>CM021109.1:286314867-286336600 GCA_007115665.2 Sequoiadendron giganteum | reverse complement strand
GACAAATCTAACATACTAAAATAATTCAAAGCATAAAAATCATTAATTCGAATATCCATTTATGTTAATCCAAAACATGCCAGAAGATAACATCATATTAAAATACCCTCACATCAAGGATTACATTAACGTCGGTTTATAGATAGCGACCAAATAGAAGTTGAGTACCTTAGTCAAGGTACTAACAAAAAAGTACGACAAAAGAGAACATAACACTATTCAACCAAAATGCAAAACAGAGGGGTATTACATCCTCCCCCCCTAGTGTTAGGCTTACTCCTGGAAGCCTACAAACACGTAGGGATATAAATCCCTCAAACACACTGCAAACAAATCAAAACCTTGACCCCTGAGGGTGAGTATCCTGCAGTGAGTGACTAACTCCAGAAGTGTTTTGTCGCAGACAATCCCTAGCAAGGTGGCCCTGTTGGCCACAAGAGTAACACCCTGTGTTACCACCAAAGCCTCTATTTCCTACAGGTGCAGTAGACTGTTGCACACTACCCCAATCAGCCACAGATTGTGAACTCTGGGTTGGTTTCACCTATCGATTGCTCTTATTGCGCCACCAACTCCTATTCCTCCTAGGAGAAGAACCACCATCCTCCTGACACAGCTGAGAGTCCCTATGCTTCCCAAGCACACTCTCCTGCTGTTGACCACTCTGAGATGGTCCCTACTGGGATCAAGAAGGTACACCTCCCTGAGGTTGCCCTCCTCTAGCACTAGATCTTGCTGTTGAACTACCACCGACCTGCACTCCTATGTGACCTCCAAGTGCCATACTCAAATTATCCTCAATAAGGCGTGCTTTCTCTACTGCCACATCCATGGTCTTGGGTTCGAAAACCCTCACACCACCAGTGAGATGAGCATCTAGGCCCCTAACAAAATGGTGTACCAACATGCTCTCGTTGTCACCAATCCCTACATACTATTTGAGCTCGTAAAAATGACACTTGTACTGCTCAAAAAATAATGCTAACTGACGCAAGGCATGGAACTTGTCGCCTCGACACTGACGCCAATGCTCAGATAAAAATCGAGCCCTGAACCTCTCTAAGAATATCTCCCATGATGTTGTGTGGATGTCGATATGGAGCTTCTGCTCCTCTAGTCTCCACCATGTAGATGCAAACCCTCTCAACTGCATAATGGCATAACGAGCTTTGGTGTTACTACCATATGGATGCATGGAAAAACACCTATCTAGGTCTATAAGCCAGGTCTTGGCCTCTAAACCCGTACCAGATCCATCATATAAAGGAGGGTGCCCCTTGAGTAGGTCCCTCATATGTGACTCAGACTGTGGTAGCTTCCCTCACCATAGGGTTATCCTGAACCTCAACCTGCCTCGGTCCAAGGAGTGCCAAAGCATCCTCAAACGCTTTACGCATAGCCTTGATCCCTGCTGGATCTTGTTGATGATCCCTGATCCCAGGTGCATTCTGAGGTACCTGAGGTTCTTCCTGATCAGGAACAACTGATACATGAGGACGAGATTCATGTTGAATCCCACCTCGACCACCTATACGGCCATGGCCACGCCCTCTACCTCTTTTGCGTTTGGGTTACATAATTCTGCACAGACACTTCAAGGTATTAGGCAAGGTACACAACTTAAAAACATACACAACTAAAAGCTTAATGAATCCATCATAATCCCAGAGTACCCAGTGTTTAAACCTAGGCTCTGATACCATGTGTAACGCCCCACCACGCAACCCTAGAGGAAGTTGCAACAACTACTTAAACAGGCTAATTTTTTTTTTTTTTAAGTACAATTAATTAGCAAGTTCACAACTAATGCCAACAACCTCTAAGGTTATGAGATAGAGGTTATATAGAACCTCAACAAAAAACATGAATTTAATCCATGACATTCATTTACTCAAATTATTAAACACATACATTCCAATAAGATAAATTACATCAAAGCATAAAGATAATTTTCCATTTCATTAATCACAATTAAACAATAAGATTACAACTCTCATTCCCCGAATGAGGTAAGTCCAATTAACATAATTACAATTACAACTTCCACCTCGATAACAACTGAGGGGTAAAATAATACAATATCAACTGAAAAGAATAAAGCAAGAACTGATACTGAAACCAACGAGCTCTCCAACTGGATGTCTCGTCCACATGAACATGAAGAAAGAACCCAATGGATTTAGGTGCACGCCACCCAACCAAGTGGAACCCAAAGGCCCACCCCTCGTGCTAGGAGATAGTAACCAGGAATCCTAGTCAAGACAATCTACCTCTAGACACAGGCTAACATAATTGAACCAAACTGTTAGAAGACATGAAATTGGTTTTTTTGAAAATGATAGCAGATCCTGATGGTGACTTGATCCCCTCTTCAGATCCACAGGTTCTCCAAGCTTTTTCCAAAAACCCACCAAATTGAAGAATTCTTTCTCTATCTAATTCATTCTTTTCTCAAACTCCATGCACACCCAAAATTGAAAACCAAATTCAAACATAAGGATAAAACCCTAAAAATCCTACAACCACCCTCATAAATTCTTCAGAACAGAAAAATAGAAAATATCTAATTTCTTTCAATTTTTGAATTTTAAAATTCCAATTTGACTTTTTAATCCTTTTCTTTATTTTCAATTTCAAAAAATTCAACAATAACTTCAACATAGATAAATTAACTTCTTTCAACCAATTAAATTTAATTAATTAATAAATAGATTTAATCAACGATTAAATTATTTATTAATTACATTAAATTAATCATAAAATATATTACATTTCAACATAATTTCAGAACACATTAATCCACAACTTAAATACATTAAGCCATACAAATCACCCCATTTAACTTGCAATTAAATAAAATCAAGGTCAAATTGAACAAAGTTAAAACAGTCATAACCCGACAACATTAGACAACACACTAATACTAGGGTGATGACTTGGCACAAAATCGTAGCTACTATCTCCCAATCGAATATCGTTGGGCATTGAACACGCTCCAACTTGTGAAACTAGGTGGATTCGATGTCATGTACCTGTCAACCTGTAAATCAAGTAAACAACATATAATATGAACAATATAAAATACACACCGTGAAGAGGAAATCTCATAATCACAGGGCGCTCGCAAGCGAGTGATGCAGTACCGTCCTCTTCACAAATACAGTAGTACTATTGAAAAATCTAACTTACTAAAATAATTCAAAGCATAAACATCATTAATTCGAATATCTATTTATGTTAATCCATAACATGCCATAAGATAACATCATATTAAAATACCATCACATCAAGGATTACATTAATGTCACTTTATAGATAGCGACCAAATAGAAGCTCAGTACCTTAGTCAAGGTACTAACAAAAAAGTACGACAAAAGAGAACAAAATACTGTTCAACCAAAATGCAACCAATCACATGAACCTCACAAGTACATCCCAAGGTACAACTCAATACACGCAAGTGCAACACAAGTACAACACTGCATGGTCACAATGCTTCCAGGAATAAAGAAGAACAAGTATGTTACGAGAACCATACCACATAATCAAACACCAACCATGGTCACATCAGGTATGTTACGAAAACCATACCCACAATGAACAAGTACCAACTATGGTCACACTAAGTGCCATCTCACAACACATCATGAGTTACCCACTGCGGATCGTTAGGATGGTGGCCCAAACCGATCCTTGGCCCTCATACCTACTAATGCAAAATCAAAAACCAACTGTTGTCCTAGACAGAGTGTCATCGCATAGCTTGTCATGAGTTACCCACACTGATCGTCAAGATGGTGGCCCTAACTGATCATTGGACCTCATACTTACTAATGCGGAATCAAATACCTTTCGTACAAACAAGATAGATGACCTTGCCATCCCATGGCCTTCTCACTCATCCCAAGCCTAATCGAGCACTTGGATCTATGAGTGAGGGATAATTATCTTTTTAGTGTGAAGTACTATCCAAACTTCTAAGTATATTGATTTAGTTATCACTTAATTACACCACTTCCAAAGGTTACCCAATCTTACCTCTTCCGTCCTCTGACCCCAAAAGGAAGCCACTCTTCTACTTGACAACACACATAGCATCAAAACACCAAGGGTAACAAAGTGCAAATAGACCAGGTATCATGATCACTCCTTTCCCAGGAGGCAACACAAACTGAAATGCACTCCAACACTGGAGGCAACAAAACATAAAGCAAGGTCACTCCTTACAAGGAGACACGGATCCCATAATCCACTCCTTTCTTAGGACACACAAAACGTCCCCGTTCGTAGAAACCGGGTAGACACTGATAACTTCCCATGCACTACCCAAGGAATACAAGACAGGTTGACATAACAAACCGACAACCATGAAATGGAAAACTCAACTGGAAGCCTTGTCCAATGCAAGGACTCAAATTTCCCAAATGATGACAAGAATAGATAAAAGTCAAAATGAGAATTAAATCTGCTTTGGATATTCTAAATCCATGTCCTCATGCTAACATTCAGTACTTTATTGCGTTATATAAACCGATACAAAATACGTCTTTTCCAGACATGGGAGAAAGTTAATACTTAATACTTAATCCCCTACTTGCATTTCAATAATAATAAAATAACCAATTGATTCTACTAATCAAAACACCATAATATGAAGTAATTATCGTTTCCTCATTTCAATATAACCATATAAAAATAATTAACTTGACTTGAAGATATATTATTTTAAATCAACACTATTCCCATTAAAGTATTGTTTACAACAAAACAATGATCTAACTAAAGTCAATATATTTTCCATTCCCCCAATTAAATTTAACACATACCATCATTTAAATTAAACATTTTAACATATATACATATATATATTCAAACTATATATATATATATAATTTTAAAAAAATAAAATTAGCATGTTTAAGTAGTTGTTGCAACTTCCTCTAGGGTTGCGTGGCGAGGCGTTACAATTACTCTAGAATTCCATTTGAAGATGCATCTCCAAATATGATTCTACTTACACCAATAGAAAGGTAACACACACATTGACCACCTTAAGTTAGCTTGGGCACTAACAATACTCAAATCACAACGATTGATTCTTCTTAAAACATCAATTGACATAGGGAAGAGAAAAATCAATGTCAACATTTGGCTATATTGCATATTAAGCTCTTGGGTGGACTAAGAATTTTACCACCATTTTTATGACCACTACAAAAAAAAGTAAATAGGAAAATAATTCTCCAAAAGGAAAGGTAAGGAATACAAACTCAATTCTTTGGAACAACCGTGTAATTAATGTATATTAATGTAGAATTATTCTATCAAACACTCATTACTTCTTTAATGTGGTGTATATTTTGATTTTGAATAAATATGAAATTTTTCATTAATTATTTCATAATATCTT
Source organism: Sequoiadendron giganteum (assembly GCA_007115665.2). Taxonomy (NCBI): domain Eukaryota; kingdom Viridiplantae; phylum Streptophyta; class Pinopsida; order Cupressales; family Cupressaceae; genus Sequoiadendron; species Sequoiadendron giganteum. Next base: position 286,331,190 of record CM021109.1, on the reverse strand, counting down.
GTACTTACACATTTTAATGAATTTGAAAAGGTTCAATAATATTCAATAAATCTCACATATATTATGCATTTGGATGAATATGATAAGATTTTTTATTTACATCAAAAGAGAATATTTACACCGAAGGCGTTCCCTATTTGAGCTTCACCAATATCATTTTGTCCATTGACGGTGGACAATCACAGATAAGGCTTGCAAGATGATCAAAATGATCATGACTATTCCTCTCGCCTTTTTTCTCCATCATTATTCACATTCACTGTTCGTGGTCTTTTATTTGTTGACTTCCACTATGAGAGTGTTTTTCGATGGTTTTTTCGCTTCGAATGATGTTAAAGATTATTTTATTTCATGACACTTCAAGTGAATAAGCATTTCTTCTTTAATAATATGGTCTTCGTTGGAAATTTATCATTAATAAGGAAGAGATCGCTATTTTAAGTTTTTTACTTGGAAGTTAAAATTAAATAATATTTTATATAATATTTAATATAATGTAATTTTTAAAATAATATTATAGTAGAAATTATTAAATATAAATATAATAAATTTTATATATATTACATACTAAATTATACATAATATAATTATATTTATTATGATATATAATTTTCGGTATAATATTGTGTGAGGGGTAAACCATTAGATGCAAACAAGATTAAACGTGCTTGAAATGAGAATCTAAGCTAAGATCAAACACAAAAATCTAAGATCTAATCCTACACATACGAAATGAAACTAAGCTATTGTAAACACATTTAGGAAATCTATGATTACCAAATTCAATGCAAACAATAAGCAAAGTGTTACCATCCCATATCAGAGTGTATTCATCTGATGTTGGATTGTTCTTGTCATCATGAAGCCTCCATAGTTTGTGTGCAAAGCTTTGATGAATGATGCATGTTGGTTGATCGAAGAAATGTTGAAGCTCTATCAATGGTGATCTCGATAGTACTTCGTTGTATAAGGTATGTTGATTCTTCGATCCTTATTTGTGAGGAAATAAGTTTGTTATATAGAAAATATGATTTGAAATGGATGATCGGGATTAAACAATGTTGTATCAAGATCGACGGTCAAAAGGTGTTGAGAGGATTTAGACATGAGAAGGTTGTGCAAAGTTGATTGCATAATTTGTGTGATTGAGAAATAGATTGGCTAGTTAGGATTTAGATGGCTTAGTTACGAAATTGATGGCTTGGTTAGGAAATTAGATTGATTAGTTAGCAATCATAATTTTCTCAATCAAAAAGTGGGTGAGGAATATGAATTAATTGATTTAATTAATTAATTCCTTTTTGGAGTTGAACATGCAAATCAAGTTTGACTTTTGCAAACAAAGTTGCATTAATTTTATTTTATTTTTGATAAATGATTTGAATAGTTTGATTTAATTATTCAAATTTTGGAGGGAAAGTGTCGTAATTAAATTATTATGATTTAATAATTCAATTAACTTAGAGGAATAAGGTGATTTAGCGACATAATTAAATAATTGGAGTTATTTAATCAATCATGATGAAATAAAGTGGGATTAGGACTTCATTAAATAAATGTAATTTATTTAATTGGTCGAAATGATAGAAACGCGAATTAATTAAATAATTTTGTTTTATTCAATTAATAGACAAATTAGGGTTTTTAGGACTTTATTAAATAAATGAAATTTATTTAATTTGTCAGAAATGATAGAAAAGTGAATTAATTAAATAATGTTGTTTTATTCAATTAATAGAAGAATTTAGGGTTTTGGAAGCTATTTTGATATTGTGTGATGTCTTCGAGATGTTTTGGGATGTTGCGGGATGTTGTGGGATGATTCTGAGATGTTCTGAGACATTACGAGATGATTATGAGATGTTGTGGGATGATTCTGAGATGTTGTTTTGTAGTGCCCCTTCGTAATTGACCTTTCTTGGCATTTAGGTAAAGTTTGTTTGGATGATTGGTGATGTCCCATTGTTGTTCGTTATTATATTGTTTAGTTTGATTTTGAAATTATGTGGTAAATTAAATATTATGAATGACCTTGTTTAATCAATTTAATTAAATTAAATTGATTATAAGGTAATTTAAATTGATTTTGAATAAAATAACAATTAAATAAATTATGTTTGAGAAGGGTATTATGTGGACTTTGATTATTGATAATTAGTAATTAAATTAAATGATAGGATTAAATGTTTTAATTTAAAAATAAATAAAGATGAATATTATTATTATTATGTTGGTGAGAAAATAAATTAAACTTGGAAAGAATATATAATTCTAAAATAGAATAATTAAATGGGAATAGATTTTCGAACTAATTGTAAAAGAAAATAAAATATGGAAAAAGAGGAGTGCGTGCACCTGCATGATTCCAAACTGAAATTTGAATTGGAAACTTGTCTTTTTTGTTGATTTTTGGATTCGAAAACTAAACTTTTTCCTGGTTTTTTTAATAATACTCATTTTGGAAAAGGAGGGGGGAGGGGATTTTGTTTTTCGAACTAAAAATTGGCTCTGAAAGATATTCTTTGGAGGAAATATAGATTTTGAATTGATTTTGGGGGTTCTGAATGGAATTTGGACTGCAACATTAATTGTCCAAATATACATATTTTCTATGAAAGATGATCAACGCTTGTTAGAAGAGGTTCTTGTTGTGGTAGATCTTGTCCTCAAAATTCCTCTTCCGTTTTGAAGCAATGAAATTCAGGTTGGATTCATCTTTATTCTTGTCTTTCTTTTATTTGATCAAATAAAAAGGAATTTTTTTCTATATGTGGATACAAACAAATGATTGTTCATCTCATGCTATAATTCGATACACTAGATTATTTTCCTTTTTGTGTTGTTTGTTTGTTTGTTGAGTTATTGGGTTGACTTTAGTGTGTGAGTTATCAATCGGTTCTTTTACCTCTCTTTCTCGGTAAGCCATTTTCTCTTGCTTTTATTCCAACATAGATGATACTAAGTTACATTGATATTTAGCTATGCATAATTTCTTAAATAGGAGCTTATTTAAGCACACTAACTAATAATATTTTAATCCTTCGCTTTGTGATAGCACCTTTTGGTTTGGGTGGCTGAGTAAGACCTTTACTATTATTTAGACCTTGCTCAATGCTTATCTGAGTTTTCATTGCTTTCAAGGCCGACATTTTAGTCATTAATTGGTATCAAATATATTGATGATATCCTTGTGATTGGCATTCTTACTTGTTCATTATGCAATTTTATTCCCTTGCATTCGATTTATCTAGATTCCTTGCCTCCTTTTGAAAGGTATGTGATAGAAACTGCATGTAAGCTTGTTGTGTGTGCTCTCTGCTCGTCTCTCTTTGGAATTGTTTTAAATCCTTCAACCCTTCTAGACTCAAATGTGCCCTTCTCTTCTCAACACCGAATATTTTGATGGTTAAAATCGGTATTCAAAACTGATAATAGGATTTACTTTTGGTTCCTACTATTTGTTGTGTGATTAATAGGCATTGCATTCAATAATTGCTTAATATACTTCATGCTTGGATTTCGATATTTGATGATTTCTCTTGTGTATTCGTTGGATATGTTTCATGTCTAATACTCGATGCCTTCATAGTATTCTATTTCGATATGAAGATAGTATGATAGGCACTCGTTATCGGTTATTTAGATTTCAGTCGATGGCTACCTCTATGTATGGCAGTCTATTCTTTAAACTACAAATTCTTGTCGATGGTTATAGCCCAAGTTAACATCCCTTGCTTGCGTTTCTTTTATGTCGATAACCTATTTTGGGTAATTAATATTGATTGTTGTATTTTATATTGGATTTTATGTATTGCGATGCATGATTTATATGTATAGCATTCAATATATAATTAGTAGGACTTGAAAGATAAGTATCAATACCTCGTATTTCATTTTCATTCCACTGAGTGTATATGAATGTTGGATTCTGATTTAATAAATATAAATATGTTGTCGCCTAGGATTTGCTATATTATATTGTAATGTAATCGGTCTTCTATTAATAATGTATACTTTATATATTCATGTATATATGTTTGGTTGTAGTAAAAGAATAGTACTGCCTATGTGAATTAATTGAATGTGTAATTAGTGAATTGGAAAATAAAATAGATCTTTTGTGTGCTTGAAATTATAAGTTTGTATTCATATAAATAAACTTAATGTAATTATATAAGTATCTATATATTTTTTTTCTGGTGTTTGGGAATAATAGAAAAAAAATGTTTGCTTGATATGTGAAAGAATTTACTTAGGTGAATTATATTTAATATAATTATATTGGTTTAAAAATTAATCATAGGGCCTTACACCTAACTGTTGTCATAAATGATTTCTTATTATTGTGTTTCACTATGAATTGAAACTTCCTTATTTACTTATATAAGTTATTACTATAGTTAAGGGATATTTATGTGTTTAACTAATTGTATTAGATAGGTGAAATGGGTATTTGTGTTGGCTAAAACTGAATGGCTTAATTAGTAAAGTTAGAGATTAGGTAATGGGTATCTAAATTGGATTTCCATAAAAGATTATATGTTAAGATTTGGAATTGGTCTTGAGTGTATATTTAATAGCTTTTAAGTGTTTGTATTAAGTGATTAAGTCGTGGAGTTAAATAAAAAGTGGAAGTGATGGTTATATATGGAGTCTTTCATGATTGCTTGATATTGTGAGTTTTCTTTGAAAAGTGAATTTCATGGTTGATGTGATTGTCTGTTCGTGTTGAATTATCAGGTTGATTTTAATGGTGAGTTTGGAATTGGTTGAATTTATGTTGTCGTCATGGATGTTTGATTTTGAGAACATTCTGATTTTGGTGGTTGATTTTGTAAATGAGTTGATTATGCTAGTTTAGATTGAGTTTGATCTCTTTGTGATGTTGCCACTCGTTGTTCTACTCTTGTTGATTTGCAAATTGTGGATTGAAAATAATCTTTTGAGATCATGTATTGTTGCCACTTCAATGGGGGAACTCTTGTGTTAGTGAGTTGTTAGACTTCTAGGGGTTGGGGAAAAGAGCTTTCTTATGATTGGCTTTTCATGTTGGTTCTTTGTGAAATGTTGATCTTATACCTGATTTTGTTATGTGGGTTTTAGCCTTGACCTGTGGGAATTTTTATCTATGGAGACTTAGTGCGAGTAGATGTGTGTCTCGCTTTATGTGATATTTCATGTGCCTTTTTATGTTGTGCAAGTTGGCTTACCCAGTTAGTGGATTGTTGAGTCTTCTTGTTGTTAGTAGGGGGAGTGGCTCTCAATGAGGGTCCGACACCCAAAGTGGCAGGTCCAGGATAACTCATGAGAGTTTCTTAATTCAGTGAAAACATTAATAATTAATTAGAGGGTTTTCGGTAGTTCTCACATTGATCAAAGATAATAGTATGCCTCACTCATGGCTCAATTGCTTGTTTAGGCTTGAGATGAGTGGGAAGGCCTAGAATGGAAAAGATCAACTTCCTTGTCGTCTTGAAAGGTATGTTGATCTTGCATGAGTGATAATGGGGGCTGGGGATTAGTTGAGGTTGCTAGGGTTTAACCAAGATGGGGGGTAGTAACCTAGGAAGATCTGCATTGGGTAACCCATATCAAGTGTATGTGATGACACTCTTCCCTATAGCAACCTTGTATGCCTTGTTGTTTTCCCCTTGTTGTTCATGTACCTTTGGAAGCGGTTGCTCTTTATGTTTTGTCTTGTTGAGTCTTGTGTGTTGGATTCTTGTTAGCCTTGTCTGCTTGTCTATTTTCATGTTGTGGTCCTTCTTGTCATCTCCTAGCAAGGGGGGTGGGCCTTAGGGTCCACATGGTCGGGTGGAATGTGCTATGCACTCCATTGGGTTCCCAGTCGGAGTTCATGATGTGTAGAGTTGTACCATTGTTGTGATTCCAGAGCTTCACCAGATTTGGAGATGGCATTGATGCTATGTATTATGTTCATTTCAGTTTTATCACTTTATGTAAATGATGTATCATTCATTTTTCTTGTTGGGAAGCACAATTGTATTATTGTAATACTTGAACGATCTATATTCATATAATAAATGTAATGAATGTATTCTTGGTATTATCTTATGATCATTGATGGATGTTATGTAATATTATGGATGTATGTACACTATTAATTGATTTTATATTATGGTTTTAAAATCTAAACCTGTGAGTAGGTTTCCCTCATTATGGAATTGGGTTATGTCAAAAATGATCGCGAGTAATGTTGTCATGTTACCCTAGAGGACTAGATAGATAATGTGTATGTATAGTTTCTTTATTAGTGTTATGAGTTAATTTACACTACATATTATTTTCATTTTTTTTTTATAAATTGTGCTATAATTGTTAGTTAAGTTTTTCTTTGGGGTATGTGTGGCAGGGCGTTAAACTTGGTATTAGAGCCTAGGTTCATACACTGGGCACTTTGGATATACATGAGCCCATTATGTTGTCTTAGATGCATGTTCTCTGGAGATGATCTTTTCTCCCTTCTGTTGTCCTCGTTTAGCAACCCGAGTTTTCTCTCTTGGTGGTGTTTGTCGAATGGTGCGAAAAACTGGTGGAAAGGATAGGACCCTCGATGTAGTGTGCAATGCACTGATATTTTTCCTACCAGGGATGCATTATGGGCCTTTGTGTTGTCTTGTGATGTGTGATGTTAATTTGTGTGTGTGTGTGGAGAATGTATGTATTAAGTCTATAATTTTGTGCTTACGAAGTGATAAACTATGTTTAAGTCATCGAATTTGTTGCATATTTTGACTCTTGAGCTTGTGTTGTTTTCTTTGTCACCCTCGTTTAATTTTTGTGACCCTTTTTCCTTTGGTGGTGTGTGTAGGATGCCTAGAAGTCGTGATCAAGGTAGGGGTCATGGTAGAGGTCAAGGAGTTGGTCGCGAGGTTAATTGTCAGAACACCCCAACTCTGGGTTCCCACGAGAATGATTGTGAGGAATACCTGGGCCCTCAATTACGTCCCTTGCTAGAGGAGATCCTTACTTGGCTAATGGTTAGGGAAGGAGACGGGTTCCCTAGGAGAAGTAATGTTTCAGCTATAGTGGGACATATAATGAATCTCTTGAGGGAACATTCTCTTGCCTTCAATAGTCCTAGTGGCGGGTTGGAGGATGAGACTTGGATGTTTTGTATTCGGATTGGTAGAGTGTCCCCAACAGGTTTCGGGTTTTGGGGTGGTCATTTTTTTGTCTAGGAGAATCCAAAACTGGTTACGAGCCCAACTTTATCATCTTGGCTAGTCAGCTCAGAGCACACAAACTATAGCTAGTAGAGGTAGATCCCAACAATCCAGTGCACCCCTAGAAGGCAAAGGATATGCTAGAGGTACAAGATGCTTCTCTTGTGGCCAGTAGGTCCACATAGCTAGATAGTGTCCTTAGAGGGGCACACCTAAATTTAGTCAGAGGTCGGCAACCAAAGAGCCAACAAGGGATGATGCAGGAAGGTCCCATTGAGAGACTACAATGGTTGATAACCATCGGGCAAAGCATCAGGATACAAATGTGGAGACTATAGGTAGTGGACATGTAGCTGACTCGGGCGTCCGTGGAAATTCTACAGTATAGGAGACTGATGTAGTGCCTCTCGTGTCGCTTTCACTATAATGCTACTTATTATGATATGTTATGTACTTTGAGACTGTTGATGCTTGTTCCACCATTTTGGATTAGCTTGGATGATAGTTTATTTGACTTTGATGATCATGACATTGTTGATTGATGTTATGCCATGATGAATATATGGAGTTAGTTATGGATTTGGATTAATTTGACTATGCTTGTTGTGCATTTGGTTAGTGTTTATTATATGATGTTGTTTATGATGTAAATATTGTTACTTGATGATGTGGTTATTATTTGAGGTATTCATGAGAGGGATGGTATAACATCACTCGTTCACGAGCACACTCTATGCTACGATTTCCTCTCATGGTGTGCTAGTTGGTTGATATATATATATATACATGTTTCTCGATAGTGTGTTTGATGCAGGTTGCAGGTACCAAGAATCAACTCCACCTGCACTGTTAGGTCTGAGCATGCCTTAAAATACCAATGGAAATGATGTGGAAAAAGGAGTTGACAAAAGGGCCCCAACCCTTGCCATCATCCTCGATGAGAATGAGTACCCACCTTGTTACCCTGTTCGTTTGGTTTGTATTCTTTGTTAGTTGTCTTGCTTGATGTCTAAAGTTATTTGATTATAATGTGATGTCATGTGGTTGTTTGTGACGATGTTGCTTATAATTGTGTATGTTTTATTTTACCTTGCGACTACCAGGAGTAAGTCGAAGCTTAGGGGGGGAGGATGTAGTTCCCCTCCATAATTGACCTTTCTTGGCATTTGGGTAAGTTTGTTTGGATGATTGGTGATGTCCCATTATTGTTTAGTTTGATTTTGAAATTATGTGGTAAATTAAATATTATGAATGGCCTTGTTTAATCAATTAAATTAAATTAAATTGATTATAAGGTAATTTAAATTGATTTTGAATAAAAATAATAATTAAATAAATTATGTTTGAGAAGGGTATTATGTTGACTTTGATTATTGATAATTAGTAATTAAATTAAATGATGGCATTAAATGTTTTAATTTAAAATTAAATAAAGATGAATACTATTATTATTATTTTGGTGAGAATAAATTAAACTTGGAAAGAATATATAATTCTAAAATAGAATAATTAAATGGGAATAGATTTTCAAACTGATTGTAAAAGCAAATAAAATATGGGAAAAGAGGAGTGCGTGCACATGCATGACTCGAAACTGAATTTCAAATTGGAAAATTGTGTTTTTTGTTGATTGGCTCTGAAAGATATTCTTTGGAGGAAATATAAATTTTGAATTGATTTTGGGGGTTCCGAATGGAATTTGGTCTACAACATTAATTGTCAAAATATACATATTTTATTATGAAAGTTGATCAACGCTTGTGAGAAGAGGTTATTGCTGCAGTAGATCTTGTCCTTGGCATTCCTCTTTCATTTTGAAGCGATAGAATTCAAGTTGGATTCATCTGTATTCTTGTCTTTTGTTTATCTAATCAAATAAAAATGAATTTGTTTTCTATATGTGGATACAAACAAATGATTGTTCATCTCATGCTAGAATCCGATACACTAGATCATTTGCCTTTTGTGTTGTTTGTTTGTTCGTTGAGTTATTGGGTTGACTTTAGTGTGTGAGTTGTGAATCTGTTGTTTTCCCTCTCTTTCTTGGTAAGCTATTTCTCTTGCTTTTATTCCAACACAGACTATACTAAGTTACGTTGATATTCATCTCTGCACGATTTCTTAAATAGGAGCTTATTTAAGCACGCTAACTAATAATCTTTTAATCCTTCACTTTGTGATAGCACCTTTTGGTTTGGGTGGCTGAGTCAGACCTTTACCGTTATTTAGACCTTAGTCCATGTTTATCTGAGTCTTCATTGATTTCCAGGCCGACATTTTAGTCATTAATTGGTATCAAATATATTGATGATATCCTTGTGATTGGGTTTCTTACTTTTTCATTCTTCAATTTTATTCCCTTGCATTCGATTTATCTAGATTCCTTGCGTCCTTTTGAAAGGTATGTGATAGAAATGACATGTAAGCTTGTTGTGTGTGCCCTCTACCTATATCTCTTTGGCATTGTTTTAAATCCTTGAACCCTTCTAGACTCAGCTACGCCCTTCTCTACTCAACACCGAATATTTTGATGGTTAAAATCGGTATTGAAAAATGATAATAGGATTTACTTTAGGTTCCTACTATTTGGTGTGCGATTAATAGGCGTTGCATTCAATAATTGTTGAATATACTTTATGCCTAGATTCTGATAGTTGATGATTTCGCTTGTGTATTCGCTGGATATGTTTCATGTCTAATACTCAATGCCTTCATAGTATTCTATTTTGATATGAAGATAGTATGATGGGCACTTGTTACCGGTTAATTAGATTTCAATCAATGGCTAACTCTATGTATGGCAGTCTATTCTTTAAACTACGAATTCCTGTCGATGGATATAGCCCAAGTTAACATCCCTTGCTTGCATTTCTTTTATGTCGATAACCTATTTTGGGTAATTAATATTGATTGTTGTATTTTATATTAGATTTTATGTATTGCGATGCATGATTTATATGTATAGCATTCAATATATAATTAGTAGTCAAAAGATAGGTTTCAAGATAGGTCGTATTTCATTTTCATTCTGGTGAGTGTATATTAATGTTGGCTTCTGATTTAATATATATAAATATGTTGCCACCTAGGATTTGATATATTAAATTGTAATGTAATCAGTCTTATATTAATAATGTATACTTTATATATTCATGTATATATGTTTGGTTGTAGTAAAAGAACAGTACTGCCTACGTGAATTAATAGACTGTGTAACTAGTGAATTACAAAATGAAATAGATCTTTTGTGTGCTTGAAATTATAAGTTTGTATTCATATAAATAAACTTAATGTAATTATATATATATATATATATATATATATATATATATATATATATATATATATATATATATATATATATATATATTATGGTGTTTGGGAATAATAGAAAAAGAATGTTTGCTTGATAGTTGAAAGAATTTACTTAAGTGAATTATATTTAATATAATTATATTGGTTTAATAATTGATCATAGGGCCTTACACTTGACTGTTGTCATAAATAATTTCTTATTCCTGTGTTGCACTATGAATTGAAACTTCCTTATTTACTTATATAGGTTATAACTATAGTTAAGGGATTTTTCCGCCTATGTGTTCAAGTGATTGTATTCGATAGGTGAAATGGGTATTTGTGTTGGCTAAAACTGAATGGCTTAATAATTAATGTTAGAGATTATGTAATGGCTATCTAAAATGGACTTCCATACAAGATTATATGATAAGATTTGGAATTGGTCTTGAGTGTATATTTAATTGCTTTTAAGTGTTTTTATTAAGTGATTAAGTCCTGGAGTTAAATAAAAAGTGGAAGTGATGGTTATATATGGAGTCTTTCATGATTGGTAGATATTGTGAGTTTGCTTTGAAAAGTGAATTTCATTGTTGATGTGATTTTCTGTTCGTGTTAAATTATCAGGTTGATTTTAATGTTGAGTTGGGAATTGGTTGACTTTACAATTGTTGTCACGGATGTTTGATTTTGAGAAGATTATGATTTTGATGGTTGATTTTGTAATTGAGTTGATTATGTTAGTTTTGATTGACTTTGAAGATCTCTTTGTGATGTTACCACTCGTTGTTCTACTCTTGTTGATTTGCAAATTGTGGATTGAAAATAGTCTTTTGAGATCATGTATTGTTGCCACTTCGATGGGGGAACTCTTGTGTTAGTGAGTTGTTAGACTTCCAGGGGTTGGGGAAAAGAGATTTCTTATGATTGGCTTTTCATGTTGTTTCTTTGTGAACTATTGATCTTATACCTGATTTTGTTATGTGGGTTTTAGCCTTGCATTGTGGGAATTGTTATCTATGGATACTTAGTGCGAGTAGATGCATGTCTTGCTTTATGTGATATTTCATGTGGATTTTTATGTTGTGCAAGTTGGCTTACCTAGTTAGTGGATTTTTGAGTCTTCTTGTTGCTAGTAGGGTGAGTGGCTCTCAATGAGGGTTTGACACCCAAAGTGGTAGGTCCAGGGTAACTCATGAGAGTTTCTTAATTCAATGAAAACATTAACAATTAATTAGAGGGTTTTGGGTAGTTCTTACACTAATAAAAGATAATAGTACGCCACACTCATGACTCAAGTGCTCGTTTGGGCTTGATATGAGTGGGAAGGCCTGGAATGGGAAAGGTGAACTGCCTTGTCCTCTTGAAAGGTATGTTGATCCTGCATGAGTGAGAATGGGGGACGGTGATCGGTTGAGGTTGTAAGGGTTTAACCAGGATGGGGGCTAGTAACCTAGGAAGATCCGCATTGGGTAACCTATATTGAGCTTATGTGATGACACTCTTCCCTATAGCAACCTTGTATGCCTTGTTGTTTTCCTCTTGTTGTTCATGCACCTTTGGAAGTGATTCTCTTTTATGTTTTGTCTTGTTAGCCTTGTCTGCTTGTTTGTTTTCATGTTGTACCAGTCCTTCTTGTCATCTCCTAGCACGAAGGGTGGGCCTTACGGTCCACATGGTCGGGTGGAACGTGTTATGCACTCCATTGGGTTCCCAGTTGGAGTTCATGATGTGCAGAGTTTTACTGTTGATGTGATTCCAGAGCTTCACCAGATTTGGAGATGGCATTGATACTATGTATTATATTCATTTCAGTTGTATCACTTTATGTAGATTATGTATCATTCCCGTTTCTTGTTGGGAAGAACAGTTGTATTATTGTAATCGTTGAACAATGTTTATTCATATAATAAATGTAATGAATGTATTCTTGGTATTATCTTATGATCACTGATGGGTTTTGTTTAATGTTATGGAAGTATGTACATTGTTTATTGGTTCTATATTATGGTTTTAAAATATATACTTATGAGTAGATTTCCATCGTTATGGAATTGGGTTATGTAAAAAATGATTGCAAGTAATGCTGTCATTTTACCCTAGAGGACTAGATAGATAATGTGTATGTATAGTTTCTTTATTAGTGTTGTGAGTTAATTTACATTGCATATTAGTTTTATTTTTTATTTAAAAAAAAATTGTGCTATAATTGTTAGTTAAGTTGTCCTTTGGGGTTTGTGTGGCAGGGTGTTAGAACTTGGTATCAGATGTAGTGACCCTCCTGATGACGCATCTATTTTAGTTGTTTTGAGTTGTTGATAGTTGTTAGATGTTTTTGAGACTATGTTATTTTGATGTATTATGCCTTGGATTACATGATCAGTTATGAAACTCTATTGATGATATACCTCACTTTATGATGTCTTGCTACTTTTGTAAGATGACATTATTATGATTGCATATATTTTTTGTAATGTTTATGATGGTACTATGATGTGATTAATTTTAGATGCTATGTCTTACGTCAGTTCGATGAAGGAGACAGTTAAGAAGTACTGATCTGTGAGTGCCCTGCTACGCCGCAATTCTTCTTGATGGTGTGTCTACTATTATATATTTATGTTGTTCAATTGATCATGCAGTGTGATGTAGCTTTCACGTACAGGCATCGTCTCCACCTGCTTGTCAGGTCTGAGCGTTCCATGGCCCAATGAAATTCGTTGAAGGGAGATAGACTTGTCCTTTGTCTTGAACCATCATTTTGAAAGAACGAGTATTAGTTGTCACCCTTATGCTTTGTTGTTCGTTTGTCATGTGTTCATTGTTGTCATGTCATGTTGTATTTTACCATGTTTTCATAATGTTGATTTAGATTATTTAATGATTTAAGATAATGGTAATATTGATTAATGATTAATTGAAAGGTTTAAAATTAAAAAAGTTATTTTTAGATTGAAGAGGAATTAAAAGTGAATTATTGAAATATATTGTTTGCAAAAATTTAATTATTTGCAAAAGATTTAATTGTGTAATTTAGATATTTTCGAAAACTAAAATAGTGAGTTGTGATTTAAAGTTGTGAAATATCTTGTTTTGAACTTGATGTTTGAAAAGTTGAAACTGACTGATTAAAATTGCATGCAATCTAAAAGTTGTATGTGGGAATTGTATTTAATTGGGGAATTGGATTTTCGAAAAGGGGAGGATGGTGTTTCACGAGAAAATATTATCTCTGTATTTTTCTAGGGTTTTGTTTTGGAAAATTGAAAATCGATTTCTGGAAGTTGTGTTTTGTAACGCCCCGCCACACAACCCTAAAGGGAGTTGCAAACAACTACTTAAACAGGCTATTTTTTTTTTTTGTTTAAGTACAATAAATAAGCAAGTTCACTACCCATTACCAACAGCCTCTAAGGTTACAAGATAGAGGTTAAATAGAACCTCAACAAAAACATAAATTTAAACCATGTCAATTATTTAGATAACAATTAAACACATACATTCCAAATAAGATAATTTACATCAAAACATAGAGATAACTTTCTATTTCATTAATCCATAATTTAAACAATAGGGTTACAACTATCATTCCCCGAATGAGGCAAGTCTAATAAATAAGTTAATAAGTACAACTTCCACCTCAATAAAAAATGAGGGGTAAAATGATACAAGATCAACTGAAATGAAATAAAGCAAGAACTGATACTGAAACCAACGAGCTCTCCAATTGGAATTCTTGTCCACATGAACATGAAGAAAGAACCCAACGGATTTAGGTGCATGCCACCCAACCAAGTGGAACCCAAAGGCCCACCCCTCATGCTAGAAGATAGTAACAAGGAATCCCAGCCAAGGGCATCTACCTCTAGACACAGGCTAAAACATAACTGAACCAACTGACACAACCAAACACATGTACAACACAAGTACAACTCAGATACCATGCAAGTACATCACAAGTACAACTCTACATGGTCACATTGCTTCCAAAAATAAAGCAGATCAAAGATCAAGTATGGTAAGGGAACCATACACATAATAATCAAATACCAACTATGGTCACATCAAATATGTTACGAAAACCATATCCACAATAAACAAGTACAAACTATTGTCCTAGAGACAGAGTGTCATCACACAGTTCGTTATGAGTTACCCACTGTGGATCGTCAAGATGGTGGCCTCAAACTGATCCCCGGCCCTCATACTTACTAATGCGGAATCAAATAAATTTTATACAGACAAGATAGATGACCTTGCCATCCCAAGCCTTCCCACCCATCCCAAGCCTAACTGAGCACTTGGGTCTATGAGTGAGGCATAATTATCTTTTTAGTGTGAAGTACTACCCAAACTTCTAAGTACATTGATTTAGTTATCACTTATTTACACCACTTCTAAAGGTTACACAATCTTAACTCTTCCGAGCTCTCATCCCAAATGGAAGCCACTCTTCTACTTGACAACACACATAACATCCAAACATCTAGGGTACAAAGTGCAACAACCAAGGTATTACAACCACTCCAACTCTAGGAGGAAACCTAAAAATAAACTCACTCCAACACCGGAGGCAACAAACCACATAACAAGGTCACTCCTTACATGGAGACACAGATCCCAAATTCCACTCCTTTCTCAGGAGACACAAAACGTCCCCGTTCGTAGAAACTGGGTAAATAACTGATTACAGTTACGCACTATCCAAGGCAACCCTAGGTTGACTAACACATTATGACAACCTGTCGAATTGAAACCCCAACTGGGAACTTGACAAATGCAATGACCCACATTTCCCATAAAATGAACACCAAGAAGAACATTCACGTCAGAAAAATGCGAAGGAAATAAACTATTTTGGATATGTTAAACCCATTTTCCTTGTTAGAATACATCAGTTCGTTATGCTAATAAGTTTGATAAAACAAAACGTCTCTTCTAGACGAAAGATGAAATTTAAACAAATATCTAACCCCTCATTGAATAAAAGTAATAATAAGGTATAACAATTACTTCACTAATTCATAAGGAATGGTTTAAAATTATTTATTTATTTATTTTTTTGCCAAAACTATAATGTTTTAATAATCCGACAATTTGCCATAAAGTCACAAAATCTTTCAATCCAAACATTGTCTTTCCGAATTAGGTTCTCCCAATAAATCTGATATGATTAACTAGTACACTTGGCCTAGAACTTTCACCATTACATAAAAAAATAAATATGAAATTACTTACTCACCCCTTTTAAATCGATCTACATTTAAATATAAACATATTTAATTATACCCCAACTTACCCATATAATATTATAAAATATAATATTAATTATTAATACTATATTATAATAAAATAATATTATATAAATACATTTTTAAAATAAGTATTAATACCTATATTAATATTATAATAATATAATAATAAAATATTATATATATTATAATATAAATATAAATATTAATATTATATATATTTTTTTGTTTAAAAAAAGAAGTCAACCACGGTTTAGGGCACGCGTCCCTTGGGAGCCGCGCCAAAGCCAACAGAGGGGGGCTGCGACAGAATACACAGGCGGCCGTGGGTTTTGGGTGGGGTGGCGGCTGTGTGTAACACAACCAACCCCTGCCATGAGGGCCGACTGTGTTAACATAGTCATCTCCCTAAGTGAGCAGTGGCTGTGTTAACACAGTCGTCCCCGGCGCTTGGCATCCGCAACGGTTGGAGGTGTGGGGGGGGGAGCACGTTGGGCGCGGCTCCTTCCACCCACCTCCCATGGGGGGCGCGGTGGGGGTGAGCCCCCAACGACCTTCCCCAATGAATTTTTTTTTTTAATAATTTTTTT
>CM021109.1:286300123-286314767 GCA_007115665.2 Sequoiadendron giganteum | reverse complement strand
ATATTTAATTAGAAACTTTCCTAATCTCACACTTAATTAAATATTTTTAATATTTAATTACTCATCTTTTTCACTTCTCACACATAATTAAAATAGTAACTATTTAATTGTGGAGGCTTCTAAATTTATTGTCACAAGTAATTAGATAAATTTATTTATTTAATTAGCAATTATCCTCAACTTTCAAACAATTTTCATAAATAAGGTGACAAATGGCAATTTGTTTCCATTTTTGAATGAGGATGGTTTTGTGGGTTGAAAACATTCTTCCACTTTCCTCTCAATCTCTTACCATTCATCTTCACAAGTTTGAACTTCGACCATCAATCTCCGTCAACTAGATTTTTGCCTTCGAAAATCTATAAATACAGCCTTCTCGTAAGTAGATTTCATCCTAGATTTCATACGCAGTTACTATAGTTGCATTGTAATTAGCATAATCAGCATTCTAGCAATATCATAACATTCATAGCATTTCAAGTTCAATTTCATAGCTTAAATCATATAGCAATGCACATGCATTTTCAATCAATCTCATTCTCCTAAGTTATCATTTCAACAAGCTGCTGCTTACACAATTGAGAGCCAGTAACTTTAATGAAATCCTTGGAGATAGGAATGGGACGAATTTAAAGAAACTGATGTCATTAGAGTTTGCTTTTGTATTTTCTAATTAGTTTTCTTTCAATCTAATGTCTCATTGGTGTGTTAGTTTACTTTCTAATTAGTCCACTTATTCTAACTCACACATTTTTGGCGCCCACCGTGGGGCATCCCCCCGATTTTAATCTTTTTATTGCATTTAGTTTTCTGAAAGGTGACAGATTGGAGTCGCGCTTTAACGCATACGAGCCTCTATTTAGCGCATCCCTAGACTGTTTCAGTGCATCCCCAGACTATTTCGGCGCATCCATGGACTGTTTCAGTGCATCCATGGATTGTCTTAGTGCATAGACGGCCTGTTTTCATGCATCCCTGTTTGATCATTTAACGCATTCGTTAACTATTTTGGTGCATTGGTGGCCTATTTTAGCGCATACAGTGGTTGTAAAAAAAAATTATGATTCTGACGCCATTCGCGGACAGAGTTTCTCAATTCACTTTTAAAACTAGGATAGAAATTTAAAATTTGGAATTTATCAATCCTAGGATAGTCACCAAACTTTATTTTTGCTTGGTTAAAATGAAGCAAAATCTTCACTTTGCATAGAAAACTGTCATTTGGATTTAAAATTGAACCACTTTCTTTTTGTGATTGCTAGGTAATAGGTTTATGCTCTCCCCTTAATTGGATGATCAGAACACCAAACTTACCTATTTCACTTTATGCAATTCATGCTTTATTACATCCTTTAGAAGGCCCGCCGTAGTGGGAAAAAGTACTCACCCTACGGGAACGACCTAAGTGGGAACAACCAAAGTTAGGTTTTCCCACCCACTATAATCAAAAGTGAATTTTGGGGAAACCCATATTCAATGGAAGTGAGCAAGATAACCATCCCCACAATATTTGTTCTAAAGATTGGGAGGTCTCCTGAGGGAGTTTATCTATTGCCACGCCAAACGAAAAGCTTTACTATGAACCATAGTGTAGAAAGTCGGCCGTGTCAGTATCCAAACATCATTTCAATCACAGTGCAAGTGGAGGGAAGAATCTACCCCCAAGACACTCACCATATAATCACCACAGATTGTTTGCTCAAGGGATTGAGAAATCTAACCTTGAGTACGCACCTAGAAAAGACAAAAACACAGGCGCCCTCTAGGGGGTGACACGGTTGTGTGAGTCGACACGATTTTAAGCTATGGGTTGTGATTCCTATGATGACCTATTTGACAAACTAAGAGTGAGTCTGATTGAAGTGCTTATCTTGTTTAATACCTGTAAAAATCTCAAAAACATACACTCTTTGTTTAGATTTTAGGATTAACAAAACAATCGTCTACTATTGTATGTCATGTTTTTCAGATTTAAATCAGATTACAATCATCCAAAAATATCAAACTGTCAAAACATGTCTGTCTTAGAAAAATAATTGGTAATTTTAGCACATTTGTGCTCTATTTCGGCACATCTGTGCTCCGTTTCAGAGCATCTATGCTCTATTTCGGCGCATCTGTGCTCTATTTTAACACATTTGTGCTTTGTTTTAGCACATCGATGGTCTGTTTCGATGCATTCGTGCTCTGTTTCAGTGCATCTGTGCTCTAGTTTAGCGCATCTATGGTCTGTTTAGGCGCATTCATGCTCTATTTCGGTGCATCTGTGTTCCGAGTCTAGGTAATTTTTTGACATTCAGAAATCAGTCATCTCAATCTAGTCTTTTTCTATGCTCAAGGTTTGGAATTCTGCAAATTTTGCAAAAAAGTCCCTAGAGAGGAAGATTAGAAAGCCAAATAAATCTCTCAGTTATAAGAAGTTATTGAAAAAGAGGAAATTTTTATACCAAAGTCGAAAGGTCTTGCTTGAACATAGGACCTTTATTCACTAATATCAGGACTTTGTTAGAAGTTTCAGTGACGATTATGTTGTAGAACCTTTATACTCACGAGCCTTCTTTCAAAGAAGAGCCCTTTCTCAAAGGCACAATCACAGTCAGCATATCCATTCCTCTTACATCCCCCAACCTGCAATTGTATACTCTACTCATCCTAATCAATTTATGCAATAGATAACTCAAGCACATTAGGCATTTATCACAAATCCTTCTTTTTACAAAGCTACGATCAAACCTCACAAAGTGCAAAATCATCTTTATTTTTGATCTTTGGTTTAATTCCCGCAAATAGGATTTTCATCCTTTCAATTAGGGAATCACGAGCTAAAGATTAGAAATCTCTTAAGTCATAGAATCTTCATTCTATCATGACTTTCATATCTATCAAAATTGCACTATTTCATTCTTTTGATCAAAGTTAGTAGAAATTTGGCAAAAGCTTATGCCTGTTGTCACAAGACCTCAAAAGCACATAGAAAGAGATGAAAGAGAAAGTACAATAGGAAAAATGGGTGATAATAGTGAGAGGGAAGAGAACCCCTTTCATAATTCAAATACTGAAGAGATAACAAAAGAAAAGCTCCAAGAAGCAGAGCAGGATCCTCAATTCCATACTCTTATGGAAAGGATTTTAGAATGAAACAAGGAAAGATATTTCCTTTCATTAGCTAATCAAGGAGCTAAGTTACCTTATGATTTTGATACGGAAGGGATTAAAGAAAATCCTGAAAATCCCCCTAATGATTTTAATGCTCTTACTCAACAGTTAAAAGCATTACAAATGCAAATGAAATAAATCCAAGGGGGTGAAAAAAGAAGTATGTTTTGGATGATATATGTCCTTATCCATTTGACAGGAGTCTTCAAATGATTCCTTTTCCAAAACATTGTGAAATCCCTAAATTTGATAGGTATAATGGGAAAACTGACCCCATTGAACATGTGAGGGATTTCCGAAATATGAGCTTAGAATTTTCTCATGAAGATACCTACTTAATGCGATTGTTTCCACGAAGTTTGGGTGGAAAATCCATGGAGTGGCTTTCAAATATCACTCCCCCCATCGGAACATTTGAGGAGTTAATAAATAAATTTATATCGCAATACTCCTACAATATCCAACACCAAATAACCATGCTTGATCTGTGTAAGGTGAAACAAAAGATAGGGGAATCCTTCACCACATTTTTACAAAGGTGGAGAAGGGTGTTTGCACGATACTACCATCCTATTCCTGAAACAGAAAAGATGGAGATCTTTATCAATATTCTGAATCAAGAGATGAGTTACAGGCTAAACCTTCACTGTCCTCAATCATTTGAAAAATTGATTGAAAACACAATTACTATTGAAGGTACCTTGGTCAAGCGTGGAGTTCTGAAAATTGATAAAGAAGGTTCAAATTCATACAACAACAACAACAATAGTAACAACAATGACAAGTCATGATTTTGGACTCGAAATAAAAATGTTGTGAATGATGGGGTAGTAGATGCTAACAACGTTAATGTGAAGCCTACCGTCCTTAATGTATTAGGTGTCCAATGTAGCAATAATGTTGGAAATTCTAGTACCCAAGGCAATAGTTCCAATCAAGGGAATATCACCAATAATCATGGAAATAATTTTGGCAATAATCAAAATTCAAATGTGCCCAGATCTTCATATTTTTCATATCGACAGAGTTTTACTCCCTTGGGCCAGTCTTTGGAATCCATTCTTAAAGAACTCTTGAATCAAAATGTTATTACATTACCACCACAAAGAGATTATGAGCCTTGAGTTTAACCACCATCATGGAATGACCCACACTTTTGTGATTATCATAGGTGTAAAGGTCATAAGACAAATAGTTGCCAAGGGTTATAGAATATTGTTCAAGATTTGATTGATAACCGTACCATCATAGTTGAAGGACATAATGCTAATGATGACCATCAGGCGTTCAAGGATCCTCTCCCCAATTATCAAAAAGGGGAATCTTTGGGTGACAAGGGCAAGAATGTTAATTATGTCCATGACACCATTATCAATCATATTTACACGGACAATGAGCAAATCAATGCTATCCAGATAAAATGTAAGCAAGAATATTGAGAGGTCAATGCTACGACAAGGGGACAAGCCAAAATCATTGTAAAAGGAAGCTCATATAAAGTGGCAGTTCCCCCTCCAAGTCAATACAATTTGGTCGATCAACTACGAAAAACATCAGCCCAAATTTCTATCTTGGAGCTCTTAAAATTGTCACCTGCGCATAAGGACATTCTGGAAAAGGCACTTGTTGATACAACTATCTCTTCTGATTTGGATATCAATAAATTTCAAGCCATGGTGGGACACTTGTCCTCATCCACATGTTTATCCTTTATTGAGAAGGATGACTCATCCATGAACCATCTGCATAATTCATCACTCTACCTAGAGGTTATGGTTCACAAAGCTCGAATTAGACGTGTCCTAATAGATGGGGGAGCCGGATTAAACATTTGTACTTTGAAGTTGGTCCTTGGTTTGGGATATTTAGAAGAATCAATAGATCCATGAAGGAAAATTACAATCAATGCATACAATGATGAGGAAAGAGCCTCCAAAGGCCTCATCATGCTACCAATCAGAGTGGGACCTATTGTGAAGAATACCTTTTGTCAGGTTCTAGATCGGGATTTATCCTATAACATACTCTTGGGTCATCCATGGATCCATGACATGCAAGCTATTCCATCTAATTATCATCAATGCTTGAAGTTTCCATATGATGGACATGAAGTAACAATACCTGTTGATCACATTAGCAGTCAAACTTGCTCTAACCTAAGAGCAGCTCAGGACACACTCATCCCACATAATAGAGAGGCTTTGGCCATCTCTACCTCCAAATACAATGAACAAGCAAGAGAAATGATAAGTAATTTTGGCACCAAGCTAAAATTGAAAGATAATGGGGTGGGAGAATATTCCTTATCTCTCTCTAATCTACCCATATCTCCAAGATCCCATGGTCAACCATCAACATCCATACAATAGGCTATAACAGCTTTAGCCTTAGCTTCAGTTCCCATCACCAAGTTTAATGGGGTATTTATCAAAGAAAATGAAATGGAAGATAGAGCTATCCTTGATTGGCTCTATAAAGATGAAGAAGATTTAGTACAACATGTCAAGCTACCCATAGAACAATATGGAAAAGGTTATACAATCATGCAACAAATGGGTTATGAAGGAAATGGCCCTATATGTAGAAGAAAAGAGGGTATTGATGAACCTAGCCAACTAAAAAAAATGCACCCAAAGGATAAGACTGGATTAAGATATGGTGAAGATACAAAGGAAGAAGTTGTACAAAGAATGTCTAATGAGGAGTTAGCTGAAACAATTCTGAGAATTCAAGCAAACAATTCTGACACTGAATCCAATGAATATGAATGGGATGACATCTCTGATGATACATTCTTGATAGAAAAAAGGGTGGATTTCATATACAAATTCACACCCACATTCTTACAAGGGGAAAGCTCAAGGCCTCCGCTTGATTAAATTCTACTAAGCGATCATGACTCAAGTGAGAACAATTCGATTTAAAGTGAGACATATCATCCATAGGAGGATACTATCCTAGACCTCTCCCATAACAACGTTAATAATAGTATCATGACTCTAATGACCAGTGACCTTACTCATCCTAATGATCCATTTCCTTTGGTCTATCCTGAGCTCATTGATTGGGAAAAAATTGCACCAATTGATATCCCAACTTTTCCAAATGACAAAACCATCATAAAATTCCTTTGCTCATCCCAACTAGAAACAAGTTCCACCAAGAAATCACAACATCAAATTTTTTGACAAGAAAGTGCCAAGTTTCTCAGCTATGAAATAAATAACATCAAAGAAAGATCTAATGGTGAAAACCTAACAAAGGAAGTATTAGATCAAGAAAAGAGATAAATAAAAAGCGTATCCAATAGTGAAAACCTTTCAAAGGCACTAAAGGACGGGAAACTTGACACTCTCCCGGAGCATTACCATGAAAGGTCTTCTATTCTAATAGAACCAACAAAGGCACTCAATATAGGTACTACGGAACAACCCAAAGTCTTGCAACTTGCTGCATCTCTAACAGTGGATGAAATACCAGGATTCATAGAATTTCTCAAGAACAATCAAATCAGCTTTGCATGGTTCTACATAGATATGCCTGGATTAGATCTGGATCTCATCATGCATCATCTATCTATCATGCCGGGGGAAAAACTCGTAAAACAGAAACTCAGAAAAATGCATCCACATGTTGCATTATTGGTTAAGGAAGAGTTAAAGAAGCTTTTAGATGTTGGATTCATTCGGTCTATCGACTATGCAGAATGGATCTCCAATATCATACCTATTTCAAAGCCAGACAAAAGAATCATAATTTGTATAGATTTCAGGGATTTGAACAAAGCATGTCCTAAGGACGATTTCCCTCTGCCAAACATAGATATGATTGTTGATTTAACTGCTAGACATGCAATGTATTCATTAATGGATGGATTTTCAGGATACAACTAGATAAAGATTGCACCAGAGGATCAAGATAAAACAACGTTCACATGTCCTTGGGGTACTTATTGATGGAACGTAATGCCATTTGGGTTGAAGAATGCAAGAGCTACATACCAACGTGCAATGACAATGATTTTTTATGATATGATGCATAAATTCATGGAGGATTACATCGATGATCTCCTCACCAAATCTAACACCAGGGAAGGACACATTGATATCTTATCTAAAATTTTCAAAAGAATGGAACAGTTTAAAGTACGACTTAATCCAAAGAAATGTGTCTTTGGAGTAAAATCTGGAAAGCTGCTGGGTTATATTGTATTTGAAAAGGGAATTGAGGTGGATCCAGCTAAGGTAGAAGAAATTTTTGATATGCCACCACCAAGGAACATTAGTCAATTACTCTCTTTGCAGGGACATTTATAATCCATCTGAAGATTCATTGCCCAACTAGCGGATAGAATTTTACCATTTACCCATCTCTTACACAAGAATGTTCCATTTAAATGGGAAGACAAATGTGAAGCAACATTTGATCAGATAAAGTACTATCTAATGAATCCAACAGTGTTAATTCCACCAGTGCAAGGTGCACCACTCATATTGTATATTTCTACCACGGAAGTGTCCTTAGGAGCATTATTGGCATAGGAAGACAACTCAGGAAAGGAACGAGCAATTTATTACATCAGTCGAACTTTGACAAGTCATGAGCTAAATTGCACCTTCATTGAAAAAGCTTGCTTAGTAGTAGTGTTCACTTCTCAAAAGTTACGCCACTATATGCTAACTCATACAATAAAGCTTGTGGCTAAGATTGATCCACTCAAATATCTTCTAAGTAAGGCAACCTTAACTGGTAGGTTGGCTAAATGGGTCATGATCCTGAGTGAGTTTGATGTTCATTATATGGATCAGAAAGCTATAAAGGGACAAGTAATTGTAGATCAGTTAGCAGAATCACTAATGCCAGCAAAACACCCAATACACATTAATTTTCCTAATGCCGATGTATTCACAGTAGCTATTAAGCAGTCATGGGCACTCTACTTTGATGGTTCCTACACTCAACATGGCTCAGGAGTAGGGATTATTTTTATTACACCTCAAGGACATACAATTCCAAAATCTTATCGGCTAATGTTCCCTTGCACAAACAACATAGCTGAGTATGAGGCACTATTAATTGGCATGAGAATTGCAGTAGACTGGAAAATCACAGAACTTCAAGTTTTTGGTGATTCACAACTTGTTATAAATCAAATCAATAATGAATATCACACTAAGGATGACAATTTGATACCTTACAAAAGGATGGTGGACGATTTCAAGAAATACTTTGTTGATATCAAGTTCATACAAATTCCACGTATTGATAATAAATTAGTGGATGCAATGGCTACAATCACCTCTCTACTCCAGTTGTTAGAGAATCAAGCACGGTATGATTTCCTGGTGGAACAATTGTTTTCTCTCGCCTATGACAATCTAGAAACTCAAATCATTTGTCACTTAACTAGTTATGATTCTCCATTGTATGGCCAAATCTACGCTTACCTCAAGGATACTATTTTACCCTTAGACTTGTTTAGAAATCAGAAAAGGAATTTCATCTGTCAATCCTCTCGTTACACCTTAATTGCTAACGTCTTATACCAGCATGGTCTGGATGGTACCCTCCTTAGATGTCTCAAATGTGATGAATTGGAAAAGGCCTTACAAGAGGTACATGGTGGCATTTGTGGGACACACTCAAGTGGACTAACCTTAGCAAAGAAACTTAGATTGAGTTACTACTAGCCGACCATGGAGAAGGAATCATTCATCTTTGTGAAGAAATGTGCCAAATGTCAGATTCATGGGAATCTCATTCATGCTCCTGCTCAGAAATTACAATCCTTCACCACAACATGGCCTTTCACTCAGTGGGGATTGGAATTGGTTGGAAAGATACACCCATCATCTTCAAATGGACACAAATTCATCATCACAACCACTGAGTATTTTACTAAGTGGATTGAGGCTATTCCCCTAACAACTATTACTGGTAAACAAATCTCTTCATTCATTTTGAACTATATCATCTGTCGATATGGTATTCCTAACTCCATTATCACATACAATGGAAGACCCTTTAAAAATCAGGATGTTGATGAACTATGTGAAAGGTTTCACATCCAACACAGGTTTTCTACACCTTACTATCCACAAGGGAATGGTCAAGTTGAAGCTACAAACAAAAAAATTCTGAAGATTTTGAAGAAAACGGTGAATAAGGCAGGTCGTGATTGGCATGTCCAATTGAATCCAACATTGTGGGCATACAAAACAAGTATTCGCACACCAACAGGTGCTACTCCCTATGCTTTGGTTTATGGAGCAGAAGCTATTCTACCACTAGAAGTTGAGATTCCCTCACTTTGAGTATCACTAAAGGGGTTGATCAATGACGAAGACTACATAGTATCAAGATTGCAAGAGCTGGAACTACTTGACGAACACCGTCAAACTACAGTTAATCATTTAAAGTGGTATCAAAAAGTTATGTCCCACAACTACAATCACAGAGTCAAACCATGAACTTTTCAAGTGGGTGACTTGGTTCTCAAAGAAAACCCTCGTAATCAGCAGGATCAGGAGAAGAAAGGCAAGTTCGAACCTAATTGGCTAGGTTCATTCATTATCATTGCTGCATATGGATCGGGGGCATATCAGTTGTCAACATCAGAAGGGAACCTGTTTGAAGATCCGACCAACAACATTCACTTGAAGAAGTTTTATGCCTGAAAATATCAAAAACAATATAAAAAGTCCTGAAAAAAAGAAAAAAAAGAACGAAAATACAAAAAAATCAAAAAGAGAAAAAAATCGTTGCCTTGATGAAAACCTGACAAACAGGCATCTTGGTAACAACAAAAAAATCATAAAATTAGGAAAAAGTGCAATAAAAACAAATGGTGAAAACCTGACAAACAAGCATTGTTTGTGATTTTGTTTGGCTCTCTCTTCTATTGGGATACATTTTGCATATCCATCTTTTAGCAACATCACATACATGCCTCGTCATCACATTCATACATCATACATCTCCTTGAAACGACAAGGATTTCATCATGGTTTGATGATTAGGGTTATCCTTAGCAATAGTTGTATCTCGCAGGAGTCGGAGTATAAGGTCACTAGGGGGGATTTTCGCTTCTTGGAGCTTTCTAAACGGACAATTGGCAACATGTGTCAAGAATCAAAATATCAGAAACAATGAACTTGTCCAATTACACTGAGTCTACACGAGTGTTTTGACAGAAAACTGAAACAAATTGGATGGTCTTAATATGAATAGAATGAATGACAAACTTAAAGCATAAGTTGCATTGTTGTTTTGATATTTGAGGACATCATATCTTTGGAGTGGTTCAATGATGTATTGCACTAGAATTACAAGGAAGAAGTATGATTTTTTTTGGCTTGCTGTCTGTAAGCTAATCACTAGTATTGTGCAAATTTTTCATAGGACATGCTCTACAATGTATCATTGATGACATTTCAGAATTTGCATAGGAAAATGGTTAACTTTTTTCTGTTTATGCAAACAATACTCAGGTCATCTTGGTTCAATTATACCTCGATGCTTGTATTAACTTGCTATATCAAACATCATGAAAGCAGTACTCAGGTCATCATTGGTGTTAACATACCCTTTGATGCTTGTACTAACTTTCAACATATCAAAAGGCTCAACGATGAAAATCAAGTGCAACATGGAATGACAAATAGGAGAATGGTTCATTACTAGATTTTAGGACTACATGATTCGTTTATATTTGCATTTTGGAGGCTGTTTAGGTAGATTTTTGAAGGTTGGGAAAATTTTCATATATATTTTCAAACAACAATTGAGTACATTTGAACATTTGTGGCATCTCATTGCATTTTCATTCATTACATATCATTTCATCATGATTATTCATTTAAGTTATCATTATCATTCATTGCATTACTTTCCATTATCATTACATCATCATTTCATTGTCATTATCATTTTTTCAATCTCATTTAGTTCATCATGATCATTATCCATCTTTACATAGCATATCCATGGTCATTATTTTAATCGTTCATCTCATTATTATATCATTTCATAGCATTTGCATTTACATCCATTTCACATCATTTTACATACATATACATTAATAATAAGGTTGCATCCATCTCATTCATCTCCTATCATCATTTAGGCTATCATTTTCATATCTATTGCATCATATTATTACATCATTATCATTATTCATATCATGTGCATATCATTCATTAAATATTACATCTTCATAATCATCTCATTTATACATTCATCTCATTTCATCATAACTTTTCATTTAGATCATCATTTCACTTCATATCCATTTATATCACTTTTTCATCATTATTAGGTCTCATTCATTTAGTTTACATCATATCATTTTCACATCATTAAAATCATTCATCATAACATCATTACATCTTGAAATCATTTAGATTGCATCATATATCATCATGTTAGGAATCATTTCATCATAACACATTCTGCATCATATCATCATTGCATCATCATACATAAAATAAAAGCATCATCATTTGCATCATCAATCATAAAAATCATACACGACATAACATATAGAAATAAAATGCATACATAAATCCATAACACGTGCATAATAAAATCACCATTGCATATCATAAATCTCATAAAAACAAATGTCCAGAGGTACAAGGATATCAAATGTTTCAACAAGATATATCAAATACGATGAATAAATGTGTCAGTCAATAATCACTGAGGGGCATCTGGCAGGGGCACATGGCTACTACTATCTCCCGAGGTGGTAGGTCTCATTGGATCTCTGCTCCCAAAAGCTCTGAGCTCTCATCTGGCTGGCTGATCCACACTCTTGGTAGCACTCCTGGTATGGTTGTGTGAATGGGTCTGAGACCAAGTACCTGATTGTGTGAAGGAAATCCTCCTCTCATGTGGCACTGCCTTAAAGTACCTCATCTTGTAATACTCGGCCTCTCGAGCGGTCTCCAATCCCTCTGCTACAACCTCTCCAATAGAGGTGCTCTCGACTGATCTCGAGAGTCTCTCAGCTACCCCCTCGGCCTGTATGCATCTCTCCCTGAAGTTGTCTCGCTCTGCTATGAGTTGAGATACCTGTGGGTCAGGAGGTGATGGCTGTGCAACCTGTGCCTGTAACTAGCTGACAGTCACCTGGGCCTGTGCTAACTAAATCTGAAGAGTTTGAACCTCTGCCTACAAGGTATACATATGTCCCTGTGTAGGAGCCCTGATAGTGATCCGTGGAGCCGAAGTACTTGGCTGATCCACCACTCTCGATGTCTGCGACCTCGTACTGAATGGTATATCAAATAAAAACCTCTGCCCTCCACTCCCACCACCTTCGTCATCCCCATCATCACCATTGTCCTCTGAGCCATTTGACTCCTCCTCCTCCTCCATCTCCTTATCCTCCTCGTCCACATCCATGGCTACCCCGCTTATATCCTCGGTCTACCCTGCATGTGCCCCTTCCTCTGCTGGTACCTATGCCTGTGCACTTGCATGTGCCTGACCCTATGGCTGCCCTCCTGCTACCTGTGCCTATGGCTGCCGTCGTGCCCGCTATATCGTTGGTCCTTCCAATAATTGAGCAGGCTCCTCTAGACTAGTAAATCTCGGAAAAGGATGAGTATTAAAGTATGTTGCGTACTCATATGTCATCCCTGCATCTGTAACCTCTAGATGTATAGCCCAACAATCTGGCTGCAGATCTAGGTACTCTGCTCTGGTAGCCTTGATCGTCACAAATGGCCCCCACTCTAGCACATCCTCTCGATGCCTGGCATAGTGTGCCACACCCTATGGCATCATCTTTACTAATCCGTACTATCTCAGGACCTTCATCCCCAGGAACTGCTCAACGATAAATGGGGTACACCCAATCAAATACCTAGATCTCGTGCAGTAAGCAGTTCTATATCATCCACCTCCCATGGATCACAATTCAAATACGGTCTCCAGATGACTGTGTCCAAATCATCTAGCACGCACCGCCAATACTCTAACTTTCCCAGCATTGGTTGGACAAGGGGATCTGTGTAGGCGTAAACATATGGGAAACCAAGTGGGCGATATCTCCGAACAATGGGGTGAGTGATGGAAAAATGCTCTCATGCAAATATTTGTAACAAAGTAAAACCACGGGAGAGACTCTTTCCATCTAAGTACACGACCTGATGAAGATCATGATATAGATGGGCAAGCATGCATATCTGGTCTGGTGGAGAAGCATGTCCTCCAGAATCCTACCCCAACCAACTGATAGTCCCTTTGACCTATGATCAAGACAAAGGAAACCACTGATGAACCTTGCTAACACCGAAGGTAGTGGGGCATAACTCTCCACCATTTCCTTCTAGGAAATCTCATACTCACTGGCATGAGGATCCTGGAAGACTCATCTCAGCGCATCAATCCCTCCAATCTTCTTGTGATCATAGATCACAAGCTCACCAACTATAAGAATACCCAGAATCCTGTACACATCCTTAGGTGTCACAGTGATCTCTCATGTGGGAAGATGAAAGGTGTTATGCTCACTATGCTACCTCTCATCTAAGGCAGTCAACAGTGCTCTATTGATCCTATACTACGAGATCCTCAATAGTGGACTCAACCCACACTGGTATATCACCTCTAAATTTGCTTAGGACAATCGAGGAATCAACTCCCACATGTGGGGAAATATCTCTCTAATTTGGAGGAGGTTAAATTCCTCCTTTATAACATTACAAGCGATCATGCAAATCAATCAGCAGGGAATATCTAATAAAATCAGTACATCAAGCAAGTTCAATCAATCAAATCAAATCAAATCTTATTTTTTCTTCAAGCAGGAAGGTAAGTAAATCTGAATCTATTTGTTTTTCAATCACGAAAGAAAATTTATCAATCTTTTCTACTATTTGTTTTTCATATCACATGGAAACAAATTTAACAGTCAATCAACTCAACATCTATCATTTGTCTTTCAATCAGGAAATCAAATCTATCATCTCTACTATTTGTCTTGCAAGCAGGAAAGCAAATTTATCTATCATCTATACTATTTGTTCTTCAAGCACGAAGACAAATTTATCAAATCAGGCTAATCTATCTTGATTTTATTCAACATCATATAATCAGTTATCTAATCTAGCAACAATCATCAAGTACCTATCTATTTTTCATCAAAGCTTCAAATTCATCAAAATTCCATGGATGTGCTAAAATAGTCAATCAATGCATGACTCTATCTATGTGTGATTCTATCTAGTCTATGCGCTAAAACAGACTATGGATGTGGTAAAGCACCTATGCGCGATTCTATTAGGCAGATGCGCTATTCTATTTCATCAATGCGCTAAACTAGCCTATGCACAAATCTAGCATTCTACCCAGGCAACTTTCCTAAATGCACTACTTAATCCATCCTATGCGCTATTTCATCTATGTGTGACTGTTCTACGTCTATGCACTACATTGAATGCGTGACTCTATCTCATGGATGCACCGAACTATGGCTCGC
>CM021109.1:286247502-286300023 GCA_007115665.2 Sequoiadendron giganteum | reverse complement strand
AGATAGAGAGAAGTGAGATAGGTGATAGAGATGTGTGGTGGAGCTTAAAATTAGAGAGATAAGGAGGAAGGTGGAGAGATTGAAATGGAAGGAGGGGGGAGAGATGGAGGAAGGATAGAGAGAAAAGGTGGTGGAAGGAAGAGAGAGAGGAAAGACAAAGATAGGAAAGGGAAGAGAGAGAGGGAGGGAAGGAAGGAGAGGAGAGGGAAGGGAGAGACAAAGATAGAGAGAGAGAAAGAGAGGAGAGGGAGGGAGGGAGGGATAGGTAGGTATAGAGAGTAAAGGGAGATATATAGAGATTAAAGGAGAGGGATGAGAGATAGAAAAATATAGAGGGAAGGAGGGAGGGAGATATATATTGGAGAGGGAAGGAGAGAGAGATGGACATGTAGAGACATAGTTCTTGAGCTCAAGGAAGATATTGTTAGATAAAGGGATGGAGATAGTGAGAGAGAGAGAGAGGTCTAGAGAATAAGAGATGAAAATGAGTGAGATAGAGAGAGAAAGATGAAATTTGACCTCCTGAGTACTAAAATTTGACCTCCTAATTACTGAAATTTGACATGTTGATTATTGAAATTTTACTAAGTCTGAAATTTTTAAGATCTTCCAAAAACTAGAATTTGCATTATAACTCTTAGAGATCTGAAACCACTCTCAAACATCTTGCCTATATATACATGAAATATAACTTAAAGTATAAGAAAGTAAATGGCCATATGTAAATGTCAACTTATACTTAAATATTTATTTCATGTATATAGTTTCCCTGACAGAGAAAGCGGAAATCTAGTTATGTGCAAAGCAGGCCATTTGGCGCTCGCTAAATAACTCATCACATTTGGCGAGCGCCAAAAAGGCCTACTTTAGACGTGTTAATTAACAACATTTGCTAAATTTTCTCATATTTTCGACCATACTCCCCATCTAATTTGCACGTCTTTCAATGCAAGTTTATAAAAAAACCGTGATAGCGTTAACCTCTATCTCAGCTATCTAAATATATATAAAAAAAATCATTTTGATTTAGTTAAGGTTTTGATCCATGGCTTCTATTGTAAATGCCTTCGTTTTTGGTCAAAAACCAACATGTGCTAGGTTTAAGATAGATTTTTACACGTTCATCATAACGTGAAACAAATTACGTTTTTTGAAACTAGACTCCATTCTACACATGATGAAAAAAAAAATCAATTTTCGATTAGTTTGCAAAAAATTTGGGGGGGAGCACGCTCAAATTTCAGCTTTTTAGGATGTGTCCACTTTGAAAATTCATAAAATATTATATATTCATTAAAAAAATTATCTGAAAGAAGGAGGATAAACTACATGGTGTTAGCTAATTTCTCACTTTTGGGATTTTTGAAATTCTAAAAAAAAGTTAACCAAAAAGGGGGGAGCCCTCAGGCGCTATGCTATTTTTTTTGATAAAAACAAGACCTGATTTGCCCCCCCCCCCTTTTTGAGACCCTTAATCTTCATTAATTTCAAAAAACAATAGTAGCTTAGAAACTAGACTCGGAGCACTTCAACTTTTTTTCTTGTTGTATCTTGAAATTTTGAGCATAACTATCTTCATTTTCTCGTGCAAATCAGATTTTCCCGATTTCAGAAAAAAAGTGGCATCTTAAGAGCCAAAATTGTGTCACAGATTGGTGCACTTACCCCATGCGGTGAACATTTGTTCAATTAAGAACCTTCCAGCCCTTGCGGGTTTTTTACGCATCACGAGGATACTGAGGAAGAATACATCGACATAGGCCAGCAACACCCGGTGGGTGATGAACTTTCCTCACAGCCACAAAAGATTTATATAGCGGTCCAAAATGAAAGTACCACTTGGATCGCCTATGAGTTCTCTAGCACTGGAAGTTTATTAATAGGCAAGCCCTCTAAAAAGGTATGCTTGGAAAGAAAGGTGTGAAGCTCAAGATGTTTTTGCTCACCTAAGATAGCCAAAAGGTGCGAGGGGAGAAGACAACCATCTATCTTGCCAATCACTAAATGCATAGGATACACTTCATATAAAATTGATTCTTTGTAAACACCTCGAGCGGTGTTATCCCCAAAAATATGTGAATAAAATAAATGACTTTTTCTTTTTAATTGCACCAATATGAAGTATTCAGGATATCAGTCATTTAAGATAGCAATGGTGCAAGACATAAAGAAACATTTGTTCATTTTTAAGCCCAAATATGAGTGTTTCTAAGAAATCAGTCTTGGTTCTAAGTTGGTCAACAAAATTAAAATGGGTGTGCATTAACAAAATGGAAATCATTTTGCATTCTTTTTGTGCACCAAAAACAAAGTTCCTAATTATGAAAACTTGGAAAGAGTTCATTTTTAGATCACCTTAATTGAAATATTTTTGTTCTTTTTATGCACCAAATCGACAATTCCTAACTTAAGAAAAATTGAAATGGTTCAATTTTAAGAGCACCAAAATGAAAGGTTCATTTGTGTTGTTCTTTTTAAAGCACCAAACAAGGGTTCCTAAATTTAAAAAAGATTGAAATGGTTCAATTTTTTAGTAACACCAAAATGAAGTGTGCATTTGTGTTGTTCTTTTTAAATCACCAAATGATGATTCCTAACTTAAGAAAGCTTAGAATTGGTTCAATTTTAATAACACCAAAACAAAGTGTGTATTTGTCTTGTTCTTTTTAAAGCACCAAAATTAAACATTCCTAACTTAATAAAAACAATGTTTGTAAATATGGAAAACTTTGACTGATCGTCTTCCCTACAAAAAATAAGTTAAATTCTTTCAAATCTTGCATACAAACCCGTTAGTACCTGTTACACATTCAAAAATAGGCAAACATTAGCTAAAGATCAATTACAACAATGCAGATTCCATGCACTGGCCTGTTAGAGCAAATGCTCAGAATTTTTTGCAAAAGCACCCCTGTCAGAATCAAATGCTCAATTCTCAGAGAAAGTGTGCCCCCTATCAGAATCAAATGCTCATTTTTCATAGCAGATTCTTAGAGATTTTTGTAAAAGTGCAGTTCTTGTGTTAGATGCTCAGTTTTCAGAGAAGATGCACGATATTCTTGATAGGTAATTGCAAATTTTTTTTGGGCAGCGTGTGAAACATTTTTCAAAAGTGCTCTGGAACCCTGCAACTTCAATTTAAACTCATAAGAACATTAGTAGTGAGGACCGTAGTCCCGCTGCACGTTCCAGAATGTGTGGTGGGGAAAACCATTATATGCAAACAAGATTAAACGTGCTTGAAATGAGAATCAAAGCTAAGATCGAACACACAAATCTAAGATCTAATCTTACACATACAAAATGAAACTAAGCTATTGAAAACACATTTAAGAAATCTATGATTACCAAATTGAATACAAACAATAAGCAAAGTGTTACCATCCCATATTGGAGTGAATTCACCTGATGTTGGATTATTCTTATCACCGTGAAGCCTCCATAGTTTTTGTGCAAAGCTTTGATGAATGATGCGTGTTGGTTGATTGAAGAAAGGTAGAAGCTCTATCAATGGTGATCTCGACAGTACTTCGTTGCATAAGGTATGTTGATTCTTCGATCCTTATTTGTGAGGAAAGAGGTTTTTTATATAGAAAATGTGATTCAAAATGGATGATCAGGATTAAACAATGTTGTATCAAGATCAACGGTCGAAAGGTGTTGAGAGGATTTAGACATGAGAAGATTGTGCAAAGTTGATTGCACAATTTGTGTGATTGAGAAATAGATTGGCTAGTTAGGATTTAGATTGATCAGTCAGGATTTAGATGGATTAGTTAGGAAATTGATGGCTTAGTTAGCAAATTAGATTGATTAGTCAGCTATCGTAATTTACTCAATCAGAAAGTGGGTGAGGAATATGAATTAATTGATTTAATTAATTAATTTCTTTTTGGAGTTGAACGTGCAAATCAAGTTTGACTTTTGCAAACAAAGTTACATTAGTTTGATTTGATAAATGATAAATGATTTGAATACTTTGATTTAATTATTCAAATTTTGGAGGGAAATTTTTGTAATTAAATTATTATGATTTAATAATTCAATTAACTTAGAGGAATAAGGTGATTTAGCAACGTAATTAAATAATTGACATTATTTAATCAATCAAGATGAAATAAAGTGGGATTAGGAATTCATTAAATAAATGTAATTTATTTAATTGGTCGAAATGATAGAAATGTGAATTAATTAAATAATTGTGTTTTATTCAATTAATAGCATAATTAGGGTTTTTAGGACTTTATTAAATAAATAAAATTTATTTAATTCACCAAAAATGATGAAAAAGTGAATTAATTAAATAATGTTGTTTTATTCAATTAATAGAGGAATTTAGGGTTTTGGATGCTATTTTGATATTGTGTGATGTCTCTGAGATGTTATGAGACATTATGGAATGATTCTGAGATGTTCCAAGACATTACGAGATGATTCTAAGATGTTGTGGGATGATTCGAAGATGTTTGTAATGCCCCACCACACACACCCCAAAGGACAACATAACATCTAACAGATTATCGTACAATTTTTTTTTAAAAGAAAACTAACATGATATGTAAACCATCATACAACACTAATAGTGAGATCATGCATATACACCATCTAACTAGTCCAATGGGGTGACATGACTACATTACGTTGGAACATTTTTAATGTAACACGAAACCCTTACGAAGATCCCTATGCACATGCATTCATTTTAAAACCCATATATAAAACAAATGCACAATGTACGTACATCCATACCATACATAATCATACAATTGTGATCACATGATAATATCAAAAGATACATCCATTAAATTGGTCATATGAAGACATATTAGATCTAAGGATTACATGAATATAAATATTCCCATAGATACAACATTTTATAAGTGCAATGTATGTGAATCAAAGATTACAACACAATGCCCAAACATGGGATAAATAATACATGATACAACCATCTTCCCTTATAACAATGAGAAAGAATCCACGATTACATCAAGAGATACATTAGAAAGGAATATAGAACATAACACCAAATCTGTCACCAACACTGGAAGGCTCAAAAATCACTGCAACTGGTACAACTCTGCAGCATCACAATCATCGGTGGGAAACCCAATGGGTGCATAGCACATTCCACCCGACCATGTGGACCCTAAGGTCCACCCCACGTGCTAGGAGATGACAAGAGGACCCACAACATAAAAAAAATAGACATGTGTACAAGGTTGACATGACTCCATAATCCAAAAGGTAGCAAGACAAAAAAACATAAGAATAATCACTTCCAGAGGTCAAAGAGTGGGAAACTACAAACATACATAGTTGCTAAGGGTAGTGTTTCATCACATGGCTCGACATGGGTTACCCAATCCGGACCTTCATAGGTTACTGACCCTCATCCTTGGCTACCCTGGCAACCTCAAAAAATCTTCGGCCCCCATTCTTACACATGTGGAATTAACTTACCTTTTTTGAGGACAAGGTAGTTGATTTTTCATTCCAAGCCCTCTCGTCTTATCCCAAGCCTATACAAGTGCTTGAGCCATGAGAGAGGCATCCATTATCTTTCATGAGTGTGTTTTCTACCCACCCCCTAACTGTTTATTAGGTTATCACTTGATTAACTCAACTTCCACATGAGTTACCTAGGAGACCACTTAGGGTTCTGACCCCCATGGGAAGCCACACTCCCTACTAGCAACAAAACCTCAAAACCACAAATGGGCAAGCCACTTGCACCAAAAACCAAAAAAACCAATAAGAGAAAACATCAAGTGAGGCATGCACCATCTCACATTGGAACATCATAACAAGGCAACTACCAAGTGCAAGGCTAAAACCCACCAAATAAAATCAAACAAACGAACCATAGTTCACAAAGAACCAAAAAGAAGATCAATTATAAATAAACAATTTATTTCCCCTCCTCTAGAAGCCCAAGATGAAAAACTACTCAAGAACTCACAAACGGGGGTAAATCAACATTACAGATTCCAACTCGGACCCAATGAATAAATCTCCTCAAATTGCAATAACTCAAGAAGAAAGACACATAAAAATGAAATCATCATGAACCAAGCTTTAAAATCATGATACATTCAATGTAATAACCATAAAGAATAATAGTCAATTAATTATATTATATTTATTCGTTCATTATGAAGTCATTTAAAATAATTAAAGAAATTATATAAACATATTTTATAAATAACTCGACACCTCATTTATTACAAGCAAACGAGTAAACAATAAATCATACAATCAACTTATATTATCATTTCAACTATAGATTAATTAAGAACAAAGCCTTCATTCAAAAGATAATATATTTCATTTATTTAACTTCCCAAAAATATTTAATTAACAAGAAACAATAAACATTTCCCAACTCAAATGTAATTCTTGTTTACCTTAATTCACTAACACTTCCAATGTACTAATTTTAAAGAGCATTTAAATAATCAAATACATAGCTACACAATCATTCAAGCACATTACCCATAAAGGAAATATCTCCTTTTATTATAACATTATTCCCACATATTAACATTTACTATTGAGGAAATGGGTGTCAAGATTGCGGAGTTGGGCAAGAAAGATGTGGTGCACAGTAACAGGATCACTGATAATGATGTTGAGGGCCTAAGGATTAACATCAAAACCATTGCAGAACAGAACAACCGAATAGCAAGACACAATGCTATAATAATCAATGCAATGATTGAAAAGCTTGGCAAAGCCCAACAGGGATCCTTGGTGGTTGATCTAGAAGACACTGAAGATAAAAGCCAGGAAACGGATGGAGGCATTTCTAGAAGAACCCACACCAATTTGAAGCGAAAGGCCCCCTTAACCCCGAAAATGGTTCAAAGCTTCAAGAAGGGGGTTACTGATATGCAGGTTTTGGAGGCAGAGACATAGACTATCCTTAGGTCTCTGAAGTAATTTTGTGTTCTTTTTTTGTTGTCCTTTCCTTTCTGACCCTCCTGGTCTTTTTTGCCTGCTCGCTGCTAGTTTTTTTTGGGCAGCTGTATTTTTTTGGTGGACCCTTGGTGGTCTTTTGTCTATTTTGTAAGCTTTGTGGTTTCGGGTCCCTGTAAAACCCGTTTTACCCTTTTATCAAAAACATTTACTATAGGCTATCATATTAAAATTGTTTTAATAAATATTGCCTTAATATCTTCTAGAATTTTTTTCCCATATAAGCATGGTTAAGTAAATTAATAATAATAATAGTAAAATATGTAAACCAATCCTACTAGATCTAATCTCTTTCCCAACCCACTCTTCTATTTTCTTTTTTTATTTCATTGCC
Organism: Sequoiadendron giganteum; assembly: GCA_007115665.2. NCBI lineage: Eukaryota > Viridiplantae > Streptophyta > Pinopsida > Cupressales > Cupressaceae > Sequoiadendron > Sequoiadendron giganteum. The sequence goes on along the minus strand of CM021109.1, from coordinate 286,292,711 downwards.
ATTTTACATAACTATCTTAATTCTAAAACCTTTACTTTCCCTTTTCAAAGTTTTTTCACTAATTCTAACATATTTGTTTAATTAAATTCTCCCATACATTTAACCCAATAAGTCAATGTGAACAAACAATCAAATCAACACAATGCTCAACGAACAAACAATTAGTTCTCAAAGTCAGAATAAACTATTACTACATTCATAATATATACATATATATAAATCAGTTAAATACAGATCTAAACACTCATATATATATATATATTTATAATTTAAGTCGAATGTCAATAGAATGATACACTCAATGCAATATGAGCATCAATAAACACACACATAGTATTTGGTCGGTATACATCAAAATATGCATTAACAAATACAAAACATATTAATCAAATTTCAAACATAATAATAATATCCATTGAACACATTACCATTTGGATAGAGATAATTCGCAATATAAGTTTGAATGCCACATTATAATCCATGAAAATGGATCCAAAAAGAAAGGTATTGCAAGAATGGAATGGGATCGACATGCATGACATAAGCCATACAAAATAACTACCAACAGTATTAGATATTATGTTTAGTGTATTATACAACATTGTCTCAAAGGCAACAAAAAAAATACAAGGGCAAAATATTATGGCGCTATCTCATATGATAATACATTGCTAAAATTGGAGCATATACAATGCATAAGAGAGGAGTCTCAAGAAAAAATATAACATGTGGATAGAAGAAACATTTGGCAGTAAGCCACATATATATATAGCTAGCGTTATTTAAGTTGGAATTGTGAAAGGTAAGCTTGGGCGTAGGAATAACATACTAATTTTGCAAGCTAAAATGCATTGTAATCTTAGAACACATGTAAAACACTACCAAATTAAAAAGAAATGATGGAGTAAAGACTAGACCATAAGTATAAACCAACACACAAGCCAACAATATGTATCTTAGACCAACATATTCGAAGTACATGATAAAAGGTATTGATTGAACCATTGCCATTGCGAGGTAAGTAGAAAAAATAACCAGCATAAATGAGTATATGATGCAACGCATAAAGAGGGCAATAAGAAGGGTCAAAAGCAATGCATAAGTGGGTATGTTGAAATCCTGCATCACAAATCATGAAATCAGGCATAAGGCCATATATGTAGCTCATAAAATGAGATTTCTTGGAGTACCATCATTGCAAGATATGTACGCTACAATGATGTGGAAACATACAGAAAGGTACACGAGTTTCTTGACCAAATTCCCACAATAAAAATCGAGTGGCCAGAGGAAAGGATGCGCCCAAACGACAACAACAAAACAATGATATCTCGACACATTTAAGAGATTAATCGCTATCCACAAGGCACATGTTTAAAGAAAGAAATCGATGCATGATAAGAATGGAGAAACATTTTCCAAGACACAATCGGCGAGCTCCAAGAATCGAATGGACTCCCAAGTGAAAGGTCAAATTGATTGCAAACGAAGATGTTTACAAAATTACCAGATATATGGACAACAAAGAAAAAACCCAAGAAAATCAATGATGGAAGCAACAACAACAAATTCCAAAATACATTTACAATGACTTCCAGTATTTGAAGAAAACCATATTCATACAAAAGAAATTCAATGACCGACCTGGAGTCCCATGCTTGAAAATGGAGAAGATGTGTTGTAACAGATTTCCTTCACAGTCAATATACCATTCTCCAGAACTTAGGCACTTTTAGAATAATTGTTCTCCTTCAAACCACAACAATACCAAATTGTCTTGTCTTCAGAACTATTTCTGTAGAATAAGATTTTCTTTTCGAAAATGAAAGACTACCCCCCAAAAATCCAAAAACTAGCACTATAAAACCAGAGAATTTTTTTTTGAAAACCAAATATCAACAACAAGGGCAAGTTTCTGATTAAAAATCAGTAAAAATAACAAGTTTCCAATTCCAATTCTAGTTTCGAGCTGTGCATGTGCACGTTTTCATCTTTTTCCATCTTTTCTTGCCTTTTTACAATTTAGTTCGAAAACAATATCTTTCTTAATTTATTTAAAATTCAGAATACTTTCCACAATTTGAAAATTAATTCATTTGATAATAGGTTTATCAATCATTATAAAAATATAATTTAAAACATTTTTACTTCCTAATTAAACGATTATCTTTCCATGATAATACATTATCGATTACAATAAAACACCATTAGACAAAACTTTCAACAAAACAATTTAATTAAATTATTTATTAAAATATATATATAATTTATATTTCTAACATTAATTAATTTAATTATTATTTTAAATCCCCACTTAATTAAAATTGCCTTGTAATTCAAATTTTATTTTAATTAACTAGTTTAACAAGGCCATTAAAATATCAAATTCACCCCAAAATTCAAAAACACATAAAAACAAACTTACATGACAAGTAAGGCCAAAACGGAGGGACATTACGTTGTTTGATGATGAATTAATTAAATGATGTTAAATCACTTAATTAATAGATGAATATGAGTGCCAAAATGCTAGTTCCCAAGCTAGGACATTTTTAGGTGTCTACAAATATAAATTGAATTATTATTATATTTTATTTTTTATATAATATAAATTATTAAAGTAAAAATTACATTATATAACATAATTACATTTATTATTATATATAAATTTTGATACCATATAAATTTTATCATTATAAATAAAAATATAATTAAATAGTAAATATACATAAATATCAAATATATAATTTATAATATACTAATTTTTCAAAATATATTTACTAATTTACATTCTATTAAATATTATATACTAATAGTGGGTGTCTGGGTGGGCCCCCCCCCGCCCCCCCCCCCCCCTCCCCTCTTCTCTTTTCTGTATTGGCATGCCAGGAGGGCTGGCTTGCTGGTTGATTCGGTGGCAGAGGGGAAGGGCATAAGGGGACGATGAAGGGTGTGACTAGGATGGTTTCACTTGACATCAGTGATAATTTTCTTCCTCTGAGTTCAAGGCTATAGCAAGTATTATTATCCGGATTCTGTTTAATATGTATCAAACTTGGCACGCTTGGATGGCTATCATTAGCAAAGGTGGCGGCAGATGGGTACTTGGCAGTAATTAAGTCTGGAGTGTTTAAGTAGGAATTTTAATTTTTTCCCTTCATTCATCAGTGGAGCTTGCACGAGTTTGTGGTGGTGTGCTTTGCAAATTTTGTTAGTGTTGGCGGTGGTGTTCATGGCACCACGCTCTCGTTTCATCATCGAGGTCTTTGTGGATGGAGTGGCAAAGATTGGGGTGGACACACCAATCTCTCTGAAATCAACAGAAAGACAAGGCTCCTTTAGAGAAATCAAAGTCTAGCGATTGAAGCGGATTCTCACTAATGGGGATCCTTTGGTCTTGATGGTGACAAAAATGATTCTGGTTGCGAGTCATTTGGCCTACAACAAATTCAGAAGAGATAATCTTCACATTTCTTCTCAGTTCCTAGCCTCTCTTCTGGATAATGGGGTTCCTAAGGCTAAGGCCAACCTGCTGCTGGTAAAGATGTTTCGAAAGGACCTAGTGGGCGGTGTGGATGAGGTGTTGGGATTTGTTGTGGAGGGAAAAGGTGTCTCGAGGCCGCGAGACCTAGAAAATTTTTGGGACTCTAACGAGGCTGTGAAATTATATCTGTTCCTTCTTGACCAAAGCAGACCGACGCTCACCAAGCATAGAATGGTGGTGGCGGTGGCTATCATTTTCTTGAAGAAATTCTTCAGTCTGTCGACGACGGGTGGCGTTGAGTGGGTAAAGGACTTTGAAGAATTTGTTGTTTTAAATAATTTCATGTGAGTTTTCTCCCTATGGCAGGTGGTGCTGGTAGTTTGTTGGGTTTAGCTTCTTAGGCTCTATGGTTTTAAATTTACGGGGTCAGCTAATTCGGTCTGTTAATGGCCATTTTGAGATATTTGGCATACGGGGGTTGGTTTGTTTACTGTAAGGGCCAAATCCTTGAGTTTTTTGGGCTTGTAGTTGGCTTTGGTGGGCGGATGGCTAGTTATGGTTGGTTGGATTTTTTTGCTTAGGCTGGCATATGGGTGGTTTTTTGGTGATGGTGGTTGGGTAAGGATTTGATGGTTTTGAAGCTGGAATTACCTGCGGTTACAGACAATTGTAATATCTCTCTTTATTATATATATAAACCAAAACTTACGTATAGAAAATAAAATAATATTAAATACTAATAAATATAAATATATTATATATTATATTTTAAAATAAATATAATTGAATAATAAGTATATAAATATTAAACATATATAATTAAATAATAAATATACATAAATATTAAATATATAATACAATAATATAATAATTTATTAAAATATATTCAATAATTTACATTATATTAAATACCATATAGAATTATTATTATATATTATTTTTATATTAGACGTATTGAATATAAATATAATAATATTTATTACATCTTAAATTATATATAATATAATTATATTATTAATATATTTTTCTATATAATATAAATTGAATTATTATTATATTTTTATATATAATATAAATTACTAAAGTACAAATTGCATTATATATAATATAATTACATTTATTATTATGTATAAAATTTGACATGATATAAATTGTATCATTATAAATAAATATATAATTAAATAACAAATATACATAAATATCAAATATATAATTTTATAATATACTAATTTTTCAAAATATATTTACTAATTTACATTCTATTAAATATTATATACTAATAAATATAAATATATTATATGCAATATTTATAAAATAAACATAATTGAATAATAAGTATATAAATATTAAACATATATAATTAAATAATAAATATACATAAATATTAAATATTTATATAAAATTATTATTATACATTATTTTTATAGTAGAAATTATTAAATATAAATATAATAAATTTAATATATTATATATTAAATTATATATAATTTTTGATATAATATAAATTGAATTATTATTACATAAAATTTGATATGATCTAAATTATATCACTATAAATAAATATATAATTAAATAATAAATATACATAAATATCAAATATATAATTTTATAATATAATATTTTAATAAAAATATATAAACACAATATTTTACTCTATTTTAATTTTAATTTACATTTTAAATTAAATTTAATCTAATTATTTATATTTATGTTTGTTTTATGAAACTACAATAATAAATAAAAGATATTAGAAGTAGTTCAATTTATAATTATATTTGTTCAATAAATAATAATTATTGTATAATAATATTACCTTGAACTTTTATCGCCCCCCTCTTCTCTCTCTCCCTCCTCTACCTCTCTCCCCCCTCTTCTCTTTGTCCCTCTACATATCTCTCTCCCTTTCTCTCCCTTTCTCTGCCTCCCTCTCTTTATCTCCCCCCTCTCTCAATCTCTCCACATCTCTTCCTCCCTCACTCCCTCTCTATCTCCCCCCCTCTCTCTATCTCTCCTTATCTCCATCTCTATATATCTCCTTATATCTCTATCTTTCTATCACTCTATCTCGCTATCAATATCTCACTCTACCTCTCCCTCTCCCTCTCCCTCTCCCTCTTCCTCTATATCTCTCTATTTCTTCCTCTCTCCCCATTGCAAACATAACATTAGCCTATTGATAATGGAGTCTAATTATCTTCCTAATTCAAAGGTTTTGTTTTAGTTGTGTTTCAATCTTTGTAAGTGAATGCATAGTTGATTTGAAGCTATTACTTCTCCATTGAGACTTTCTTTGCACAAAAAACTTCATTTTCTAATTGGTCTATCAATTGATCTCATGTATTGCACAAATGTATTAAAAAAACAACCAATTTTTTCATAATTAACCTTCCACACCTCTTTGACATACTCATTGCACACCAAGGTGCGATTTCTAATATATATAATAACAAACCAAAAAAATTTAAATTTACATTTTACATGACGTATCTACGAATGCTAAAACATAGATATCTTAAATACAACTATCTAAAACACGTTTAGAAATATCAATCTTGAAACATCTACCATCTTGAAGTGCTAAATAGATAAATTAAAAAAATATATCTATAATTCATTTCTAAGTACAAGTTGGAGTGCACGTGAAGAGTTATTTGAGCCACATAAAACATCTCTAAACTCTTTACTACAATTGGGGCCCACTTGGTTTCTCTTTCAAAATAATAAATGCCTGGTATGTACAAATAAATGTATGGAATTTAGCATATCTTCAACGCTCCACAAGACTGGGAAACACGAATCTACGATATTCATTTTATAAGAAATCAAAATCTACAACGTAACAAGATACGAAATAAAGAAAATAACTTTAGACACCCTCTTTGGTTGACGGGAAGGATTTTACACCTTGCATAATTTTTTTATAATTGGATAATATTTTTGGAGAAGGTTGTATATGCAATTGTAAAGTATTTAATTGGTATATCGGGTGATATAATTCAATGAGTACATGGTCAATTATTGGATGAATACATTTAATATTTTTAAGTGGTAAAATATATTTAATATTATAAAATATTAAATATTTGGTTGTATTTAATGCATTCAATATTTTTGTTTGGGGTATTAAATATTGGTAACAAAGCGATTGAGAAGTTTCTAATAAGCTTTTGAGTAGAAGGTTATTCACACCGATTTTTTCTTGATTCTTCCTTGAGTATATGATGAAGAAGAAAACTCACTCATGACTCAAATCCACAAACTTAGATTACAATAGACTTCGTTCAACGATTAATCCAAAATTGACAATAACTTGTGTCAATTTTAAATCGATCTACACGATTCCACACGACAACTTATTCAAACTTAAAAACCAAATCAAATACATTTATTACTCATATTTAATGAAAAAAAACACAATTAAAATTTCCTCTGTTTCGCACTCCGTCCACTCAGCAATGTCCTCTCTCCAACCTTCAGGTAACACTCTCATGTATTTTGGAGTTCCTATGCTATACCATATGGCACAAATCTCCTCAACGAAAACTTTTGATTTGCATCTGATTATCCTTCTTTCTACACACCCACACTCCCTCTGGCTTTGTTTTCATGTTTGTTGTCCAATTGTAAAAGACTCGGGCTGAAAATTCTTTCTGACCTCCCTACATGGCGTTGCTTGTATCCACTCGCCCTGTGCTTAATATTACTGAATTTCATTTTATTTTATTTTTATCACCCACCACTTTACTTCCCAAGCATGCAAATATAGACCTCTCATATGTTGTTCACCCCCTTTAGCTTTCAAGCTATAATTTTATTCTTCTTTTGTGATGCAACGACTTCTCTCTAAATCTGCACACCCTACAACCAAACTGCATTCGTTTTCTCTCATACATGCACTCAATCCTCAGCCTTGACCTCTTTCATCTCTCTCCAACTGTGTTGGCTTTATTTGGCGTCATTCTCACAACACCCTATGCATCGATCTTCTTTGTCTACCACCCAATCTGAATCCTATTCCTTATCTTTTCTCTTGCTCAGTGTCCTTTACATTCTCATCACCATCATTCCTCATTTGACTCATCCATCACATAGCTTGCCTGGCCCTCTTCACCCAATGTCTCATTATTATTCCCCAATCGCATGCTTTTATGTTCTTATTGTTGTCACAACAATTAATAATATGTTGCATTCAACTCAAGGGTTTCATCATGGCACTTGGAGACTTACTGTTGCGCTCTAGGTAATTCCGCGTCCTCTTCCCTTACAACTTCTTCCAATGCTTATTCATGGAGCGGTGGTTTGGTTTTTGTAATCTTCCCCTTTTCCCTGTAGCCTCCTTAACTCCTTTTGGACATCCCTTGTCTCCTCTCTCATGCAACATTCCATTCTCACCATGGCACGGGTATGGGGAGGTTTCTTTGCATCAGTTTCTTTCCAATTCCTTTCCTACCTCTTCCAATTGTTACGCTCCTTTTTCCTCCTTCCCATGGCACCCCCTTATCTCAAGTTAGAATGTGTCTTTTATTCTTCATTACTCATAAATCTTTCATCTTCCTTTGGTTGTACGTTTCCTTCTATGCCTTTCTTTTGAGATACCTTTTTTATTTTCTGCTCATGAATAATGCTAATAAAATTTTGAATAATAATTCACATGATCTTCTACAAATCAAATTGTCATAACCCATTCATGAAGTTACAATCAATGAGAATTCAAATGAAAATCATTCAATTTGTCACAATTGACCACCAAACCACGTTGAACTATCCTAAAAAAAAAAACAAAAGAAAAATAAATCAAATCAAATTGAAATATTTTTTGGTTGATGTTGATTGCTCGTCTACTTGGATGCTCTTGCATTAGACACACCGGGTAAGAATTTTGTGAGCATGGGATCACAAATGTGGAGCTGAGTGATAGAACCACCCTTTGAGGTTGCGCACAACCTCCAACGAACTCCATCACTGATAGTTTGACCTCCTCCTCCAAGTACTTCCTCTCCACTCTACAACTGGCCTCTCACATTCCTCTTCTGGTCATCTTTTGGCTATACATTAAAATTCACAACCTTTAGGTTCATACACATTGTCTAATGGCTATTCATTTTTTGTCTTTGCCTTAAGACAACTATTTCATTTCTCTCTCGACTTATCTGCAACTCTACCCTTGCATCCTCCATGTTGCAATCATACTTTGATCTCATGAAGATTTAACTTCATCTGCTGTAATCTGCCATCACACAACACTTTCCTGTACGCTTTCCTCTTTCAATCATTCGAGACTATGCTCACCTGCAACAATGCTTTTGATATTCTCACTTGCGCTTCCATCTTTGCATCCTCTAGCCGTCAACCGCTAGGACTCTCTCTACATCTACAACAATACTTTTGGACTTCACTCATGCTTCTACTATCAACATGTTTCGTCATAAGCTACCCCATGTTCGGCGATCTTCTTGTGCCTCTAAAACCTCTTCTCACTTCCCTCTCCACCCATAGGTCCTGGTGTGAACCACCTCTCTCTCAGCGCTCTATCCACACACTCAAGACCACCTGCTTTGATACCATTTGATGAAGAAGAAAACTCACTCACAACTCAAATCCACACAATCAAATTACAATAGACTTGTTCAACAATTAATCCAAAATTGACAATAACTTGTGTCAATTTTAAATCGATCTGCACGATTCTACACAACTTATTCAAACTTGAAAACAAAATCAAATACATTTATTACTCATATTTCATGAAAAACAACACAAATACAATTTCCTTTGTTTCGCACTCTGTCCACTCAATGTTCTCCTCTCTCCAACCTTCAAGTAACACTCTCATGTATTTTGGAGTTCCTATGCTATACCATATGGCACAAATCTCCTCAATGAAAACTTCTGATTTGCATCTGATTTCTCCTTCTTTCTGCACACCCACACTCCCTCTAGCTTTTTTTTCACGTTTGTTGTCCAATTGTAAAAGACTTGGGCTAAAAATTCTTTCTAACCTCCCTACATGGCGCTGCTTGTCTCCACTCGCCCTGTGCTTCATTTTACTGAATTTCATTTTATTTTATTTTTATCACCCACCACTTTACTTCCCAAGCATGCAAATACAAATCTCTCATATGATGTGCTCCCTCTTTAGCTTTCAAACTATAATCTTATTCTTCTGTTGTGATTCCATGACTTTTCTCTAAATCTACACACCCTACAATCCAAACTGCATTTTTTTTCTCTCAGACATGCGCTCAATCCTCAATTGTGACCTCTTTCATTTCTCTCCAACTGTGTTGACTTTATTTGGTGTCATTCTCACAACACCCTATGCATCGATCTTCTTTGTCTACTTCCCAATCTGAATCTTGTTCCTTATCTTTTCTCTTGCTCAGTGTCCTTTACATTCTCATCACCACCATTCTTCATTTGACTCATCCATCACGCAGCCTGCCTAGCCCTCTTCACCCAATGTCTCATTATTCTTCCCCAATCACATGCTTTTCTGGTCTTATTGTTGTCACATCAATTAACAATATGTTGCATTCAACTCAAGGGTTTCATCGTGGCACTTGTTGACTTACTATTGGGCTCTAGTTAATTCCGCATCCTCTTCCCTTACAACTTCTTCCAATGCTTATTCATGGAGTAGTGGTTTGGGGTTTTTAATCTTCCCCTTTTCCTCGTGGCCTCCTCAATTCATTTTGGTCATCCCTTGTCTCCTCTCTAACGCAACATTCCATTCTCACCATGGCATAGGTATGGGGAAGTTTCTTTGCATTAGTTTCTTTCCAATGCCTCCCCTACCTCTTCCAACTGTTGCGCACCTTTTTCCTCCTTCCCATGGCGCCCCCTTATCTCAAGTTAGAATGTGTCTTTTATTCTCCATTACTTAGAAATATTTCATCTTTCTTTGGACGTACATTGCCTTCTATGCCTTTCTTTTGAGATACCTTTTTTTTTTTTTCTCATGAATAGTGCTAATAAAATTTTGAATAATAAGCCGCATGATCTTCTACAAATCAAATTGCCATAACCCACTCATGAAGTTACAATAAATGAGAATTCAAATGCAACTCATTCAGTTTGTCACAATCGAGCACCAAACCACTTTGAACCATCCTAGAGAAAGAAAGCCAAAAGAAAAATAACAAAATCAAACTGAATATTTTTTGTTGATGCCAATCACTCATCCGCCCGGATGCTCCTGCATCAGTATAGGTATTGGATCTCCTAGAAAATCTTGGAGCTTGGAAGTGTATTGCATTCTTTTTAGTTGTTTCATAATATATTAGTTGCAGAGGTTTGGAGTCTTGATCTTTTCTAAAGGATTTTCTAAGGTTATATTAGTGTCTCATACTCTTGTGGGTGTGTGTTTTATTGTGGTTTTTCATTTTTAATTTTTGTTTTAATTATTCTTGTTTTTTGTATTGAACCAAGCTATAAAAGGATTACAAATAGAATAAATAACAGTCCAACAAGAGGATTGAAAAGGAAAGGAAAACAACAAAAATCAGCAGCTTACAACGTGTACCAACATACACAAGTTTTCCAATAACTATAACACACATGGGATATAACATACATCAATACATACAACAACTTGCAAAGCATACCATCATTCATAGTAGTCAAAATAACAGTAATCTGCATGGGAATTAACATCCAACAACACAAAAAGGAACTCATAAAGTATAAAAACATGAGTATTCACACTGTAAACTTAAAAAAAAGTTGTATCAATTTGGCACTGTGGAGTTCCCCTCTATGCAAATGTAAGAGTTGATGCTTAATAGCCTCCAAGCACTCATTACTATCCTTATCTTTGTGTCCTCACCTCCACTGTGAATATAGAACAATGAATTGGAATAGGATGTCAAAGTAAAACTTTAGAAGGTCTGTTTACTGATGCAAAATGTGATTAGAAAGCATTGCTAAACATCTACTTTTTCGTAAATGCAACAAAATACACTACCTCATAGAATAAAAACAATATTATTAGGAAGTCTAATACCAAAAATTGCTTCTTTCTAGATTAATACATGATCAAACACAACATGGAATTGACTAAACATGATTTTCCACTTCTTTTTTTCTCTAAACAATCCCAAAAAATATGTTTTATGTTTTCATTGCGATTGAAAAATGGACACTTGGTTGCTTGTATCTTGAAATGTTTTAATCCATCCCCTACATGAAACTTATGGTGTAAAATTTTCCATGCCACAATTTGAGCATTAGCCTCTGCCTTGGACTTCCAAATCTGAGCACTAAGGCTTCACCATTTCTTTTCTTGGAAACAACTCCATTTTCAGTTGTATTGGATTCAATTTCATGTTCGAAAGAAGGTTAAGGTAAATCTTCTTCAAAGGGAACCATAAGAATGGATATTGGTCAATCCACAACCAATCTTTGAAGAAATTACAATGTAAAGAAGTGTAGATTTTCATTAATAGCTCTGTGAGAACTAATGATTTCACAAAAACCATGAAACTTCTAAACCTGTTGTTTAGATTAAAGATATTTTTGATATCTTTCCAATTGGCCCAGTCTAAGGAATCAGAATCCCAAATTTCACTAAACTGTCTTACTCCTTTTTTGAATAAATAAAAGGTTCGTTTAGAAAAGGATACAATGAGAGGTTGTCCATGATATTGAACTAGTTTTCTCTACCTAATAGAAGAGGTATAAAAGCTAAAACCATGTTGTAAGGAATCCCCTCTCCAATTTAGAAACTTGAAGACTTGTTGCCAATATTTCCATATAGATGCAATGGAAAAGAGGCCTTAACCTAAACAAACCTAGCAAGAAATTTTTTATCCAACCAACCCATATTCTGCCACTTGTTGTTCATTGCAGCCACCATAATATGTTGTCGTGCCAAAATTTTCCATGGTTCTTCTCTTGACACATCTCTAACTATCCACTTAGTAGATAAGCAAATCTCTTGTGTTCTGGGATCCAAAAGGCCTAACCCCCCTCTGCAATTAGGCTGTATACAATGCAACCAAGAGGAAGCCTTAAAACCCATTTTTACATCCCATTTATCCCACAAGAATTGGAAAATGAGCTTGTTTAAATCCTCATAACCTTTTCTAGAAGGCATCCAATATGAGGAGTAATAAACATGTGATGCCAAAAATATCCTTTTTATAACTTGTATTTTACCAACTAAGGAAAATAATTTATATCCCCAATTAAATATTTTAGTTCTCATCTTGTTGATAAACCAATTCCACATATCATGAAGTGTAACCCCTACTCCAAAGGGTATGCCAAGATACCTTGTAATTTGTCCATGTTTTATTTGCTTCCACTCTTTAGAAATCCAATCAAGAACTAAACAATATTGGATCATTCTGAACTCCATCTTATGATGAGCCAACTTAGAGCTTGACACTTTGCAATCAAAATTTAAGACCCGTTGAACATTCTTGATTTTTGAAGCAGAATTTTGAATAAACAACAAACTATCATCAACAAAGTGGGAATTTATAACAACTCTATTGTTGGGAATGGAAATTCCCTTGATCAAATTCATTTGATTATGTTTTTATAGCAGGTAACCAAGAGCATCAACAGTTAAAGAATTATTATTCTTGTTTCACAATGCCACTAAAAATTAACTAGATTGGATAGCTTGTGACACTCTTCTTGTATGGTTAATTGAGGGAATTATTTAAATATTTTCATTATTTCCTTTTCTTTGGTATTAACACTTACCCAACTTGTTATATTCTTGTGAAGAGGAATAGGGCTAATTTCTACTAATTCTTGTTTGAGTAGAAATTCTGGTGTATTGACCTCATAATTAAGTTAAAATTATGGCAAACACATATAGAATGGAAGTTGAGAAATTTAATTAAATCAACTTTGAGCTATGAAATCCAAAGATGGAGGATTTGCTTATGGAGAGAGATCTATGGGTTGCAATAATAGATCACAAAATATTTTGGCCTAAAAAAATAGGATCAACAAGTGTTTGATCGTAAGGAAATGAGGATCATTAGGATATGTCTTGCAAATTAGAGCTAAGGAATGTTATGAATGAGACCATTACCAAGAAAATTTAGGATAAATTTGGAATTTGTATTAGAAAAGGTCCCTCATGAATATTTCTTCCATGAAAAAGGTTTTATTCATTGAAGAAACAAATTCACGTTAAGTTTCCTATGAATTTTGTTAGGTTTAGAGGGATTTTAGAGTTGATTCATGGGTGTTTTTTCTCAAACACAAACTAGAGATCTTTGGGAGCTTCAAGTAGTTTAAAGCTAATGTGGAGAATTGGACAAATATGAATATCAATATTTTTAGGACTAATAATTATGGAGAATTTTGTTTAACAAAGTTTGATCACTTTTGTAGAGATATTAGATTGTGAGGTATAGGACAACTCCATTTTCCCCTCAATGCGATGAAGTGGTGGAGAATTTCAATATGACACCAATGGATAGGGTGATAAGAATGCTCAATGTTACTAGATTGAAATAATAAAAATTGGGTAGAAGTTGTGAACACAACTTGTTACTTGATTAATCTAGATCTCCTACTATATATCTTGTAGGTATGACCACTAAGGAGGCTTGGTCAAGAAAGAATCATTAATTACATGGCATCACATTTTTTGGCTATCAAAAATATCCATAGGTGACTAAGGAGAAGAGATCAAATTTCAACTGCAAAGTATATATGTATCTTTATGATTGATTATAGTTCAATGGAATGAAAGGGTATAACCTTTGAAATATAGAAACTAAAAGATTATGTATAGTTGGAGCATTACCTTCAAGGATGTTAGATCTTCTTCTTCTAAGTCTTCACAACTAAATGGTGATAAAATAATGATGCAACTAGAGAAAAATACTAAGGAGACTATACCTATAGCTAGATCAAATATTTTCCATGAACCTATTGAGAATGTTCAAATAATTTTGAGAGTTCAAAGGAGGAGGAATAATAGACTAAAACCCCACTCTTAGGGGGTCCATTTGGAAAAGGAAATAATATGAAAGGTATAAATACATCCCATTATATTTCAAATGCATTTTTTTCTTAAACTACTAATGAGGATGAGCCCAAAAGAGAAAAGGAGGCATTAGAATTTTTATATAGGAAGTAATGGAAAGTGTCCATAAATGAGGAGATGGTAGTACTTATGAAGAATATCATGTCAGAATTTTATGAGCTCCTTAAGGATCAAAACCTGATGGATAAAAATGGGTTTTCAAGAATAATTATAGTTCAAAAAGTTCAAAGATGAGAAGTTCAAATTGAAGTTAGTGGTAAAGGGCTATTCCTAGCTAGATGAAAATGATTTTAGTGAGATCATATCCTTAGTTTAATTTGGCATACATTAGCTTCTTTTTATCTATTTTTACCGCATATGACCTCAATATACAAAAATGGATGCACTTAGACAAATTTTATACATTGGGTTTGTTGGGGGAGATCCAAGTGACACAAAGAAACATGAGTTGAAGGTTAAAAAACACTTAGTTTCTAAGTTTAAAATATATCTTTATGGTCCAAAATAATCCCCTAGAATGTGGTATCAAAAATTTTACATGTTTGTAATGGAGTTGGGATATGTTAGAGTCAAATCATTTTATGGTGTTTACTTCAAATAGGATAGTGATAATTTTAATGTTATCTATTTATATATTGACATGAACATTTTCTATAGTAATAGTAAGTATATGATCATGGATCTAAAATATCATCTTTCAATTCAATTTGGTATGAATAATTTTGGGATAATAAATTTCATCATATGGATGGAGATTAAGAGAGATAGAGTGTAACAATACCAACCCTTGAATGAAGATTTTTTTTCTAAGTTTTCACCTTTCGAGTAAATTAACTAAGTAATAAGCCATTGCAATAAAAGAAAATCTTTTCTTTATTGATAATTTTCAAACAAGATGCATGACACAATACAACATGAATTCCATTTCATTTCAATAATTCCATAAGTTATAACAATACAAGAAAGCATACATTTACATACATAGCTCAATGAGCTTTAGAACAAATAGCTATAAGATGGTATAGGATCCTTCCTTTCAAATATTGGTTCTTCTGTCACTTGTTGTGGAGGAGAAGCATCACTCAAGTGCTTTTCTACCAACCATAGACTCATAATGCAATTCCCGCACATCTATCATTCGATAGATTGCCCTTCCCTTTGATGAAGAGATTGGTAGTGTAATTGATAACGACAACCAACTGAGCATAGAGTTGTGTCCTACATAACTAGAACTTGTAATCCCATAATCTCGGACTAGCATGTAATACTGGATCATGGTGAACTAACAGTGTAGTCTCGGTAGTCAAAAATATAGAGTGGACTCTTGGAATGTATTCACACTACTTTGGCCAAAGTGTTCTCATTCAGTACTTTGAATGAAGTCATCTATCACATGCACTACTTGGGGCCGATTTGACTTAAGGATATCTTAAGCTACGCATACTATCATCCCAGAGATAACCTACATACTTGGAATAAATCTACTTATAAGTAAGTACACAAGCTCCCTCCCATATTGGATTATCTATCCTAGGAGTAAACACAAGCTTTCCTAGTTAAATCAATAACTTAGCTAAGTGTACCATATGTGCCTTTCATGTTCAATCAAGCCTAGTATATAATACCTATGATAAACACCCATCTCCTACTATGGAATACTATAAAACACATTATGAAAACAACATAAAAGCTTCAATTTCCTTTTCAAAACACTCTAATTTCTCTAATACACACACTGGAAAAGACATCTCAACCATGCATGCAAGACACATTATTCAAAAGTAAAATAACAAAGAAGAAGAGATCCCCATGCTTGTTAACGCTTATCTAGACAAATGGCAGCAATGCAACCCTTTCCAACAACAACAAGCTTGATAAACAACTTCTCAAGAATGTCACAAATAAATTTTATCTCTCAAGTTGATAGCTTACTCCTCTCAAAAACAACTTCCTCACAAACTAATGGAACTTACTCCCTTTCTCTCTCACAATATAAAATAGAGTATGGCTGGAAATAATGCAGAATAAGGAATTACAAAAGATGCAAAATCTTGTGGAAGAATGCATCCCTTCCAAATGAAATGGCTCAGCTATTTATAAAGAAATTTGATAACCTCATAGCCTACATTTTAAGCATATTGATGGACAACAAGCTCCATGTAAATAACCACATGAAAAACAATAGAAAGGTGGTGACCTCCTAAGTTAGTAATCAACATAATCACCTACAAGTCGACTTGCACATTGACAAAAATATAAAGACTTATTCAATCTGCATATGCTCAATTTGAATTGTAGACATCTACAAAAAACTGGTTTCCAAAGGTGGCGCCAACTTCATCCACACTCCTTCATGTTTAGCATGGTTTCCTTGCCTTTAAAAATAGTCAACTTCCAAATTGTAACACCAAGTACTATCAACTATCATAAGAGATGAGTCAACTTAAGATTATGAATACGTTTGACAAAGTCTCCAACAGATGTAAATAACATGGAAAATATGTTTACTGAGTCAAAGTTGGTCTTAACATAGGCGTCGACTAAGTCCATCGACATCAGAAAACAACTCAAAATGCAATATAAGTGTTTCATATCGCGTTGTAGAAAGAATGAGAATCGGCTTCTCAAAACAGCCATAGGCTATTCTATCGGCCTCTTAAAACATAGTCTTATAATGACTATAATCGACCTCCAATAATCAGAGTCATTATCAACTATAATCAGCCTTTATAAATCAACTTCTATCAAAGTAAGTGATAGTCGATTTCTATTAACATATATAATATGTTAAATATATATTACTATATATATATAGTATATTATATACATATATATATTTAAAAACCATCATGTATTTATATATATGTATATATGTATATATATATATATATATAATCGTTAATATATATTTACATATATATATAACATGAGCCAATAATGTAAGCATACATTTGATATATATATGAGTACATGCAAGATAGTGTATAATAAACAAATTATATTGAATGTATGCATATATATATGTATAAAAGTATATGCGTCTATGTGCACATATGTAGGTATTTCTATATCAATGCATATGTATGAGCATGTCCATCTGCCAATGTACGCATATATCGATATACATATACATATAGATATGTGTATATATTATACATATATATATATGTGTGTGTGTGTGTGTGTTCAAATTCGATTCATATAGCCATTCACAATTACCATCATATTGATAAGTGTTTACATGTGGTACATCTATACATGTGCATATATATACACATACTCCACATACATCCCACTTGTCAATATAATCGTAATAGTACAAGAAAGATCTCAAAAACTCAATAGATAAACATCACCCAATAATGCATGCAGTAGTAAACAAGACTCTCAAATGTAGACATATCAGCTAAGTATGACTTACCAACTACCGAAAAACTGACTTAACTCAATCATTCTAATGTGGTGTGTGTATGCTTAGATAGTTTACTTTTATCGGTTACCTGACCAAGATCTTCTCCTAAGTGATACTTCCCCTCCGCTTGGAGGAATGGAACACATACCTGCATCCACTAACACATGCACACCACAGTCAATTATTCAAAACATATGCAGTATACATAAACATCTCCAAAGTTAGAATAATAATTTAATAACTATCTATTCACATATATGTGGTATTTGTCCACAAAATAACATCAATTGAGATAACATCAAATGAGATAACATTCACATTGATAACAAGGTTCAAGCATAATTTATTCATCTCCGGAATTCACATTACATTCATATTTACCCTACGTAGTAATAGTAAATAGTAACTACGTAATTGGGGTGTAACATACTCCCCCCTTGTGAATCATCATCCCCGATGACTTTAGGTATTATTAAAACATAACAACTAACAACACATTGTTCAAACATCCTCAAAAGCATTAATAATATGAGGAAATTTTTGTTCAATTTTTATATAGTCCTCCCAAGTAGTTGAGTCTTCTGCATGCTGGTCCCACTAGACTTTGCACTGCAAGACTTCTCGGTTATGCAAGCATAGCTTACATGTTCATAGCACATTGATGGGCTTGAGATTTACTACTCTGGGGTCTCGTACCTATAAATAATTCCAATCAATTACATGATTATCCCCTAGTATGTACTTTTTAAGGTAGGACACATGAAAGACGTTATGCATTATGGAAAGAGCTGGTGGCAACATGATTTGTTAAGCTACGTGATTCACTTCCTCTAGAATCTCAAAAGGTCCAACATAATGCGTGGCTAAATTAGAAGGATTTCCAAATTTAATGGAGCTCTTGTGAGGTTTCACTCTCAACAATACTTTGTCACCAAAGGAAAAATTACGGGGCACTCTCTTAACATCAACATAGCTTTTATGTTTGTCGTTAGCTTCAGCTAACCTTTGCTTAACAATCTTAACTTGTTCATCCATTTCAGCCAACATCTCTGGCCCAAGACTCACTCGATCCTCAAGTTTATCTTAACTTATAGGAGTTTGACACTTTCGGCCATACAAAGCTTTAAAAGGAGCCATCTTTATCACAGAATGATAAGAGTTATTGTAAGAAAATTCAACTAAGGGTAAGTAATATTCCCACTTGTACTATTGATCCATGCAATACATCCTAGGTAGGTCCTCCAATACTTGATTCACCCTTTCAGTTTTCCCATCCGTTTCCAAATGATATGCTGAGCTAATATTCAACTAAGTCCCTAGTGCAAAAAACAAGGTTTTCCAAAACTTGGAAGTGACTCGTGCATCCCTATCTGAGATAATCTTCTTAGGAATCTCATGCAATCTAAATACTTCTTGCACAAATTTTCTTGCTATGATAGGTTCTCCATTAGTTAGATTCTATGGAATTAAATGTGCTACTTTGGTAAGGTTATCTACAACCACAAGAATGACATTGTGCTTATTCCTTGACATAGGTAATCCTTGCAAAATGTCCATACTTATGACTTGCCACTTCCTCTATGGTATATCGTGTGGGTATAACAAGCCTGCAAGATGATGATGCTCAGCTTTCACCCTCTGACACTCAACACACCTAGCCATAAAACTAGCAACATCTCCCTTCATACCCTTCCAAAAGTATAATGGTTTTACATCAGCCATCATTTTCATCACTCCAAGATGTCTAGAGTATGGTGCTTCGTGTATTTCCTTCCATACCAGATTTATTAAATTTTTTACGTCAGGTACATACATTCTACACTTATATCTAAGTAATCCATTAGGTTCAAAATGAAAACCTTCATACCTAGAATCTTGTGGATTATCAACGAGTGCTTGCTTGACTTCCAAGTAATACCCATCCTCCTTGCACTTTTGGAGTACTTGCCCCTTAAAATTGGTTTGAATTGTTACTATAGAAGCAATGTGATGTCTTTGACTTAATGTGTTGACAACCCGATTTTCTTTCCCTTTAATATAAATGATATTAAAATCATAGTCATCTATTAACTCTAACCATCTTCTCTATCTAGCATTCAAATTAGGTTGAGTAAAAAGGTACTTTAACCCATTATGGTCAATTTTCATCTCAAAGGGTTTTCCTAGTAAATAGTGCCTCCACATTTATAATACGTGAACCACAACTACAAATTCTAAATCATGTGATGCATAATTCATCTCATAAGGTTTCAGCTTCCTAGATTCATAAGCAATTACTTGCCCATCTTGCATTAATACACTTCCTAACCCTTCTTTGCATGCATCCATGATAACCATGTAAAGTTACCTTCAGAATCTGGTAATTTTAAGATTGGTGCGATGGTTAACTTTTCTTTAAGTAGTTCAAAATCCTCTTGACACTTCTCGTTCCATTCAAATCTCTTTCCTTTCTTTTGTAAAGAATTAATCAAGAAAGCGATCTTAGATAATTTCACAACAAACTTCTGATAATACCCTGCTAAACCCATGAAACTTCTTACCTTTGACACATTCTTAGGTACCAGCCACTCAAGTAACACCTTGATCTTAGCTGGATCTACAACAATTCCATCTACCAAGACCACATGACCCAAATAATGTACCCTCTTTTGGAAGAATGTACACTTGGAAAGTTTACCATACAACCTATTTTCTCTTAGACATTGTAGGACCATTTCTAAATGCTTGGAATATTCTTCCTCATTTCTAGAATAAATCAAAATATCATCTAGAAAAAAATACAAATTTGTCAAGGTAATCCCTAAACACTCTATTCATTAGGTTCATAAATGTTGTAGGTGCATTTGTTAAACCAAAAGGTAAAACGGTGAACTCATAGTGTCCATATTTGGTTCTAAATGCAGTTTTAAAGATATCTTCATCCTTAATCCTCAATTGGTGATATCGAGATCTCAGATCCATTTTAAAGATTATAACATGACTCCCCTCATTTGATCAAAAAGGTCATCAATTCGTGGCAACAAATACTTGTTCTTAATTGTAGCTTTATTAAGCATACGATAGTTGATGCACAAATGCAAGGTACCATCCTTCTTTCTAACAAAGATGATTGGCACTCCCCAAGGCGATACACTTGGTCTTATCAATCCTTTTAACAACAATTTGTCTAATTGTGTCTTAAGTTCCATAAGTTTAGTGGTTGTCATCCTATAGGGTACCTTGGAAATAGGTTTTAACACTGGAATTATATCTATAGAGAAGTCAAATATTCTTTTCGAAGGCAATCTGGGTAACTCAGCTAGAAACACATCCAAAAAAATTCTCAATATTGGATACTTCTCCATATCTGATTTTCCAATTTCATCTATTTCTCCATCTTCTAGTTCTTGTGAACTTTGGAACTCTGAATCATCACTATCCTTCCCAAGTTCTTCAATCTTTACGGCGAAGAGTTTACACCCTTTCTTATTAGCTCTTATAAGTTGCATTGTCATAATTTATCGAATCCTAACTTCTCTAGGTATCCCTTGTAATTTAACTTGATTTCCCAAGTAATCTAGGAATTCTACAGTCTTAGCATGGAAATCTACCTTAGCCCTATATTTCCACAACCAATTCATACCTAGGATAACATCATATGATCCTAGAGGTGCGACATAAAGGTTTACTTCTATAGAAAAACTAGGTAGTTCTATCCTAGCCTTGAATAGACATTGATCCACCTTTTCTCTTGTCTAGTTTGCATACTCAACATCCCAAACATTTCCATGTGTCCCGCTTTTCTAGATAGGTTTTTATCTATTCTAGGTGAAATGAAATTCTTAGTTGCACCAGTATCAACAAGAACAAAAATATGTAAGCCAAACAAAATATTTGGTGTTTCAAATGGAGTTACTTGGTACTCTGCCTGACAATCATCCACTGTTGCATGTATCTTATGCTGAAACATTGCTTGCAGGGTGGGTAATGGATTACCATATGGTCGCGATACATAAGTTTTATTAGGACACTCACTAGCAAAGTGGTCCCCTCTACATATAAAACATCTTGTAGTTGACCCTATTTTCCCTATGGTTTCTCCAAACTTGTTGATATTTTCATTAGCCTTGTTGGTATTACCCATGCTAGAATCGTTCCCTTTTCACTCTCTCCTAGTTGAGTAAAAGCACAAAATTGTGTCAAACTTTCAGCCAACTTATCAGTACAACTGAATTTAGGCATTTCTAACTAAAAATCAATTTTGGTCTAACATATGATCTAGTAAGATTCATTCTAGCTAAGTTAGATACTTCCACACCTTTTTCAACTAGAATTATTGGCTAAAAATATATGGAGCACCACTTTGAGTCCAATTTACCAAAAAAATAAAATTATTTGAAAAACTTGAAGTTTCAATAAATCCTACTAATGTAAATAACATTTTTTTTAAATATAAAAATACCCTTTTGTAGATCCATAAGTGTAGTTTAAAAAAATATATTTATTTTAATAGTTTAATTATTATTTATATTTATTATTTATTATTTATTATTTATTATTTATTATTTATTAAAAGTAGATTGTCAGCACAAAATATTAGGTTGATTACCATGCCAAGGAAAAATACTAGAACTTATTAAAAAAAATAAAAAAAATATGATGCACTAGATAAAAAAATCTACTTCAAGATGGTATAATTTTTTTTCCATTTTAGATAAATATTTAATATGAAAGTTGATGTCCAATGGAAACAACTGTTTTTTGATTCACGAACATTTTAATATTTATTTAAAAATATATATTTATCAAAATTGAAAAAAAAAATCCACGCACTAAAGTTTCAAGTTATAAATACACACAAAAGAAATTGAAAGAAAAAAAAAATTACTATAAAAAGTTTGACGTCTCATGCAACTTCATTTTTCAGTATTTTATTAGAAACTAAATTATAGTGTTAATTTATTAAAAAATAGTTTAAAATATATATATATATATATTTTTAAATACAAACATAAAATATACTAAAAAATACATATATGCCACTTTTTAGTGATTCAAGTTTAAAATTTGGATTAGTGTTGGTTGTTTCCTTTATAAAGTGTGACACAACTTTGTGCTTTTACCCAATCTCCTTTCCATTATTGCAGAATATTTTTCCCTTTTTTTCAGTATTTTATTAGAAACTAAATTATAGTGTTAATTTATTAAAAAATAGTTTAAAATATATATATTTTTTTAAATACAAACATAAAATATACTAAAAAATACATATATGCCACTTTTTAGTGATTCAAGTTTAAAATTTGGATTAGTATTGGTCATTTCCTTTATAAAGTGTGACACAACTTTGTGCTTTTACCCAATCTCCTTTCCATTATTGCAAAATATTTTTCCCTTTTTCCTTGGAATATTTTGTACTAATTCCACCTTCTTTGGAACTATCTTGTCAAGAACTTCCACATTTTTCTTTTTCTCCTTTCTTTCTTGACGAGTGGAGTTAGCCCTAAGATTTTTCTCTTGCTTAATTCTTTTCTCATATACAAGATCCATTGCTGTTGAACCATGCATATCCAATTCCCCTCCAATCTGACTGTTAAGTCCCTTTATAAATTTCCTAATGTGGAAGCACTCATCCTTGTGATATATGGGAACATAGCGCAAAATTCAAGTGAACTTCTCCCAATATTCGTTGCCCATCATGTTACCTTGTCTCAAACCTTGGAAATCCGAGAGTCTTTGGACATAGTATAGTTGTGGCAACCATCTTTTGTGGAAAATTTCCATAGATTCTCCCCATGTTATCTTCCATGAGTTGGTATTAATTTCCAACTTCTTGTTCATCCACTAGTTAGAGGCTTCTCCTACTAACTGATACGCACCCCATGAGGCTTTAGTGACCTCATCATAGTTTCGTATTTCAAAATATTTTTCCATTTGGAAAAGCCACACCTCAACTTCATCTCCTCCATCACTTTTATCAAAATTGGGTGGGATTATCTTCTTCATGTCCTTGGAAATTTCGGAAGCCACGAGCTTCTTATTGCTTTCTATAGATGGCGTAGGTGATTTTTCCTTCTCATGATTATGGGTTTCATTATTCCCATGGGAAGAGTTTTCTACCTCATGCTCATTAATGGGTACTTCCTTTTCTATCCTATCCTTAACTCTTTCTTGTTCAAGATTTGGTCAAGCCTAGCCTCTACTCCAGTGGTTCATTGTCCAACCTCTTGACTTCCACTAGGATTAGTTCATGTCCTCACCATCCTTATGTGATTGGTCTTTACCTGGATGTTTATCCATGTTAGAATAAACTATGTTATCAACTATCTTATGGAAAATATTAAAAAAAATGTCATTCATATGCACACAAATAATTCCACATAAGACTAAGCACACACTTCATTTTGATAAACACATAGTTTTATTCATTTCATGAGGATTTCAATATCCTTTCAATTACATGGAGTGACTATTCAGATAGTTGAGTGGATAGTATCCTTCAAATTCACTCTTCAACACATAACTTAAAGGAGTATGACCTACAAATTGAGATAGTTGTTGTTCCTTATCTTTTTGTTCATCTCTCATTTGTTCATACCTATCCCAAACATGATAATAACCTTCAGATTTATCTTCCGATACATAGTTATGAGAAGCAATGTCAATATGGTGTTCATCAACAATGTAGTATACCCTTTTCACAGACATTTGTTCATGAGACCATTTCTTGTCTGGCGGTGTCTATGGTACATATCCCTCAAACTCGTTACTCGAAGAAATTACTATTACTTCAGCCAGTGGTAGAACTCTATGATCCCTAAAGATGAATTTTAGACTAACCCTTTCTTTTGAGGGCATATCTCTGGAAAGCGGTAATGACTCATACTTTTCTGGTGAGATGGTTGGTAGGCAATTGTACATAGCCTCCATCTTCATCTTCCTCTTCACATCACTGATCCAAGAAAGTGCACGACTAAAATTTTTGGTGTCACTCAACTAGATGGCATTGTCGTAGTTGGTTCCTTCTATGGTTCTAACGATAGCTTCTCTTTCCTTCTTGGCCTTAAGGTAGCGCTCATTTTTTATTACTGACTTTTGAGTCGTTAATCTGAAATGCACCATCCTAGCACAAGAATTCACAACATTAGATAACGTTGGATAGAAATAATGACGAGCTCATAGGTTTTCGAGCTAAACTTGGTAGCTCTGATACCACATGTAACAATACCAACCCTTGAATGAAGTAAAAATTTCTAATTTTTCACCTTTTGAGTAAATTAACTAAGTAATAAGCCATTGCAATAAAAATATTTATTTTCTTTATTGATAATTTTCAAACAAGATGCATGACATAATACAAGAATTCTATTTCATTTCAACAATTCTATAAGTTATAACAATACAAGAAATCATACATTTACATACATAGCTCAATGAGCTTTAGAACAAATAGTTGTAAGATGGTCTAGGATCCTTCCTTTCAAATCTTGGTTCTTTTGTTGCCTATTGTGGAGGAGAAGCATCACTCAAGTGCTTTTCCACCAACCACAGACTCATAATGCAGTCCCCTGCACATCTATCATTCGATAGATGGCTATTCCCTTCAACGAAGATATTGGTAGAGTAACTGATAATGACAACCAACTGAGCATAGTGTTGTGTCCTACATAACTAGAACTTGTAATCCCATAATCTCATACTAGCATGTAATACTGGATCACGGTGAACTGATAGTATAGTCTTGGTAGTCACACAATATAGAGTGGAGTCTCAAACATTCACACTACTTTGGATAAAGTGTTCTCATTCAGTACTTTGAATGAAGTCATCTATCACATACACTACTCAAGACTGATTTGACTTAAGTCTATCTTAATCTATGAATAGGTATTTCCTTCAATGGATAGTCTATCATCCCAGAGATAACCTACATACTTGGAATAAATCTATTTACATGTAAGTACACAAGCTCCCTCCCATACTAGATTATCTATCCTAGGAGTAAACACAAGTTTTCCTAGTTAAATCAATAACTTAGCTAAGTGTACCATATGTGTCTTTCATGTTCAATCAAGCCTAGTATATAATACCTATAATAAACACCCATCTCCTACTATGGAGTACTAAAAACCACATTATGAAAACAACATAAAAGCTTCAATTTCCTTTTGAAAACACTCTAATTTATCTAATACACACACTGGAAAAGACATCTCAACCATGCATGCAAGAGACATCATTCAAAAGTAAAATAAAAAGAAGAAGAGATCCCCATGCCACTTAATGCTTATCCAGACAAATGGCAGCAATGCAACCCTTTCCAACAACAACAAGCTTGATAAACAACTTCTCAAGAATGTCACAAATAAATTCTATCTCTCAAGTTTATAGGTTACTCCTCTCAAAAACAACTTCCTCACAAACTAATGGAACTCACTCCCTTTCTCTCTCACAATGTAAAACAGATTATGGCTGGAAATAATGCAGAATAAGGAATTGCAAAAGATGTGAAATCTTGTGGAAGAATGTATCCCTTCCAAATGAAATGGCTCAGCTATTTATAGAGAATTTTGATAACCTCATAGCCTAGAGTTTAGGCATGTTGATGGAAAACAAGCTCCATGAAAAGCAACACATGAAACACATCAGAAAGGTGGTGAACTCCTAAGTTAATACTCAATATAATCACCTACAAGTTGACTTGCACATTGATAGCAATCCAAAGACTTATTCAGTCTGCATATAATCAATTCAAATTGTAGACATCTAGAGGTTGAATTGGTTTCCAGAGGTGGTGCCAACTTCATCCACACTCCTTCATGTTTGACACGGTTTCCTTGCCTTTAGAAATAGTCAACTTCCAAATCGTAACACCAAGCACTATTGACTTTCATAAGAGATGAGTCGACTTAAGATGATGAATACGTTTGACAAAGTCTCCAACAGATGTAAATAACATGGGAAATGAATTTACTAAGTGAAAGTTGGTCTTAACATAGATGTCGACTAAGTCCATCGACATCAAACAACAACTCAAAATGCGATATAAGTGTTTCATATCATGTGGTAGAAAGAGTGAGACTCGGCTTCTCAAAACAGTCATAAGCTATTTTATCGGCCTTTTAAAACATAGTCTTTAAATGACTATAATCGACCTCCAATAATCATAGTCATTATTGACTATAATCAACTTCTATCAAAGTAAGTGATAGTCGATTTCTATTAATATATATAATATGTTAAATATTATATCTTTAACATATTATATACATATATATATTTACCATCATGTATTTATATTTATATATATATATATAACATAAGCCAATAATGTAAGCATACATTTGATATATATATAAGAGTACATGCAAGATAGTATATAATAAACACATTATATTGAATGTATGCATATATATATACATGTGTGTGTGTGTATAAAAGTATATGCCTCTATGTGCACGTATATGTAGTTATGTCTATATCGATGCATTCATATGAGCGTGTCCATCCACCAACATACACATGTATTGATATACATATACATATGGATATGTGTATATACTATACATATATATGTTCAAATTCGATTCACATATAGCCATTCATAATTACCATCATATTGATAAGTGTTTACGTGTGGTACATATATACATGTGCATATATATATACACATACTCCATGTACATCCCACTTGTCAATATAATCATAACAGTACAAGAAAGATCTCAAAAGCTCAATAGATAAACATCACCTGATAATGCATGCAATAATAAACAAGACTCTCAAATGCAGACATATCAGCCAAGGATGACTTACCAACTACCCACAAACTGACTTAACTCAATCATTCTAATGTGGTGTGTGTATGCTCAGATAGTTTACTTTTACCAGTTACCTGACCAAGATCTTCTCTTGAGTGATACTTCTCCTCCGCCTAGAGGAATGCAACACATACCTACATCACTAACACATGCACACAACAATCAATTGTTCACAACATATGCAGTATACATAAACATCTCCAAAGTTAGAATCATAATTCAATAACCATCTATTCACATATATGTGGTATTTCCCCATGAAATAACATCAATTGAGATAACATCAAATGAGATAACATTCACATTGATAACAAGGTTCAAGCATAATTTATTCATCTCCAGAATTCACATTACATTCATATTTACCCTATGTAGTAATAGTAAATAGTAACTACACAATTGGGGTGTAGCATAGAGTAAACAAAAACTCTAGGTCAACCAAATGATGTATGTTAACTCTATATTTTAGCAGTTTAGGATGCATGATTCAAACTAATTAGTGCTCTTATTCTTAGTTGAATAAAGTTTTCTTTCAATTAGTGCCCTTCAAAATTAGATGAGATAGAGTATGTGAGTCACATCCTCTATGCTAGTGTGGTTGGTATCCTTATGTATGGTGTGGTTTGAACTAGACCAAATATTATCCAAGCAGTGGTAATTTTGAGATAGTTTTATAGCTTATCTAGGGATGGAACATTGGACTATGGTTAAGAGATTCTTTAATTATCTTAAAGACACATCAAAGTGTTTAAATTTTATACAAAGGAAGATAGGTCTTCAGTAGGACTTTGGATACAAATAGGGATTCATATTATGATTGGGAAAATGATATTTGATAGTAGGAGGTTTATTAGTGGGCATTTGAACTTCCCTCAATTTTTATTGTACAATTGATTATATGAGAAAATAATAGGTTGTGGTTGCTGTTTTGATGATAAAGACAAAGCATATGACGGTTACTTGTGCCTACAAGGAGGAAATATTTCTTCAAATACTATGTTTAGACATCAAGTTGAGGAAAGATGTATTATTAATGACTAAGTGTGATGGTAAAAATTAGACAATATTTTGTAAGGGAGGCTATATATGTGATTGAAAAAGTATTTAATGTGGGTACCTATTCAATGTCATTTATTTGATGAAGAAACCTATCTTTCATGCAAGGAAGAAGCATATTGATGTGTGATACTGCTTTTTTCATGACATGGCAGAGGATAAGAGGGTTCTAATTGAGAAGGTGGATACGTTAGAGAATGTTGTTGACGCCTAATGAAGTTCATGAGAATGGAGAAGTTTAGATAGTTCAATAATGTTATAGGGATGTTGCTGCTTAGTATCTAGTCTATTGTAACTAGGTTTGAACCTCTATGCAAAATGTAAAACAAGTGGGAGAATGTTGAGAATATGTATTACAATTTATTTAAATACTTTCTAATTAGGCAATATTTTTCCAAGAGAACATTGGGGGTCATAGTTCTCTTGTTTTCCTTCCCAAAATCACTATGCATGAGGATTACTATATGCCTCCTTGATCTTTTATTTTAGGATCTTTTTTATCCCTTACTTTCTTCTTCTATATTATTTTCTCCCTTCCCATTTTATTATCTCATTATCCTATATGAGCTATGTGAAGCTCCTCTGAGAACTAACTTCTGTGCAATAAGCCACACTTAGGATACCCAAATAAATCAAAATAAATTTCCATTCCTACTTATTTTCCAATTATTTATCCCATTATCCCTTCCATGTCTTGCTTTCCTTATAAGAAGCTTAAAGAGTATAATTTTGCAGAACAATTACAATCAACACAATGAAAAGATCCATCTTTGGCATCTCATTTAGAACCCCCTTACAATAGAGGTTTACTTGAATAGCCTTTGAAGAATATATATTTCACCTAGCACAAGAACCACTAAATTAGAGCCTCTATTGAATATATCCACTAACATGGTACACAAATTTATTTTATTTTAAGTTACTTTCTCTATCCTTCATCTAGGATAACTTTCCAATTCTAGTTATTGTTAGTTGTTAAAGATACACATCAAATTAATATTGATGGATAATGGATCTCTTTTAAACATTTGTAGCTTATTCTAGATCCATGTAGACACTTCCAACCTCTAGCTAAATTATTTATAAAATGATTTGATGATGCTAGTAGTTGCATCTCAAGAAAAAAAAATCTTGCTATTTCTATTGGCTTCATGACACTTCCCATGTTATGTTGTATCATGATAAGAACTTTATTCTATAATAGTATTAGTTATATCATGGATTGATGTGACTGGGGTTGTTCCTTCAACTCTTCATCAATCTTTAAACTTTTTTGCATATAGATTGATGAAAATCCCTTCCATTATTATCAAGCCATTAATTATGATATTCCTCTACATCTTCATGATTCCCCTTCTTCTTGTTCCACTCTTTTAGATATATCAACTCCCTCTTTCTACTTCTTCTCCTATGATAGGATCTTCTCCATCTTCCTTTACTCTTACACATAATAATTATCCATTGAATTCTTCTATTCCATAGATCTAATTCTATTTTTCTATCATCTTTTATTTATAATGCATGTGCTAGTGATGATTAGGGATCCTTAGACTTTATCCCTTCCTTTATGGGTTAATGTAAGGTTAATCCTCAATATTCTAGAATTCTATATTTACATGTCAACCCTCACATGTTTAATTGAATTTTGTATTTTTTGTCCTTACACTTGTTCTCCTATCAATGCATGTGATTATGATGATTCTATTGATTATTAACTCGAGGTACCCCATATTTATTTCTTTTTCTCCAAGAAAAAAATGTGGCCCTATCTTATGAGTTATAACTAGATATGGATATAAAAGATGGATTATTGGCCTCCATGAGGAAGGTATTAAATTTCTTATTAAACTAAACTATCACTTCATTATTGCTAGTCTAGGATAAAAACCTCCTCATGCAACCAAGGCAACTAATTGTCCTTTTATTGAGGTATACATGGTATCTTTCTCACATGGGTTCCCTCTTTGTATTATTTATCCATAACTCATTAAGGATTATCTTCCTTCTCTTCCCCATTCCCTAGACATTTTCTATTATAAGGAGTTATTTACCAATTTTATTGGGTTATATAATGACACTCCTTTTCACCATGATCAAGGATTCCCATACCATTTAAATGAGCATTACTGTCTTAGGGGATCCATCATGGTTACTTCTATATAACTTGTTGAGAGGTCACCCAACATAGTTCTACTCTAACTCAAGCATATTTAATCATGAATTTTTTCCCAACTACAAGAACACTTATTTTTCTACCCTATTTATAAAACATTCAACAATAATTGTGCATTATGAACCATTCTTTATAGAGTACCTTAGGTCAATAATTATGAATTATGTGATGTTTAATTTAATGTATCAAATTATCTCATGATTTATCAAGATTCAAAGTTACATAATATTTGGTTAAATCTCATTGACCCATATATTAAGAGTAATGGTTCACAAGAATCAATCTCTCATCAACATTAATGGTTCATTTAGAAATTATTGCATCTAAGTGATGCTCATAGGGGTGAATTATTTGGACTTATTAGGAGACACATATCCTAATACCACAACAACTCAAGGGTGCTTATGGAATATGGTTAGGGTTTCTAGCGATCTTCCTATTTTTTCTATACATTCATCGACCAAGAACTCTAGAGGTAGATTATATAGGTGGATCCACAAGGGTTTGTAGTAGGGATCTAATTTCACAGGTTCGAAATTGGGAACCCACTTTTGCATGTATAGTGGATAGTCCTCCATCTTTCATAGACCCCCATTTAGAATTTATCTTTTCCTCCGAAGAAGTAAAGATAGCTATAAAAAAACCTTTCGGCATAAACTTCACTATCACCATTTGTGAATTTCCTCACAACTGTATTTGGGACCAAAGACATGACAAATAATCGCCAATTCACTCAACATCTGTACATCCATTCGGGCCTCTAGTGACAAGTCGATCGCCTGGTACTCATCATGGATCTGATCACTACAATGGTAGGATACCTCGACCTCATCTCGCTCGCCAACCTCTGCTTCATTCACCTATCTCTCTCCCTTTCTCTCCCTCTCTCTTTATCTCCCCGCTCTCTCAATATCTCCCCATCTCTCCCTCCCTTTCTCCCTCCCTATCCCCCTATCTATCTTTATATCCTATCTATCTCTATTTTTCCATCTCTTTATCTGTCTCTTTATATCCCTCTCTTCTTGTCTCCATCTCTCTATATCTCCTTATATCTCTATCTCTTTATCACTCTATCTCGCTATCAATATATCTCTCTACCTCTCCCTCTCCCTCTTCCTCTATATCTCTCTTTTTCTTCCTCTCTATCTCTCCCTTTCTCCCTATTACAAACATAATATTAGCCTATTGATAATGGAGCCTAATTATTTTCCTATTTCAAAAGTTTTGTTTCAGTTGTGTTTCAATCCCTATAAGTGTATGCATAGTTGATTTGAAGCTATTACTTCTCCATTGAGACCTTCTTTGCACAAAAAACATCATTTTCTAAATGGTCTACTAATTGATCTCATGTATTGCACAAATGTATGCAAAAAATAAACCATTTTTTTTCATAATTAACCTTCCACACCTCTTCGACATACCCATTGCACACCAAAGTATGATTGCTAGTATATATAATAACAAACCAAAAAATGTTGAATTTGTATTTGACATGTCGTATCTAAGAATGCTAAAGCATAGATATCTTAAATATATATATCTAAAAGACGTCTAAAAATATCAATCTTAAAGCATCTATCATCTTGAAGTGCTAAATTGATAAATTAAAAAAATATATCTATAATTCATTTCTAAGTACAACTTGGAGTGCACGTGAAGAGTTATTTGAGCCATATAAAGCATCTCTAAACTCATTAATACAATTGGGGCCCACTTGGTTTCTCTTTCAAAATACTAAATATCTGGTATGTATAAATAAATGTATGAAATTTATCATATCTTCAACGCTGCACAAGACTGGGAAACACGAATCTACGATATTCATTTTATAAGCCATCAAAATCTACAACATAACAAGATACGAAATAAAGAAAATAACTTTAGACACCCTCTTTGGTCCTTGGGAAGGATTTTACACCTTGAATAAACATTTTATAATTGGATAATATTTCTGGATAAAGTTATATATGTAATTATAAAAGTATTTAATTGGTATATAAGGGGAGTACAATTCAGTGAGTACATAGTCAATTTTTATTTATTGGATGAGTACATTTAATATTTTAAAGTCTTGTAAAATATATTTAATATTATAAAAATATTAAATATTTGATCTTATTTGATGCATTCAATATTTTTATTTGGGGTATTAAATATTGGTATTAAAGTGATTGGGAAGCTTCTAATAAGCTTTTGAGTAAGAGGTTATTCACATTGACTTTTGGTTGATTCTTCCGTGAGTGTAGGTGTTGGATCTCCTAGAAAAGCTTTGGAGCTTAGAAGTTATTGTATTTTTTTTAGTTATTTCATGATATATTAGTTGCAGAGGTTTGGATGCTTGGTTTATTTTAAAGGATTTTCAAAGGGTATATCAGTGTTTCGTACTTTTGTGTGTGTGCTTTATTGTGCTTTTTCATTTTTAATATTTGTTTGGGTTACTCTTGTTTTACAATGACACTAAAAATTAACTAGATTGGATAGCTTGTGACACTATTCTTGTAGCATTAATTGAGTTTTGAATTATTTACATATTATTGCATTATTTCCTTTTCTTTGGTATGAACACTTAGCCAACTTGTTATATTCTTGTGAAGAGGAATAGGGCTTATTTCTACTAATTCTTGTTTGAGTAGAAATTTTGGTGTATTGACCTCATAATTAAGTTAAATTTATGGCCAACACATCTAGAATGGAAGTTGAGAAATTTAATTAAATCAACTTTGAGCTATGAAATCCCAAGACAAATGATTTTCTCATGGAGAGAGATCTATGGGTTGCAATAATAGATCACAAAATAGTTTGGCATGAAAGATGAGGATCAACAAGTGTTTGATTGTAAGGCAAGGAGGCTCATTAGGATATGCCTTAAAAATTAGATCTCTTGAATGTTATGAAGGAGACCATTACTAAGAAACTTTAGGATAAAGTTGGAAATTTGTATTAGAAAAAGTACCTAGTGAATAATTTTTCTATGAAAAAGGTTTTATTCATCGAAGAAATAAATTTGGGTTAAGTTTCCTATAAACTTTGTTAGGTTTAGAGGGATTTTAGAGTTGATTCATGGCTATTTTTTCTCAAACATAAAGTAGAGATATTTGTGAGCTTAAGTATTTTAAGGCTAATGTGGAGAATTCAACAAATAGGAAGATCGATATTTTTAGGACTAATAATTATGGAGATTTTTTTTTAACAAAGTTTGATCACTTTTGTAGAGATGTTAGATTGTGAGGTATATGAAAACTCCATTTGTCCCTCAATGAGATGGAGTGGTGGATATTTTCAATAGGAAACCAATGGATAGGGTGATAAGCATGCTCAATGTTACTCGATTAAATAATGAAAAATGGGTG
This sequence comes from Sequoiadendron giganteum, assembly GCA_007115665.2. Taxonomy (NCBI): domain Eukaryota; kingdom Viridiplantae; phylum Streptophyta; class Pinopsida; order Cupressales; family Cupressaceae; genus Sequoiadendron; species Sequoiadendron giganteum. Next base: position 286,258,422 of record CM021109.1, on the reverse strand, counting down.
AAAGTTGTGGACACAAATTATTACTTGATTAATCTAGATCTCCTACTATATATCTTGTAGATATAACCACTAAGGAGGCTTGGTCAATAAAGAGTCCTTCATTACAAGGGATCATATTTTTTGGCTATCAAAATAATCCATAGGTGACTAAGGAGAAGATATCAAAGTTGGACAACAAAGTATATGTGTATCTTTATGATCGATTATAGTTCAATGGAATGAAATGGTATAAATTTTGAAATATAGAAACTAAAAAGATAATGTATAGTTGGAGAATTACCTTTGAGGATGTTAGCTCTCCTTCTTCTAAGTCTTTACAACTAAACAAGGATAAAATAATGGTGCAAATAGAGAAAAATACTAAAGAGACTACACCTATAGCTAAATCAAAGATTTTCCATGAACCTATTGAGGGTGTTACTTCAAATAATTTTGAGAGTTCAAAGGAGGAAGAATAGACTCAAACCCCACTCTTAGGGGGTCCATTTAGAAAAGGAAATAATATGAAAGGTATAACTATATCCCATTAGATTTCAAATGCATTTTTTCTTGAACTAATAATGAAGATGCTCACCCAAAAGAGTAAAGGAGGCATTAGAGTTTTTAGATAAGAAGTCATGAAAAGTGTCCATGAATGAGGGGATGGTAACACTTATGAAGAACATCATGTGGGAATTTTATGAGCTTCCTAATAATCAAAACCTATTGGCTACAAATGGGTTTTCAAGAATAAGTATAGTTCAAAAATTTCAAAGGTGAGAATTTCAAAGTGAAGTTAGTGGTAAAGGGCCATTCCTAGCTAGAGGGAAATGATTTTAGTGAGATCGTATCCTTAGTTGAATTTGGCATACATTAGGATCTTATTATCTATTTCTACCACATATGACCTCAATGTAGAACAAATAGATACACAAAGAAACATTGGTTTTTTTGGAGGAGATCTAAGTGACACAAAGAAACATGAGGTGAAGGTTAAAAAACACTTAGTTTTTAAGTTTAAAATATATCTTTATGGTCCAAAATAATCCCCTAGAATGCAATATCAAAATATTTACATGTTTTTCATGGAGTTGGGATATGTTAGATTAAAATCTTTTTATTTTTTTTACTTCAAATAGGATAGTGATTGTTTTAATGTTATCTATTTATATATTGATGGTATTTTCTCTAGTAATAGTAAGTGTGATCATGGCTTTAAAATTTCATCTTTCAATTCAATTTGATACGAAGGATTTGGGGACAATAAAGTTCATCATATGGATGGAGATTAAGGGAGATAGAGTAAACAAAAACTCTAGGTCATCCAAACGAAGTATGTTAACTCTATATTTTAGCAGTTTAGGTTGCATGATTGCAAACTAATTAGTGATCTTATTCCTAGTTGAATCAAAAATTCTTTAAATTAGTTCCCTTCAGAATTATATGAGATAGAGGACATGAGTCACATCCTCTCTACTAGTGTGGTTGGTATCCTTATGTATGGTGTGGTTTGAACTAGACCAAATGTTATCCAAGTAGTGGGAATTTTGAGATAGTTCTAGTTGATCTATGGATGGAAAGTTGGACTATGGTTAAGAGATTCTTTAATTATCTTAGAGACACATCAAAGTGTTTATAATTTATACCAAGGAAGATAGGTCTCAAGTAGGACTTTGGATATTTATGGATTCATTATTATGATTGGGAAAATGATATTGATAGTAGGAGGTTTATTAGTGAGTATTTGAACTTCCCTCATTTTTTTTTGTATAATTGATTAGATGAATTTAAATGATAGGTTGTGGTTTCTCTTTTGATGATAAAGATAAAGTATATGGAATTAATTGTGCTTATAAGGAGGCAATATTGTTTCAAATACTATGTTTAGACATCAAGTTGATGCAAGATGTATTAGTAATGACTAAGTGTGGTGGTAAAAATTAGACAATATTTTTTAAGGGAGGTTATATATGTAATTGAAAAAGTATTTGATGTGGGTAACTATTCAGTGCCATCTATTTGGTGAAGAAACCTATCTTTCATGCAAGGAAGACACATATTAATGTGCAATACCACTTTGTTCATGACATGGTAGAGGATAAGAGGGTTCTCATTGAGAAGGTGTATACGTTAGAGAATGTTGTTGATGTCTAATGAAGCTCATGAGAATGGAGAAGTTTAGGTAGTGCAAGAATGTTATAGGGATGTTGTCACTTAGTAGCTAGTCTATTGTAACTAGGTTTGAACCTCTATGCAAAATGTAAAATAAGTGGGATAATGTTGGGAATATATATTACAACTTGTTTAAATACTATATAATTAGGCAATATTTTCCCAAGAGAACGTTAGGGGTCATAGTTTAGTGAGAGCATGGTTGATTGGACTCATTGAGTGAATGCAAGTAATTTTTTTGAGGTATTCTAAAAAATATTCAATATTGTAAAAGCTTTAAATACTTCCCAGCTCAAATGGTGCATTCATTTTGTTTTGCTTGAGGCATTAAATATTGTTGGAAAAATAGTTAGGATGCTTCTAGTACAAGCTTAGCTCTCATTGTTTCTTTCTTGCCTATAAATAGGGTGCTTGGATAGGAGGTTGTTCACATCGACTTGTGCTTAACTCCTCCTTGAGTTTGAACATTGGATCTCTTGGAAGAGCTTGAAACTTAGAAGTGTATTGTAATATTTTATGTTCTTAAATAATACATTAACTTTAGAGCTTGAGAGACTAAGTTTTCCCAAAAGAGTTCCTAGGGTAATTTGATGTCTCATACTCTAGTGTATGTACTCTAATATGATCTTTCATTCTTGATATTTATATGTAGTGTCATTGCTCAATATTATTATTGAAAAATAACTAAATCAAATAACTTGTAACATTCTTTTCGAAAAATTAACTATGAAAAATATTTAAATATATTTACATCATTTCATTATATCTTTTCAAAATTATATGTAAAAAATGATATAATGATGGCATAATAATGATGGGTATTGATACTTTAACAAAGACCCTAATCAATAATTATGTGCATTCAAATAACTCATCATTATCTCCTTCTTATATACATATCACCTCTATCATAGAAACTCTCACTATTAACAATATGTTCCCTAAAAAAATAAAAATAAAAATAATGAATTAAATCTTATTAAAAATTGGAGATTGGTGGCACACATACATAATAGTCATAGGCAATACTAATTGAAAGTTTTTGTCCAAAATTAGACAATATCAACATCCACAATTTAATTTTGAGGGCGTGCTTTCAAGTTAATGTAAACTCTACTTTCCCACTTAAGTTCTCCCAAAAAATAATTGAACAAAAACAAAATCGAAAGGAACAGTGCTTACAAACTTGAAAAGAAGTGTATAAAACTTTATCTTGAACATACTCTTTATCTATTAGACTTTATTAAAAAAATCTCCTCCACCGATTTATTAAGTTATCATGGCTAAAATTATTCACCACCCTCTAATGATTATTTTGACAACGTTAATGATATACTTTATGTGAATAATGCACGGTATAGAAGGAATTGGACATCTATCATGATGATTGCACCTTTTTTTTAAATCTATAAAGAATAACATTTGTACTTATCATAATTAGTCATGAACATTTTTTTTATTTATATGAACGGAATAATAAGATTTCAAATAGTTTAACTGTATTGTTTAATATAAATAATATTTATTTCATCTTTATTTTTTAAAATATAATCATTTTGTGCAATGCAAATATTATAATAGAAAATATCAATCATTTTAGTATTTTATTTTAGTAAGGATTAATAATATCTCACATATCTTTCCACCATGATCATAATGTACACGTAAATCAATTTCTCCCCTTAAAGTAACGACAATGTTTCTTATTATAAAATATAATGTGTTTCTTCTAATAAAATTGTGCCATTAAAGAAACATAAAAAGTAACATAATTCACCCTTACATCAAAAGTCAATCAACACTTTTCACCTATTTTTGTTGTAGAGTAAAAAATCACCTACTTCACAATTTCCACTCTATTGTGTACTTACTCTAGCATCCACTCTTATAATATGTACTATGATGCACCTAACCTATTTCTTAGACCTTTTTCCCTCGTCAAGATGTCGAATTGAAGCTTCTACTTGATCATTTGCGCTAAATACTTTCATTCCAATGTTATTTCACCTTAATGCCAATACCATCATGTCAATGATTTGGTCTACAACATGATTTTGGTAACATCCTCAAGATAAACCTTATGCTTACATAAACAAAATCCTTTTTCTAATAAATTTTTTAAATTTTCTAAATTGACCATTTGAACTAATTACTAAAGTACCTTCTTGCCTCACTAAAAATTATTAGATCTTCAACTTCTTGATAATTCTCCAAAGCATCTCCCTATGAATGCATGTTCTAGAATTGATTTCATCATTATATGAATTAGATGTAATCCTTTTACTTCCAACTACTACTACCAACATTACTCCTTAAATTCACCACTCCTTTCACTTATCTTACCCTTTTGGTATAACCTTGGTGAATCCTTTTTCATGTACCTCCATAAATAGAAGCACACTATGCATAAAGAGAAACCACAAGCTTTATATTTTAATGCATACATCACATTTATGCTTAGGGGAAGCACATACCTAAACCATATCATCTACTACTCATGGAGGTTGAAATATACCTAACAAGGGACAAATAAAGACAAGCTCCTAATCATACATAAGAATACTTTTATCCCATTCCTACAACTTCTAACTCTTATTTCTTTGTGGGCACATCAAATTAAATATTTTTTAGCATTACAACAACTAGAAGATTAAGATGTTCTTATGAAAATCTTAAATCTTAAAGTGTCAAGTTGTAACTTGATAAAAGTTGATAATTATGTCATATTTTTATGAAGGAAATGACTAACAAAATACAAATTTTCAACTTGGATTATCTAAAATTAGTTTTTATGTTTTGGATTTTAAAATGATATAAAGTAATGAAATGTAGAACTCTTAATTTAGTTTATATTAATATTTTTAAAAAATAGTTGGATATTTTTTTTTATTATAAAATTAAGAGAATTATTTTAATTGCTATATATTTGTTTAAAGTGAGGTCAACAGAACAAAAAAAATATAGCAATTTTTAATTTATTTTTTAGATAACTTGAAAGTCAAGTACATGGAGAAAAAAAAAAATTTCGATAATTTTTTAAAATCAAAATTACTCAAAATGTCATAGTTTTGATGAGACCTCAACTTTTGTCTATTTTTTTATAATTAAAAAAAATTACACCCTCTTAGAAAGATTTATCTCCTCTAATGCACAACATCTTTTTAAAGAATTAAAACACGACGTTTTAATATTTATTCTAAAATTTTAACCAATTTTATGTTTGATTATAAAAACCTACTTGCAATAAATAAAAATATAAATATAAAAAATAATCAATATGTGTATGTACATGCATACACATGTATGTATGTATGTATGTATGTATGTATGTATACATATACATATACATATGCATATATATATATACATATATATATATATGTATATATGTATACACACATATACATATATATGTATATGTACAAAAAGGTATTCTTAGATTTTCATTAAAATACCTTCGGTTTCAGAAATCTGGAATTGAAATTAATTTTTTAATGAATTTTCTTTGAAATGGGGGTTAGACTGTCACATAGACAATTTTGAGTGAAAGATTTTTAGTTAGAACTATTATGCCTAAAAAGGTTACAATCAAAACCTTGCATGCAAATTAAATCTAGCTTGAATTTTTAAATTAGTTTATATTAATTTAATAGTTTCATCTAAATATCTTTGTGTCACATAGGTGTCAAGTAGTTTTAGGTATAATTATTTTACCCAAAACTATTTAGGGTGAAACTATTTCACCTAAAACTATTTTGTTGACCAAAAGTGTGCAACAACTCTATACTTTCACCCTTGGTCTCCACCATGATAAGCAACCTTTACCATGAAATTTTATTTCTAATTCCAAGTGATACGTCAATAATTTATAAACATCATATTTCTTCTACACTATCATCTAGTAATATAGTTACAACTATGTTGTCTCTACCATATTTATTTAAAATCTAATCCAAAATCTATTTCAAAAATCCTAGTGTTCATCATTCTAGTCTTCTCATTCTCTTATCAACCTTCTTCAACATTCGACCTTTAAATTAGAGTTCTTTTCCTTACCTTCTTTATCTTTGTGTAAAGCTAAGCTCTCATTTGTATAAAACTGAAGTGTTGTTTATTTATTAGATAAAAAATGAGCTTAGTTTCTTAGGTGGATGCACTTATAGATAAGACAAAATTATCTTTATTGATTTTATAGGAAAAGATTATATGATACATTATTGGTATAATAGAAAACCCTATTTAGAAGGTTTAAAAGATTTGACAATTTGGTGAAAATGATGAATATTATTTTCTATTTCATTTTTATTTTTATGATAAAAAAATAAAATTATACAATTATTTATGTTCCTTCTTATAGTAATATTTTTTCATGATCAATATCTCCTTCATTTCCTCCTCTTTATGATAAAATTAAACATGATGAATTTTATTCTTCTCCTTCTTCCTCCTAAAAATGATGAATATATTTGGTTACACGATATTTACGATGCACACTTTTCTATGAATATGCATGCCATTTCTATTTTTCTATGTAATCATCTTTCCCACACTTCTACACATGATTTAATTTATGTTCTTATTTTCTTGGATTTTCTTATTAGCTTTATAAAAGTTTTTTTTTGTTTTGTTGCCTCCATTTATTTCTCTTAGGGTCATTGAAAACCCTCATTTCCTCTCTCCCCTTCTTTCTTTATAGATCAACTAATTAAACATGTCATTAAGGGCCCTAATAACCAACTTATAGATGTTAAAAAAGAAAGGGATCATCTACACCAAATTCTCTCAACCCTTCTACCTCTCTTGTTTTCCTTCCCAAAATCACTATGCATGAGGATCCCTATATGCCTCGATCTTTTATTTTATTTTAGGGTCTTTTTATCCCTTCATTTCTTCTTCTATATTATTTTCTACCTTCCCATTTTCTTATCTCATTACCCTATACGACCTATGTGAAGCCCCTCCTAGAACTAAATTCCGTGCAATAAGCCACACTTAGGACACTCAAATAAATCAAAATAAATTTTCATTCCTACTTATTTAACAATTATTTATCGCATTATCCCTTCCATGTCTTGCATTCCTTATAAGAAGCCTAAAGAGTATAATTTTGTAGAACAAATTACAATCAACACAATAAAAATATCCATCTTTGGCATCTCATTTAGAACCCCCTTACAATAGTGGTTTACTTGAATAGCCTAAATTGAAGAATATATATTTCACCTAGCACAAGAACCACTAAATTGACATCTCTATTGGAATATATCCACTAAGATGGTACAAAAAAATATTTTATTTTAAGTTACCTTCTGTATCTTTCATCTAGGATACCTTTGCACTTCTAGTTATTGTTAGTTGTTAAAGATACACATCAAATTAATATTGATGGATAATGTATCTGTTTTAAACATTTGTAGCTCATTCTACATCCATGTAGACACTTCCAACCTCTAGAAGTCTAAATTATTTATAAAATGATTTGATGATGCTAGTAGTTGCATCTCAAGAAAAAAAATCTTCCTATTTATATTGGCTTCATGACCCTTCCCATGTTATTTTGTATCATGCTAAGGATTTTATTCTATAATATTGTCTTGGGTATATCATGGATTGATGTAATTGGGGTTGTTCCTTCAACGCTTCATCAATATTTTTTTTTTTTGCATATAGATTGGTGAAAATCTCTTCCATTATTGTGAAGCCACTAATTATGATATTCATTTACATCTTCATGATTCCCCTTCTTCTTGTTCCACTCTTCTATATATATCAAATCCCTCTTTCTACTTCTTCTCCTATGATAGGATATCCTCCATCTTCCTTTACTCTTACACATAATAATTATCCATTGAATTCTTCTATTCCATAGATCCAATTCTATTTTCCATCATCTTCTATTTATAATGCATATGGTAGTGATGATTAGGGATCCTTATACTTTATCCCTTCCTTTCTAGGTTAATGTAAGGGGTAAGTGCACCAATCTGTGACACAATTTCGGTGCCAAATTGCAAAAAAGACCTATAATAGGCCATATTGCGCTCGCCAAATTTGGCGCTCTCCAAATGGATTTACCATTTGGCGAGTGACAACTTTGGCATGCTCCAAATGGCTTGAATTTTGCAATGAGTGGAGAAGTGTGAGCTCTCTTTCTTTTTGCAATGAATTTTGGAATGCATTTTTTTGAACTCTTTTATTTTCGCTTTCTCTTCCAGGGAAACTATATACATGAAATAAACATTTAAGTATAAGTTGACATTTACATATGGACATTCAATTTATTATAATTTAAGCTATATTACATGTATATAGGCAGGATGTTTGAGCGTGGTTTCAGATCTCTAGGAATTATAATGCAAATTCTAGTTTTTGGAAGATCTTAAAAATTTTAGACTTAGTCAAATTTCAGTAATCAACAATTCAAATTTTAGTAATCAGCTTCAAATTTTAGTTATTAGGAGGTCAAATTTTAGTAGCCAACAAGTTGTATCATCTTTCTCTCTCCTTCTCTCTACTCTCTATCTCTCCACTCCCTCTCCCTCTCTCTCCCTTCCTCTCTCTCCCTCCCCTCTCTCTCTCTCTCACACACCCCTCTATCTCCTCCCTCCCCTCTCTACTTCTCTCTATCTCCTCTCTCTCTACATCTCCTTCCCTCTCTACTTATCTTTATCTCCCCTCTCTCTCTCTCTCTTTACCTACCTCTCCCTCCATCACTTTATATCTCACTTATGTCTCCCTCCCTACCTCTTTCCCTTTCTACTCTCTATCTCTCATCTCCCTCCCTCTACCTACATCTATCTCTCACTCTTTATCCCTCTCTTCCCCCACTTTCTCTCTAACTCTCTCCTCTCTATCTCATAATTCTCTCTCCCTCCCTCTCACTCTCCCCTCTCTATCTCACCACTCTCTCTATCTCCCTCGCTAACACTCCGTCCCTCCCTCCATCCCTCCCTCTCTACTTCTCTCTATCTCTCCTCTCCCTCCCTCTCTCGACCTCACCCTCCCTCCCCTTCTTTTTGTCTCTCCTCGCAATCTCTCTCACTATTGTCACTCCCTCCCTCCCCCTCTTTCTCTCTCAATTGATCTTTTTCTCTATCTCACCATTCTCTCTCTCTCTCTCTCTCACTCACACACACCTCTATCTCCCTACCTCTCTCTCCTCCCCCCCTCTCTACTCTTTATCTCTCTCTTTCCCTCTCTATACATAACTCTCCATCCATCACTCTCTCTCTCCATCCCTCTCTGTCTCATGGCCACTCCTTCCCTACCTCTTTCCCTCTCTACTCTCTATCTCTCCTCTCCCTTCCTCTACCTACCTCTCTCTCTATCTCTCCATCCCTCTCTTTATCTCTCACTCTCTCCTCTCTATCTCACCATTATCTCTATCCCTACCTATCACCCCCTCCTCTCTAAATCACCATTCCCTCTCTCCCACTTTCCCTCCTTCCCTCTCACTCCCTCCTCTCTAATTCACCATTCTCTCTATCCCAATTTCCCTCATTCCCTCTCTATGTCTCACTTATCCCTTTCTACCTCTCCCTCCCTCCAACCTCCCTCTCACTCTTTATCTCTATTTCTCATTCTCTCCTTACCTCTCTAATCTCTATCTCACCACTCTCTCCATCTCACTCTCCCTCCTTCCCCCGCTCCCTCCTATCCATCCCTCTCTCCTTCCCTCTCTATCTACCTCTCCCTCCACTACCTACCACTCTCTCCCTCACCCATCTTTCTCTCTTACTCTCTCCTTCACTCTCTACTCTCTATCTCTCCCCCCTTCCCTCTCTAATCTCTTTCTCTCTCTCCTCCTTCCTCTCTCCCCTCATTTTCTCTCCTCTCACTCTCTCTCCCTCTCATACAAACTCACCTCTATCTCCTCCTTTCCTCTCCCACCATCCCTCCTCTCTACTTCCTCTCTATCCTATCATCTCTTCCCTCTCTATTAATCTTTATCTACCCTCTCCCTCTCTTTACCCACCTCTCCCTCCATCACTCTATATCTCAACTATGTCTCCTACCTACCTCTTTCCCTCTCCCCCCTCTACCCCTCTCTCTACCACTTCCCTCTCTACTCTCATTCTATCTCTCTCCCACCTCTCTCTCTCACCCCTACCTCTATCCCCCCTCTCCCTCCCTCTCTTCCTCCAACCCCATATCTCTCTTTCTCTCTAACCCCTACCTCCATACCTCTCTCCCTCCCCTCCCTCTCCCTCTATCTCATTCTCCCCTTCCTCTCCCTCTCCCTCTCCCTCTTGATCTCTCCCCTCTCTCTCTAAAAACCTCTCTCCTCTCTCACTCTATCCCCCCTCTCTATCTAACCCTTCCTCTCTTTCCCTCCCTCTCTCCCCTCCTCCCTCCCTCCATCCCTAACTCCATCCCCATCTCTCTCTCTCTCTCTCTCTCCTATCTCTTCATCCCTTTGTCCCTCTATCCCTCCCCCTCTCCCCTTCTCTCCCCCCTCTCCAATATTCTTTCTATTTTAAATTTTCATCCCTCCCTCCCTCCCTCCTCCCCTCTCTACTTCTCTCTTCCCCCCCCCCTCTCTGACCTTTCTCTCTCCCTCCCCCATATTTCGCTCACTCTCTCCTTCCCTATCTAATATATATCTCACCATTCTCTCTCCCTCCCTACTTCTTCCCTCATTCCCCTCTCTCCTTTCATCTCTAATTCTATAGAGAGAGGGGTAGGTATAGAGAGATAGAGGGGAGAGAGAGAAGAGAGTGGAGGTAAGGATGGAGAGAGAGAGAGAGAGAGAGAGAGAGAGAGAGAGAG
>CM021109.1:286228481-286247402 GCA_007115665.2 Sequoiadendron giganteum | reverse complement strand
GAGAGAGGAGGGGGGATATGTAAAGATGGATAGTTGAGATAGATAGGAGAGAGATATAGGTAGAGAGAGGGAAAAGAGAGATAGAAAGAGGGAGAGGGAGAGAGGAGAGATAGAAAGAGGGGGAGGGAGGGAGAGATAGAGAGAGTATAGAGGGAGGAGAGAGATAGAGAGAGGTGATAGAGAGAGAATTAGAGAGGGAAAGAAGGTGGATATATTAAAAGAGATGAGGCAAGGAGGGAGAGAGAAATAGGTATAGAGGGACAACTAGGTAGAGAGAAGTAGTTATGAAAGGAGAGATATAGGGATAGGTAGGGATGGAGAGAGAGGTGAGACAAAAATAGAGAGAGGTCTAGGTAGATAGAGGGAGGAGGAGATAAAGAGAAGTATAGAGGGAAGGAGAGAGGGAGGAAGAGGTAGGGATGGAGAGAGAGAGGTGAGATAGATAAGCAAGAGGAGGGAGGGATAGGTAGGGAGAGAGGGGTGAGATAGAGAGAAAGAGAGTAGAGAGGGAAGGGGAAAGAGAGAAGTGAGATAGGTGATAGAGATGTGTAATGGAGCTGAAAAGTACAGAGATAAGGAGGAAGGTGGAGAGATTGAGAGGGAAGGAGGGGGGAGAGAGAAAGACGTATAGAGGGATAGGTTAGATAGCGAGAAGTAGAGTGAAAAGGTGGGTGAAAGGAAGAGAGAGGGGGAGAAAGAGAGGTGAGATAAAGAGAAGTAGAAAGGGAAGGAGAGAGAGGGGGAGATAGAGAAAATTAGAGAGGGAGGGAGGGAAGGAGAGAGAAGTGAGATAGAGAGAGCTAGAGAGGGAAGGAGAGAGAGAATGGCAAGATAGAGAGTAGAGAGGGAAGGAGAGAGAGAGGGAAGTAGAGAGTGAGAGAGAAAGAGGGGAGAGAGGGATAGGTAGGTATAGAGAGAGGTGATAAAGAGAGTAGAGAGATATATAGAGATAAAATGAGAGGGATGAGAGATAGAGAAATGTAGAGAGGGAAGGGGGGAGGGAGATAGATATTGGAGAGGGAAGGTGAGAGAAATGGACATGTGGAGACATAGTTCTTGATCTCAAGGAAGATATTGTTAGATAAAGGGATGGAGATAGTGAGAGAGAGAGAGGTCTAGAGAATAAGAGATGAAAATGAGTGAGATAGAGAGAGAAAGATGAAATTTGACCTCCTAATTATTGAAATTTGACATGACGATTACTGAAATTTGACTAAGTCTGAAATTTTTAAGATCTTCCAAAAACTAGAATTTGCATTATAACTCCTGTTGGTTCTAAAAAATGCAGGTTTTAACCAGAAGAGTTTTCCAAGCTCTTACTACACTTTTGGCCAACGTACAAGGCCAATTGATGCAATTGTACCTTCTGCTCTTTAGGTTCTGCTAGACCAAGGCGGGTGAACTTATGTGAAATATGCAGATTTGAAATGAATTTCCTGCTAAATAGTCTACAAACAATGGAAATTAGGGATGGATAGACAAAAGGATACTACAACTACCCCTATTACACAAATAAAAGGTTTTGAATATATTGTTTATAATGAATTATATCTCCTGGGATATGGTAGATCAGTGCCTTCTTTCTATTAGGCAACAAAGTCAAAATATTACAACTTTCATATACTTTCTCCTTTCTAACACAATTCAAATTACTAGACACTCTAAAGGGTGAAGTTCTGATGACTGGCATAGGACTTCATCAATTTATGACTGACATAAACAATGTTGAAATGCTTTCCTACTCAGTTCATCTTCAATGATCAACATAAATCTCACGAACACTATGATTCACTTTAAAGGAATTTAGTTCTGATTTGCATACACCAATAAACTAAAACCACATAGAGTACACAAATGCACCTTGATGAATTAAAATATACTTGATTCAAATGATAAAAAAAAGTCAAAATTTGAGATAATTGAGCAAAAATTAATGGTTATAACATCATAGCAACAAAATACCAGAAAGGAATTTGGTCACAAAATCATTCCCCTTTGCCTTGTTTTCAGAAGTTTTTTTTTTTTTACATTATCTCGTTCCCAGGAAAAAATATCTCACCCTATGCAACTGATTTTCAAAAAAATTATACATTACACCTCAACACTCATGACTTTTCATTTTACCTACCATAACCGTTTGATATTCTGATAGGAATGAAATATTTAAATAAGTTGCCTTATCGACAATTTAAATGTTTCTAACTATAATTGAGATTTTAAATTTTTACTTTAATATTTCCCGTGGCTGTCATACCTTATACCTCTCTACCACGGTCATCCCGTTGACTGGCTGCAGTATATCGATGACTGTCTCGTTACTGCCTTGCTGGTTATCTCGTAGACTACTGCAGTCACCACGATCTATGTTCAGACTGTGCACGGTAACACAGTGCCTCCTCTGTTGCTGACTGTTTGTCGTCACCTTCACTGTTACCATGTTACAGCGGTCTTTGTTTTAGTGGCTACGGTATCGCGGTAATCGCTACCCATTCGCCACTTCGCTACCTTGTCGGTTGCTTACCCTATCACTGTAGCCACTACAGTCTATCAAATGACTGTCCGTAGTAACGCGGTGGCTCCCCCTTTGCCATCTACTAACCACTACCATGGTCACTGGCTTGACTACCAGTGGTACTACGGTGACTGTCTTCTACCTGCTTTGTTAGTTGCTACCGCCATACCACGAGCTCATTATGGGAGGTCGTGGTAAAGCAGTGAAGGACACATGAAATGATTTCTAAGGGAGCGGTAAGGATTTGAAGTGTATGATAAAGTGGATGAGGAATGAAATGAAGAATTTTATGAAAAGATAGGCAAATATGGGCTTAAATGGATAAAAAGGATTAGGATTTTAATTGAAAATTTTGGTTCTAATAGTGGCTCTTGTTGGTGATGAGTGGTTATGCAATCACTGCAAGAATCCATAATGCAACTGGGAGAGCAGACCAAGACATGAATGGTCCAGAATATGAAGGCAATGGAGGATGGAGGGAATGAAAGAGTGAAGGAGATGGAAAATGGAAAGTGGAGCATGGAGAATGGAAGGTGAAAATGACCCTAATCTACTATACATGGAAGGAAAAGAAAGTTTTCAATAAGGGGATTCCTGAGAGTGTCCATGTACTAGCAAACCTAGACCCTTCAAAATATCCTAAACTACTGTGCATGGAAATAATATTTAAAGAGGGTTATTAAGAATTGTCCATGCAGTGGCAATCCTTGACCCTCTGTTGATCCTTAAAAGAATAAATGCTTCAGGAACTGCCCATGTACAGGAAACTCCTGCTCTTCTCTAGACACGTTCTGTAGAAAATATGAATCCTCACCTCCTTTACCAATTATCACAAAAGGACCCAATCATAAAGCTTCAAACTTGCCATGCTTCCCCTTATCCTAACACCGAGCATTCCACATCAACACCAAGTCATCTTTTTCAAATTTTCTCTTCTTGGCCTTTTTATCAAAAAGGTACTTCATTTGTGACTGCAATTTCACATTCTATTTTTGAGCCACTCTTCTCACTTCATCAAGCTCTGCAAGCTGTTCCACTCTTTCCTCCATTGGATTAGAAATATCTAAGTCTTCTTTCAGAATAAAGTTATAGATGGCAAAATATTCTACAATGGCATCCTAGCTTGTGTCCCATACACCAACTCAAATGGAGATTTTCCAGTTGCCTTCTTCACTGTAATCCTATTTTCCCATACATCCAATCTCAATTTTGAATCCCATGCCCTTTTATTTGTATCAAGAATTCTCCTTACTATCTTCAAAAGATTTTTATTGCTTGACTTTGCCTGACCATTGGCTTGTGGATGATATGGGGCAGAATAAGAAATACTAATTCCATATGTTTTGCAAAAATATTTAAACTCATCTGATCTAAAACACATCCCATTATCTGCGATCAATTTGACTCGAGTGCCAAACCTAGTCATAACATTCTCCATCAGAAAATTCACTACCACTTTGATCGTTGCTTGCCTAGTTGGGATAGCCTCCATCCATTTAGTAAAATAATTTGTGGCCAATAGTATCCACCTATGTCCTCCACTTGATCTTTCCTATATTTCCCCAATGAAATCAACTCCCCATTGTTGAAAAAGTGCTTCCACCTACAAAGGTCTAAGTGGCAATGTTCCCTGATACTTCAACTTTCCTAAAAATTTCTGACAAGCCTCACACTTCGTCACATATGCAAAGGAATCATTGAATACCCTAGGCCAATAATAACCAGCCCTGAAAATATTGTGTGTAGTAGTCTTAGCAGAATAATGGCCTCCGCACAACCCTTCATTCATTTCTCTCAAAACATATTTTGCCTGGGATTCATCTAGACATAACAACAATATACCATCCCTATTTTTCCAGAAAAGGTCCCCTTCTATAAAAACATATTTAGAAGCTTGCAACTTTAAAGTTCTCCTTTGATTATCATTCAACCCTTTGGGACACTTCATATGTTTCAGATAATGCATTACATTTGTATACCATGGAGTATGCTCAATACTTGCTATGATTTCATCCTTACCTTCCACATTGCAGATCTGGTTTGCTTCAATATTTGTTTCTGCCATCAGCCTGGCTAGACCCTGTCCTCTTACCAACTTGGTAATCTGAATCTCGATGTTGAATTCTTGAATTTTGTTAATCCACCTGCACCTTTTCCCTGTCACTTCTATCTACACCAGGATATCCTTCACAACTGCATGTGGGACATAAACAGTGACCTTAGCTCCAACAAGGTAAGGTATGAAAACCTTTGCTGCTTTGACTAGTGCATAAGTCTATGTTTCCATAATATCATACTTCAATTTTAACCCCTACAAAGATTTACTAAAAAAAGAAACAGGCTGCTCATGACCTTCATCATTTTTTTGTAGCATGACAACAACTATGGTATGGAATGAAGCAAAAGAAAAAATATGAAATGGCTTAGTAAAATCAAGGGACTTTAGGATAGGGGCTTCTTTGATAGCTCTTTTTATAGATATGAAGGCATCCATAGCTTTAGCAGTCCAGTCCAAATTTTCTCCCTTTTTCAACATTTTAGATATAGGTTTAACAATCTCAGCAAAATTGGACACAAACCTCCTAACAAAATTTATTTGGCCAAAGAATGATTGGATTGCTTTGATAGTTTTAGGAATGAGAATTTTATCAATGGCCTCTACCCTTTCAGGATCTATCCTAACCCCATATTTTGACATAATACGCCCCAAAATTTTATCCTCTGTGACAAAAAAATGATATTTTTTAGGATTAAGACTTATACCATACTCCACGGCTTTGATGAAGATCTTCTCCAAATCAGCAACATGATCCTCTACCCTTTTGGAATAAACAATGAGGTCATATTGATATACCACCATTATAGCATTGATCAGATATGCAAATGCCACATCCATGGCCCTTTGAAAGGTAGCTCCTGCATTTGTGAGACCAAATGGCATTCTTATATAAACATAAGTTCCCCATGGCATAGTGAATGTTGTTTTGTATTGCTC
Source organism: Sequoiadendron giganteum (assembly GCA_007115665.2). Classification (NCBI taxonomy): domain Eukaryota; kingdom Viridiplantae; phylum Streptophyta; class Pinopsida; order Cupressales; family Cupressaceae; genus Sequoiadendron; species Sequoiadendron giganteum. Next base: position 286,241,895 of record CM021109.1, on the reverse strand, counting down.
AGATTATTTGAATTTGAACTGATTATATCCAGAAAATCCATCCATCATTGATAATAGCTCACACCCTATCACTTTGTGCAATATTGCCTCCATGTTTGGAAGAGCATAATTATATTTTAGGGAAGCAACATTCAAATTTCTAAAGTACAGACACAGTCTTATGTCCCCATTTTTCTTCCTGACTGGGACCAAATTTGAGACCCATGTCGAATGCCTAATGGGTTTAATAATACCTCCATCTCTAAGCTTTGCTAGCTCCTCTTGCATCTTAGGTTCAAGAGTGGGGTTAATAGGCCTCTGCTTCTATCTGAATGGCTTTGTGTATGGCTTAAGTGGAATCTCATGCTGAAAAATATCTTCTCTATATGCCTTCAAATCCTCATAAGATCAAGCAAACACATGCTTGTATTTTCTCAGCAATGTAATCAACATTCTTCTGATGGTTGGGCTTATTTTCTTTCCAATATAAACCCTTTTTGGTGATAATTCAGTTCCCAAATTTATTTCTTCAATATATTCTTTCTTAACTGGTGTCTGCTTTATGAAGGAATGATCACTCCCATCATACACTCTCTCCAATACCACAAGCCCTTTGGGAGCTTGTTTGTTTTAAGCTACAAAAATTCCTTCCCAAATACAATTTGTTTCCCATCCACTTCTTCCACAAAGGCATTGAAATCAATCTCCTGTGCCTCATACTGATCTATACAATGAAGAAATTTTAAAAGGTCAGTATCATCATCAAAAAATTGCCAACCATATATGTTATTAGGGACTGCTGGTCTTGTTTTAAATTCAACCTGAGACACTCTTGCCAAAGTGATATCATCTTTCTTCAAGGCTACATTAGCCAAAAAATCAGCCATCAAATTTTTAGATCTATCTATCCAATCAATTGAAAATGCATCAAATAATTCAACTGTATCCCACACAACATTTCTATATTGTTCCAGCCTCTTGTTCTTTGTAGCATATTTTGATCTAACATGTGACACAACTAACTCATAATCTCCCAAGACAGACAACAATTTAATCTTATGTTTGATAGCCATGTTCAAACCAATCAACAAGGCTTCATACTCAGCCACATTATTTGTACATTCAAAAGCTAGCAAAAATGAATATTTAAATGTTGTACCTTCAGGTGATATGAAAACTACCCTAGCTCCATTACCTTCTTGACTGCATGCCCCATCAAAGTACATTTTCCACACACCCTGCTGATTTCTAGAGACAAGCTTATCAATTAGGTCAGCACTCACAAGTTTTGGCTGAGATAATTCTACTCTAAAACTCCCCAAATCTACATAACAGAAGCAATTAAGTTGTTCTTGAGGAAAACACTCAACAATTTGATTCACCCTTGGTTCTCTATATAGTTTTACCTCTTCACTATTAACTGGTATTATGGCATATGATAAATCAAATTGCACATTACCTCCAACTGTCGTAGTCCATTGTCTTGACAAAAGCATTCCAAACTAAGGAGGTGTATCAATCACAATTATATCAATGTTATAAGTTGCTTATGGGTAGGCTGCTAATTTTACTTCTACATCTTTCATAATCCCCACTACTGGGACAGGCCTACTATCCATGGCATAACACTTACCACCCTCAATATCTATCCATAGACCAAGTTGTTTCATTACTCCTACTGACATAATATTCATGGAAGCACCTAAATTTATCATGCAATTTCTTATGAATTTACCATTTATGAGTAGGGTAGTAAAAACTGGATCAATTTGTGGTGTGTTCATCAATGCATCATTCAGACCAACTTCTGAAACTTTTATCTTTCCTTTCTTATCAGCAATTCCAGGATTCTCATTTTGTTCAAAACTTACAATTTGATTCCTCCCACTAGACATCAATTGAATAGCACTTTCCCTATACTCTTTAATTTTCATCATTTCAAGTAATGGGACAGATATTTTTACTTGGGATAAAGCTTGCACAAAATCAAAAGATGCACCTTCAACTCTTATCAACTTCTTTTGCTCTGCTGGTTCACCTTTGTACTCCTCCTCCCTCTTTGATGTCTGATCCATTTTTTGTTTATCCTTGGGGAATTCTTTATTTTCTTCTTTGGGAACATACTTATGTTCTTTTTTATGAGGGCACTCATCATTTATCCTTTTTGATATTTCATGGGACATCTTTTTATCTTTCAAGAATATTCCTTTTGGAACACCTTCATTTTCATTCACTATTCTATTCCTTAGCAGATACTTGCTTTTAGCCAGCTCAACTATTGCAATAGTCAATCTTTTAATTTCTTCCTCAATTGGTCTTTTCATATTTCCCCTATTAGTTTGATATGATGCAGTAGGGAAACCTTGTTCATCATCACTTTCCTCATAGTTAGAAATTTTTTTTTGTTCTGCCATGTGGACATTATATTTCTGATGATCAACATCATATTCATACCCTCCTCCCTCCGAAGATGAATATCCTTGCTTTGTTGAGTGAAAAGTGTGAGAAGTCAGATAGATATTATGATCTTGTTCCTTATCATTTCTTACTATGTCTTTTTCTAGCACTGACTGAGCTACAAAACAATGTTATGAAGAATGTGGCAAGTCACAAACTGAACACCAAGGACTATTATCAGCCATGTATGCCCCTCTTTTCTTCAAAGGGTCACAGGTCTCTTTATTTCTTGGCCCCTCCATTACTGGCTTTCCATTTCTCCAATTTTTATTATAAGGCATGTCATGTAGTCTTGGCCTCTCATTCCTATATGTGTTTTCTTGTTGATTTGGAGGAGCATATTGGGAAATCCTTGGGTTTTCCCTTTTGGAAATCATCCATGCAGCCTTCCTGTTATTTTCAATAGTGAGTGCTATCCTTTGAGCTTCAACCAAATTTCTGGGACCCCTGTTCCTGAGCTCATAACCTATCTTAGGATCAAAAGCCTTTAAATAAATACTCAATGCAGCAGGATCAACCAATTTAGATCCAAGAGGTATCTTATTATGCAATTTAAAAAACCTCTAGTTGAAATCATAGGATGACTCATTTTGATGTTTCTGAATGGTCACCAACTCATGCAATCCAAACTCAGGTGCATATTGATTCCCATACTGCTCAAGAAATTGTTCATAAAACACATGAATGGAATTAATAGAAGTTGTTGGTAGACTATTAAACCAATCTCTGGCATCTTCAATTAGTGACATCATAAAAAGTCTCATTTGTATATCTTCATTCTGCATATCTAAATCTTGCATAAAAGCATTAAATCTCCTCAAATGATATTCAACTGCAGTAGCACTGCTCCCTGTGAATTTTGGGACCAAACTTCTCCAGCTGTTGTCCATAGGGTAAGGGCATATTTTTAATCCAACCAAGTCAAACTGCCTAATCATGGTTGCATATTGTGGAGGAGGATTTTGGTAATACTGATGCTGGTACAATGGATTATTATTTTCCACATATTGCTAACCTTGTGGGAGTACATGTTGCTGATAAGGAGGTGGCTGAACACCTTGATTTTGTGGTGGAACATTTTGATATCTACCTTGATTCCTTAGGTGATTTTGGTAGGCCTGTGAGGAATTTGATGGGCCTGCATTATTGTTCCCTTGCCTATGAGGTGGCACATATTTTTGCAAATTAGTCATTTGAGTATTGATCTGCACTTTCCTCAAATTCAACTCTTCAAGTTCTTTAATTTCTTGGAGCCTCTATTCATATTCTATTCTTGCTCTCTCCACTTCTTGTCTCTCATGTTCCAATCTTGCATTTATTTCATCCCTAGCCATAAGTTCATAATTCTCCTCTGAGGCTGCTTCATAGCCAAGTCCATCCTGATTCTCTTTAAGAAATGCCATTTTTTGATCATATTCATGTTGTCTTCTTTCTCTTTCAGCTTCACATTTAGCCATGAATTCTTCAACCTTCTTAGGATCTGGTTCATAAAAGGGATTCCTCTATTCCTTAGGAGTGTGAGGTTCTCTGGAAGGGTTGTCTTCATTTGCTAATGGGTGGGTGCATGGAAATGGGTAGCAATTTTGTGGACACCCTAAAAAAAAAAAGTTGAAAACCATAGCGTGAGCGCATTATAACACGCTCGCATTATGTCTTCTGTTAAACCTAGGAAAGCTCCTGGCGGCTACAACTACAAAGTCATAATGTGAGCGCGTTATAACATGCTCGCATTATCAACTGTTAAAAGCAAAAAAAAAATGCAAATCTCTCATTTGCATTTCGACTGGTTTTTTTGCTGCACCCATGGCCAAAAACCCCAAAATATCGCGCTCGTGTTCTAGGAGAAGAATTTCTTCACCAAGAATCTGAATTTCTTCGCAACGATGGCACCACAACGATGAGGAGCTGTAAGAGGTAAGGATTCTATGCTTTTTGTTTTGAATTTTTTAGTTTTAGGTTGAATTTGATATCTATGTGTTTGAATTTTTAGGAGATGCAAATCAACCTGCAAACCCTCAAAATCCTCAATAGGAGGACCAACCAAATCCTCAAGATCAAAATCAACCACAACATCAACCTCCTCCACCAATGACTTAACCCCCTCCCGGCACTCAACAAAATTTAATGAGTGAAATTGAGAAAAACAAAAAACAAATTGAGGATTTGATCAATAGGTTGAGTGATCCAAATGGTTCAACCGCAGAAAGAATGACCCTAGCAAATTCATTGAAAGATATGTTAACAAACGTAGATTCAATTAGCAAACAAATAACTGGATGGGAAGATAGGAGGCAAGCGGCTAGGGAGTATTATGCAAATAAACTATCATACAAGGATGTGAAAGATTTAAAAATAACAAAAGATGATTTGTGCTCATTATTCACCAACCCACACACAAATCAAAATCTTACCCTCAATGCGAAGGGGTTTCCTATCCATTGGTGCACCACCAACAAATGAAGGAGTGGTTTTATGATAGGTGGTACATGGTCTTCGATTACCCACCGTGCAACAATTGTGAGGTCCCGCAATATTTCCTTAGGATACTATATAGTGAGTTCATATTGAACAAAATACCAAATTATTTTGATATGAGGGATTTCTAGGGGAGAGGTGGGGGGTCAGCTCAGGATAGACCTGGTGCACAGTCGGATCCTACGCGGCAAGGTAGATGAGCTCTCGCTAGGCCACCTCATGAGCACATTGTTATTCCTTCCGTTGTTAAGGAAAGTGTTGACGTAGAGACATTGCAAACAATCAACACTTTGACCCAGAATGTCATCCATCATACTGGCCCTATTCTACAGCACCATCCAGGGGAGTCTTCTAGTGATGGTCTTCGAACACATGTGTGTCAATCTTGTGGGGCTACTTGTTCACATGACCCCACCAACCCTCAGGAGACTAGTACGCAGGATCCGTCTACAGCTATGGAGATGGAGAGGGCAGCTGACATTTTGCATGAGGCATATGGAATTGATAGTTAGGTAAAATTTAGTGCATGTGTTCATTGAATTTAATTTAATAAATTTCGATTTTGAAATGCAAGATTAACTAAAAATGTTTTATGATTTTAATAAAATTGCAGGGTCATAGTGTTGAGACTAGATACACCGGCCCCCCACCAACCTATTTTTGTAGTACACCTATTGCTAGGGTATGTAACTAGTAAACAATTATAAGTTTATTGCATATTAATGGCATTGTTTTACAAATGGTAATTTAATATGCAATTTTGGAAGTTGAACAGACTAATATTGGAGGTTTTGATGGAACACTTCCCAGTGGCAGTGGATTTACTCACACCTTCATGTAGGTAATAGAATAAAGAATTTAACTAATGAATCAAGTACTTAATAGATTTGTGTAGTTTATACATGCACATCATTGATTACGTTGAATAATTTGTTGTTTTATTTTCAGTTGTTGCGAGGCGATACACCTCCAAATGTGATGAGGGTAATGGATATTGGTGTGACATCTGCTATACAATCCTCGATGGCTCTGACAAAAGAGGTATGAGGAAAATTAGTAAATTTTAATTTACATTTGTTGTTATAGATGTTAGTTAATGAGAAATCAAACCATTATTGATTCACATAGTTTTTGTCTATTTGTATGGTTTAGACAGGGCTTGAGCATGCCTGAGCATGGGTGTGAGGATATTTCCCTCGTTGAGAGAGATCATGAGATGGATGTAAGTGATTATTTTGTCAAATATATCATTTTTTATAATGTAATTTCTATATATTCATGTCTTTACTTCTTATTGTAATAGTTAAAACTTCACCATGAACTAAACCCTAGGAGGAGTAGTAGGAGCACTCCATGAGCGCAACAAAAATGAGTGACAGACCTATCGCCATTCGAGCGAAAAGGAAAGGGAAAGATTTTATTTTTTGGGCATGGAGAGAAATGACTTTTGATTCTAGAGTCCTTTATTGTATGCCTGCATGGCAGTTTTGTACATATTTTTTATTGGACATATTTGACATTGTATGCCTAGATGGCATTCTCGTACTCCTATATGGCTATTTTGTACATATATTTCATACTTATATCGACATATATTTATGTATGCCTACATGGATATTTGGTTAATACAAATATCTTTTTTCGATGCCTGTCCATATTTGCATTCTAAATTGATGGTTCAATAGATATGAGTTACGTATATTCAAGTGTATACTTTACAACTTACGTGTATACTTTGTGACTTACGTGCATTCGAGTGTATACTTTTTGCTTACATGTTTTCATGCATATACCTTGTATTCATGCATATACTTTGTTTTAATTTGTGTATACTATGTATTCGTGTGTATATTTTTTGAGGCTTATGTGTTTATGAGTACTTGTATTTCCCTTATTGACATGTACATGGTTGACTTATTCACATGTATAATTATTAATTGGTTAGCCCTAGCATTGATCTATGTCATCCATAATGCATGATCCTTGAGATGGAATAAGTACACCCTCAAGGTCAAAATGAGTTTCACATGCATTCTTCATAGGCTCATTTTGGTAGTGAAACCAAAAACCTCTTGCATCATTGAAACGAAAAAAAATTCCTTTATAGTAGGTCTGAAGCCATTATCATTCTCCATCAGTTCTTCATGTATCCACTCCCCATTAATGGTTGTCTCATGACCTTCATGAAACCAAGCACTTATCTCATTTGTGATAGAAGAAATGTATGAAGATTTATCTTCCTCCTTATGAACCATTCATTATCATGAGAGATGGGTTCTTGTGAACCACTACTGATGAATCATGGGTCAATGAGTTTGACTTGTAAAACTACACGATTGAATCCTGATAGCAATATCACAATATTTATATATCTAAATGTGTTATTTCCTTCAGCTAAAATTTGTGCTTATACTTATGTGATTGATGTATGTTTGTGTATGGGATCATAGTAATTTCTATTTGATGATGCTATTGTGTCTTTAAGGTTTATTTATTAAAGGGTGCATGAAAAAGTTTTAAATCCTTACAAATCTTTGAATTTCTTAGGTTTTTCTATTTGTCGAGTCTGGGCTCCGAGCCCGAGTCCAAGTCAAAAAATGGCTTGTCAAGTCCGAGGCGAGTCCTAGTCTTGTAACACTGGTGTGAACACATCAAGGAATAATGTATATGCCGATGAAGAGAGAACCCATCCTTGTTTCCAAACAAACCATGGTATAGATATGGTTGGTCGAGATAAAACATCACTCTCCTGGATAGTTCGAACCATAATCTTTCATGGCTACAAACACACCTTCATTATGTGTGTTCTTGATCCTACTGAAGAAATGGTGGAACATGTTGTAGATCAAATATTGCAACCCTAAGTCCACAAGAAGGTTACTTGTCCTGATTTCCGCAAATGTCTTTCAGATGTTCATCCTTCTTGAGTAATGTGAACTATTGATGTTATCTAGATATTTGAAACTATCTGCAATCATGTGCAATATTGTAGAATCTAGAGCTATATCTAATACTAAAAATGAAAGCTCAATGGAATCCTGATAGCAATATCACAATTTGACACATTGTAGAAAATACCTCCTACTTATCAATTGATGAGCTAAAGTGATGGGGAGTCCTATCCCTCAAGAGCACTCTTGATCTTCCCAAGACCTATTCTCTGATCTTCCTAGGGTATTCCTATCTACCCTACTTAGGGATCACTCCTAAACCCCTCTCACCATGTAAGACTCTCCACCAATTTCAAATTCTTCTCCATCACTCCCAATCCACCACTAAGCTTCCTTGGGCTCCACACTGACCCAAAGTGTCCTAACCACTCCAGGGCTAGGGAAGGGTATCCTAGTTGTCCCTTTGTTTATTTTTCTCCTCACTAATCCATCTTATTAGATTCTTTCACCTTTTACCCATCGCTTTCTTGAAAAACCCAATTTTAGGCCTTGTAGCCTTCTGCTCCAATTTGGCCTCCTAGAACTCGTTTTCTTGACTTTTCTCACAATCAATCTTAACAACCCCCAAATTTTTTTGTAGATTCTTTCTTTTGACCATCAATGCTCCAAGATTTACCAAGCCTTAGGTCCTACAAGTGTCTGTACATATGATTTTCCTCAAACCCCCTATTTTCAAGGGTTCTTAGGGTTTTTGGCTCTTTTTCCTTCTTTGAGGGCTTCAACGACCTCCTCAGCTCTCCTCCTAGCACAAACATGACTGAGATACATGTGCCTACACTCCCATACTATTTATTGGCATAAACCAATCCATTTAGAAACTCTCCTTATTGTTGTCCTCTCCAAGCTACTAGCCAGAATGCACTTACACTCACCTAGTGCTTGATGATTTCATCACCTTCCCTGCAAAACAAGACCCCAAAACCTATATATACACTATTTACATAGTCTCCAACTTGATTCCAATTGGCCATGACAGGAAATCCATTGGAATTCAAGTGGGCCTCATTATTCACAAAACTGGCCTGAACCGGCAATGAGACCAAGAACACCAAAAACTTGCAAAAAGATAACCAGTCGGTCTAGATGACTAATATAATGCTACACAAGGTAAGTAAGTGACACAAATGGAAGACTCAAAGCATCAGATAAGTCCTTTCAATCCATTCTTGACTGGATGAAGGCTCAAACATAGAAATTCAATGAAAACTTGCTCTCTTCCAATCACAAAAATGTACTCTCCAAGTCTCAATTCATGAAAACAATCCTCCAACCCAATATTAGGGTTTTTATGACCTTATATACCTTTCTCCCACGTTTTAGGACCCTTGGGTCGGGTTTAGAGCATCATTAATGCCATTTTCCAACTTTTAGGACAAATAGCCAAGGCAACATTGCTCAAAATGCTCACAGTGTCCAAGACTTACCCAAACCGCAAACCCCTAACAAACCTATTTCAAATTCACTCATCAAAAACACTCTTGGGACTTTACATCATAGTCCTTATTCCCTTGGTGGTTGGCTAGAACCACCTACAAGCCAAAATTGCAAAGATCTCTCCAAAATACCTTAAGGTACTCCTGCACCATTCTGCCCCCTACAACAAAGAAGTTAAGGAACCTATGGTGTCAAAAGCTCCTCACTAATTCCATGCTTCTTAAAGTCACTTTCTGCTATCCAAGTAGCCTCTAACTCTGGTTGATGTCTCCACTTCACTAGGTGCTCCATGTATGTCTTGTGCCAAGTCTTCTTCTTCACCCTTGAGTCTAGAATCTTGTCCACTTGTGGTTTGATCTGATCAGGTACCTTGAGTTTGTCCACATCCTTACTCACCTCAGCACTATACTGTTCCTCATCCATTTCTGGTCCTTTATACTTCACCAAGTCCTTCACATTGAAGATAGGCGAAATGGACATCTCCTTGGGTAACTCCACCTTGTATGCATTGGATCCATACTTAGCCAACACTTTACATGGCCCTATCCTTTTCATCTGTAGCTTACTTGGTATGCCTTTCTATAGTCTTGCCTTGTTCAAGTATACCATCACCAAATCACCTATTTCAAATTGTAGATCTCTCTTCCCTTCATCTCTTTTAGCCTTCAACTTCTGGTTAGCCTCCATTAATGTCTTCTTTACCTACTCATGAACCTCTCTCATTGACTGAGCAAAATCATCAGCATTTCCATTGATTCCTTCATAACCTTTTAGGTCTCTTAGCTCAAGTACACCCCTTGGATGTAACGCATATACAATTTCAAATGGGCTCTTACCAGTAGACCTGTTTGTGCTATCATTGTAGGCAAATTCTGCCTATGAAATGACTTGTTCCCATCCTTGTCCATACTCCCTAGTTAGACACCTCAACAAGTTACCAAGTACCCTATTTATCAAGATTTATGGTGAGCTTCTCTTGAAGTTTCTTCAACACAAGTTCTAGGTGCTTCATATGTTCTTCTTTTGTTTTGCTAAAGATGAGGATATCATCTAAGTAGAATACCACAAAGACTCCTATAAAGTCCTTCAAGACCTCATTCATCACCCTCATAAAAGTGCTAGGTGCATTTGTAAGCCCGAATGGAATTACTAACCACTCATATAACCCCTCTATGGTTTTAAAAGCTGACTTCCATTCATCTCCCTCTTTCATCCTAATCTAATAGTAGCCACTTTTCAAATCAATCTTGGAGTAGTACTTAGCACCCCCTAAATAGTCCATTAAGTCTTCTATCCTAGGAATAGGAAACCTATATCTAATGGTTATCCTATTTATGGCCCTAGAATCAATACACCTTCTCCACTTATCTCCCTTCTTAGGTGCCAACACCACTGGAACAACACATGGGCTTATGCTTTTCCTGATCAACCCTTGGTCCAAAAGTTCTTGAACTTGCCTTGCTATCTCCTTGTTCTGCTCCGGTGTCATTTTGTATGCAGCCTTGTTAGGCAATGTTGATCCTAGTACAAAGTCAATTTGATGAGTGATTGCCCTCTTAGGTGGTAGTGTAGCTGGTGTGCCTTCACAAATGATATCCCTGAACTGATCCAACAGTTGCTTCACCTCTGTTGTCATAGGTAGCCGACTAGGTGACTCCTCCTCCTTTGGCTTCAACATGATTTCATAGACAACTCCTTCTTCCTCCTTCATGTATCTTAGGAATTCCTCTCCAATCATCAAAAGTACACTGGATTCTGCCTTTTCCACTGTGCCTTCTTGGGGAAAAAACTTCATGGTTAAGCACTTGAGTTGGAGTATACTGGAATGGGTGACCTCCCGGGAAGGCCTAGTGCCTCACTTCTATGAGCATCACTTAGATGAAATGAGTGCTAAGTGGGCCATTCAATATCATTTCAAATTTGTTGCTTTAAGCAACTTACAAATTTGCAACTTAAGACTCCTCCAACCTAAGGGATCGATTCGGTGGAACATAGCTCGGAGCGATTTCATGTGTTTTGGTGCAAAAGAGGACCATGCCTAGCGTAAAAATACCTATTTGGACATGTTGGAATAGTCCGATTGGTCACACAAGTTGCAGAACGAAAGTTGCACCACTCTGCAACTTTGCACTGCTTGCATTTGATGCTTTTTCCATCAAGTGAAAATCCACCACCACTAAAAAACCACTCTGAGATAGCCAAAACCAAGAGAGGTTTTTGTAGATAGGCTCAACGTAATTCTATAAGATCAGACGAGAAGTTTCTAAGCATCACGACATTTGAGTAATAGCATGCTAAAGTTTGCAGCCATTTTGCACTTTGGACCCTTAACGGATCGATCCGGTGGAACATAGCTTAGAGTGATTCCACGTGTTTCAGTGTGAAAGAGGACCATGCCTAGCATAAAAATACCTATTCAAATGTGTTGGAACAGTCCACTTGGTCACACGAGTTACAGAGCGAAAGTTGCACCACTTTGCAACTTTGCACAACTTGAATTTGACACGTTTTCCATCAAGTGAAAATCCGCCGCCACGAAAAAACCACTCCAAGATAGCCAAAATTGAAAGAGGTTTTTCTAGAGGGGTCCAACACCTTTCTGTAAGATCAGATGAGAAGTTTCTAAGTGTCACAGTATCCAAGTAATAGCATGCTGAAGTTTGCAGCTATTTTGCACTTTGGACCCTTAAGGGATGGATCCGGTGGAACATAGCTCAGAGCGATTCCACGTGTTTCGATGCGAAAGAGGACCATGACTAGTGTAAAAATACCTATTCAGATGTGTTGGAACAGTCTGCTTGGTCACACGAGTTGCAGAGTGAAAGTTGCACCACTTTGCAACTTTGCACAACTTGAATTTGACACGTTTTCCATCAAGTGAAAATCTGTCGCCACAAGAAAACCACTCCAAGATAGCCAGAATCTAGAGAGGTTTTTCTAGAGGGATCTAGCACCTTTCTGTAGGATTAGATGAGAAGTTTCTAAGTGTCATGGTATCCATGTAATAGCATGCTGAATTTTACAACTATTTTGCACTTTGGACCCTTAAGGGATTGATCCGGTGGAACATAGCTCGGAGTGATTCCACATGTTTCGGTGCAAAAGAGGACCATTTCTAGCATAAAAATACCTATTCGTACATGTTGGAACAGTTTGCTTGGTCACACGAGTTGTAGAGCAAAAGTTGCACCACTTTGCAACTTTGCATAGCTTGAATTTGACACGTTTTCCATCAAGTGAAAATCCGCTGCCATGAGAAAACCACTCTAAGATAGCCAAAATAGAGAGAGGTTTTTCTAGAGGGGTCCAATGCCTTTCTGTCGAATCAGACGAGAAGTTTCTAAGTGTCACGGTATCCAAGTAATAGCATGCTGAAGTTTGCAGCTATTTTGCACTTTGGACCCTTAAGGGATCAATCCGGTGGAACATAGCTCAGAGCAATTCCATGTGTTTCAGTGTGAAAGAGGACCATGCCTAGTGTAAAAATACCTATTCGGACCTGTTGGAACAGTCCGCTTGGTCACACGAGTTACAGAGCGAAAGTTGCACCACTTTGCAACTTTGCACAGCTTGAATTTGACACCTTTTCCATCAAGTGAAAATCTGCCGCCATGAGAAAACCACTCCAAGATAGCCAAAATCGAGAGATATTTTTCTAGAGGGGCCCAATGCCTTTCTGTAGGATCAGACAAGAAGTTTCTAAGTGTCACGGTATCCAAGTAATAGCATGCTGAAGTTTGCAGCTATTTTGCACTTTGGACCCTTAAGGGATCGATCTGGTGGAACATAGCTCTGAGTGATTCCACATTTTCGATGCAAAAGAGGACCATGCCTAGCATAAACATACCTATTCCTGACGTTTTGGAATAGTCCACTTGGTCATACGAGTTGCAAAGCGAAAGTTGCACCACTTTGCAACTTTGCACAACTTGAATTTCACATGTTTTCCATCAAGTGAAAATCCGCCGCCACGAGAAAACCACTCCAAGATAGCCAAAATCAAGAGAGATTTTTCTAGAGGGGTCCAACGTCTTTCTATAGGATTAGATGAGAAGTTTCTAAGTGTCACGATATCCAAGTAATAGCATGCTGAAGTTTGCAGCTATTTTGCACTTTGA
>CM021109.1:286180084-286218836 GCA_007115665.2 Sequoiadendron giganteum | reverse complement strand
CTTGAACCCTAATCCCTCAACCCTCAAACCCTAATCCCTTAAACCCTAATCCCTCAACCCTCAACCCTCAACCCTTAAACCCTAATCCCTAAACCCCTATACACTCTTAATCCCACAACCCTTAACCCTCAACCCTCAACCCTTAAACCCTAATCCCTTAATCCCTATACCCTCTAAATCCCTCAACCCTCAACCCTTAAACCCTTAAACCCTAAACTCTTAACCCCTATACCCTCTTAATCCCTCAACCCTCAATACTTAAACCCTAATCCCTCAACCCTCAACCTCTAATCCCTCAACCCTAAAACCCTAATCCTCAACCCCTATACCCTCTTTCATCCCCTCAACCCTCAACTCTCAACCTCCTAAACCTTAATCCCTCAATCCCCTTTATACCCTCTTAATCCCTCAACCCTCAAACCTTAAACCCTAATCCTCAACCCTATACCCTCTTAATCCTCTTAACCCTTAAACTCCTAATCCCTCAACCCCTATACCCTCATAATTCACAACCCTCAACCTCAACCTCAACCCTAAACCCTAATCCCTCAACCCTATACCCTCTTAATCCTTCAACCCTCAAACCCTAATCCCTCAACCCTCAACCCTTAAACCCTAATCCCTCAATCCCTATACCCTCTTAATCCTTGAACCCTCAACTCTCAACCCTTAAACCCTAATCCCTCAACCACTATACCCTCTTAATCCCTTAACCCTCAACCCCTAAACCCTAAACCCTCAACCCATATACCCTCTTAATCCCTCAACTCTCAACCCTCAACCCTTAAACCCTAATCCATCAACCCCTATACATTCTTAATCCCTCAACCCTCAACCCTCAACCCTTAAACCCTAATCCCTCAACCCTTATACGCTCTTAATCCTTGAACCCTCAACTCTCAGCCATTAAAGCCTAATCCCTCAACCCCTATACCCTATTAATCCCTCAACCCTCAACCCTCAACCCTTAAAATTTAATCCATCAACCCTTATACCCTATGAATCCCTCAACCCTCAACCCTTAAACCCTAATCCCTCAACTCCTATAACCTCTACTCTATAACCTATTAATCCCTCATCCCTAAACCCTAAATTCTTAAACCCTAACCCATAAACCCTCTACCCTCTAACACCAATCCTATACCCTCTACCCTCAACCCTAATCCCCCAACCCTTAAACCCACTTAGTAAACTCTCTACCCTAATCCCTCAACCCTCTTGACCCTTAAAACCTCAACTCTTAAACCCTTAAACACTCAACCCTAAACCCTCGACCCTCAACCCTAACCCCTTAAACCCTTTACCGTCTACCCTCTAAGCTCTACCATCAACCCAATACTCTCTACCCTAAACCCTAATCCCTCAACCCCTATAACCTCTACCCTATATATTGGACCCTCAACCCTAATCCCTCAACCCTATACCTTAAACCCTCAATCTTCAACCCTCAACCCTTAAACCCTCTACCCTTTACCCTATACATTAAACACTCAACCCTCAATTCTCAACCCTCAACCCTTAATCCCTCAGCCCTCAATCCTTAAACCCTAAATCCTCTACCCCTTACATTGGACCCTAAACCTAATCCTTCAACCATATACCCTCAAAACTATACCCTAAACCTCTACCCTCAACCAAGTAAACCCTTAACCCTAAACCCTTAACCCCAAACCCTTCAACCCTAAATGCTTAAACCTTAAATCTTACAGCCTATACCCTCAACCAAATACCCTCTACCATCAAACCTATTCCATCAACCCTCAAACCTTAAACCCTAATACCCTAGAAACCAACAACCCTATAGGTCCTCCATCCTAATCCCTCAACCCTATACCCTCAACCCCTATCACTTTCTCTCTATCTATACATCTCACCTCTCCCTCCTTCCCTTCCTCCCACCCTCTCTAATTGTCTCTATCTTCTGTCTCCCTCTTTTTGTGTACCTCTCGTTCAATCAATCCTTACCACCCTCTCTCACTCCCTCTCTCTCACACTCCCTCTCACTACCTATCTCTCAAGTCTCTCCCTCTCACACTCTCAAGTCTCTCCCTTTTGCACCCTACCTACTTAACCCTCTCTTTCTCTTTGTCTCTCTCTCTCTCCCTCTCCATCAATTCTCTCTCTTTGACCCCCCCTCTCTCTCTCCCTCCCTCTATCCCTCCCACCCTACCTAGCTAAGTCCCCCTCAATCCAACCCCTTCTCTCCCCCTCCCTCTCTCTTAAACTCTCACTTCGACCCCCTCTCCATCTCTCTAGACTCTCTCTAAATTCTCCCTTCGTCCAAAGACATACATAAATGCATACATACAAGCATAATACATTTGTATGTATAATCTTACATCCATACAAGCATACATACATACATGTACATAAAAATATATCAGCATACATTAATATATTAGCATTAAACATAAAGTAAGACATAACGCGAGCACATTATAACGCGCTCGCGTTATGTGCTAGTAGACATGTTCCCCGCAGAAGCAAAAACCATGTCAAAAGCAAGATATAACGCGAGCGCGTTATATCTTGCTTTGGGAATTACCGAACTTTAAGCTTGGTATTGCCTTGTAATTCCAACCCAAAGGCTTGGAGGGCATTCCAAATGAATAGAGACGTGTTTTTAAAAAATCCACCATATTTCTCATAATCGAGTTCGTGCTCACTGTCAGGATTGCACGTGGTTCAATATCGAAAAAATCGAGCACATGGGTAATCTTGGGTTATCTCTTAGCTATCCAACGATTTAATTTTTTTCAC
This sequence comes from Sequoiadendron giganteum, assembly GCA_007115665.2. Classification (NCBI taxonomy): domain Eukaryota; kingdom Viridiplantae; phylum Streptophyta; class Pinopsida; order Cupressales; family Cupressaceae; genus Sequoiadendron; species Sequoiadendron giganteum. The sequence goes on along the minus strand of CM021109.1, from coordinate 286,216,076 downwards.
TTTTTGAAAATGTTAAGTCTTTCATCCATAATTTATTTTATCTGTATGTCTTTTTTTTGCCAAAAAGCAGTGTTTGGTATTTTTTTCATTATAGATTAACCGTTCATCAATTTTTCAAATAAATTACATTTTTAGAAACTAGACTCCATTCTACAAAATTAAAAAATTAAGAAAAAAACAAATCAATTAGTTTCCAAAATTTGTAGGGGTGGCACGGCCAAAATTCTATTTTCAGGATATGTCCACTTCGCAAATTAGTAAAAAATCAAATATTCATTAAAAAATTATCAGAAAAATCGTGCATCAACTACATACTATTAGCTAACTTCTGACTATTGTGATTTTAAAAATACTAAAAAAAAGTTCACCATACGAGGGTCATACAAGAGTTGCTATGCTATGTTTTTTTGACAAGAACAACACTAATTTGTGTACGTCCCTCGTTTGAACCCCTTAATCTCAATCATTTTCAAAATAAATTAGTAGTTTAGAAAGTAGACTCGGAGAACTTGAATCCTTTTTTTTGTTCCATCTCAAAATTTTGAGTCTAAGTATCCTCAATTTCACATCCAAGGTCAGTATTTCCTGATTTCAGAAAAAAGCTGTCCACTTAAGTCTCCTTTTTGGGAACCATCTTGGTGCACTTACCCTAATGTACCATAGGAATTGTGTATCTCCAGTGATGATTTTGATGTTTTATTTTTGTTTTATGGTCCCATGTCATCAGTCACCTTCTTACCTTTATCATTCTTCTTTGTCCATTTATTTTTGGCCTTAGGACCATCACCATATTTGTACAAAGACCTTCTTCCTTGCATTTTGGGAGCAATTGTGATGGTTTGAACTCTAGGAAGATTTCTTTTTGATATATATTTCAATTTATCAATCTCAATGTATTTTTTCATTCAGAGTCGCCACTCACTTTCCAAAAGTGAGAAAATTTGCAATTCTTTATTCCCAGCGGAGTCTTCTACAAGATACTCACTCTATGACAAGGCTTATTTTCAGACAAGGATTCCCCAGCGGACTCGCCAAATTGTTGGTTCTCAAAAATGCAAGTTTTAACCAGAAGAGTTTTCCAAGCTCTTACTACACTTTTGGACAACGTACAAGGCCAATTGATGCAATTGTACCTTCTGCTCTTTAGGTTCTGCTAGACCAAGGCGGGTGAACCTATGTGAAATATGCAGATTTGAAATGAATTTCCTGCTAAACAGTCTACCCAAAATGGCAATTGGGGATGGATAGACAAAAGGATACTACAACTACCCCTATTACACAAATAAAAGGTTTTGAATATATTGTTTATAATGAATTCTATCTCCTGGGATATGGCAGATCAGTGCCTTCTTTCTATCAGGCAACAGAGTCAAAATATTATAACTTTCATATACTTTTTCCTTTCTGACACAATTCAAATTACTAGACACTCTAAAGGGTGAAGTTCTGATGACTGGAATAGGACTTCATCAATTTATGACTGGCATAAACAATGTTGAAATACTTTCCTACTCAGTTCATCTTCAATGATCAACAAAAATCTCACGAACATTGTGATTCACTTTAAAGGAATTTAGTTCTAATTTGCATACACCAATAAACTAAAATCACGCAGAGTACATAAATGCACCTTGATGAATTAAAATATACTTGATATTTAAATTCAAATGATCGAAAAAATTCAAAATTTGAGAGAATTGAGCAAAAATTAACGGTTATAACATCACAACAACAAAATACCAGAAAGGAATCTGGTCACAAAATCATTCCCCTTTGCCTTGTTTTTAGAAGGTTTTTTTTTTTACATTATCTCGTTCCCAGGAAAAAATCTCTCACCCTCTGCAATTGATTTTCAAAAAAAATTTACATTACACCTCAACAGTCATGACTTTTCATTTTACCCGCCATAACTATTTGATATTCTGATAGGAATGAAATGTTTAAAAAAGTTGCCTTATCAGAAATTTAAATGTTTCTAACTATAGTCGAGCTTTTAGATTTTTACTTTAATATTTCACGTGGCTATCATAGCTTATACCACTCTACCGCGGTCATCCTGTTGACTGGCCGCGATATAGTGGTGACTGTCTCGATACTGTCTTTCTGGTTATCTCGTAGACTACCGCAATCACCGCGGTCTATGTTTAGACTGTGCGTGGTAATGCGGTGCCTCCTCCGTTGCTGACTATTTTTCGTTGCCTTCACTGTTACCGCATTACCATGGTCTTTGTTTTAGCGGCTACAGTATCGTGGTAACCGCTACCCGCTCGCCACTTCGCTGCCTCGTTGATTGCTTACCCTATCACCGTAGTCACCATGGTCTATCAGATGACTGTTTGAGGTAACGCGGTGGCTCCCCCTTTGCTGTCTGCTAACCGCTACCGCGGTCACCGCGGTCACTAGCCTGACTGCCAGCAGTACTATAGTGATTGTCTTCTACCTACTTCATTAGCTGCTATTGCCATACCGCGAGCTCATTGTGGGAGGCCACGGTAAAGCGGTGAAGGACACATGAAATGATTTCTAAGGGAGTGGTAAGAATTTGAAGTGTATGATAAAGTGGACGGGGAATGAAATGAAGAATTTTATGAAAAGATATGCAAATATGGGCTTAAATGGATAAAAAGGCTTAAGATTTTAATTGAAAATTTTGGTTCTAATAGCTCCTAGAGATCTGAAACCACTCTCAAACATCCTGCCTATATATACATGAAATATAACTTAAAGTATATAAGAAAGTAAATGTCTTTATGTAAATGTCAACTTATACTTAAATTTTTATTTCATGTATATAGTTTCCCTGACAGAGAAAGCGAAAATCAAATAGTTTACAAAAATGCATTCCAAAGTCATGAATGACATTTGGTGCTTGCCAAATGAAGTAGCCCATTTGGCGCATGCCAAAATTGGCGAGCACAAAATTTGGCATGCACCAAATAAGTTGCATTGGGAAATACCAGCCCTATGGGTTGGATTTTGCATTGAGCATCCGACCCAAAGGTTTGCACAACCATTTCATAAAAATGACGTGATTTTTTGAAAGGGTGCAAAATTTCTTCATATTTTCCTTCGTGCTCCCCATCCCATTTGCACGTCTTTCAATGCAAGTTTATAAAATAACCGTGATAGCGTTAACCTATCTCTTAGCTATCTAAATATATAAATTTTTTCATCTTGATTTAGTTAAGGTTTTGATCCATGGCTTCTATTGTAAATGCCTTCATTTTTGGTCAAAAACCAACATGTGCTACGTTTAGGATATATTTTTACTTGTTCATTAGAATGTGAAACAAATTACATTTTTTGAAACTAGACTCCATTCTACACATGATGAAAAAAAAAATCAATTTTCGATTAGTTTGCAAAAAATTTGGGGGGGAGCACGCTCAAATTTCAGCTTTTCAGGATGTGTCCACTGAAAATTCATAAAATATTATATATTCATTAAAAAAAAATCCAAAAGAACGAGGATAAACTACATGGTGTTAGCTAATTTCTCACTGTTGGGATTTTTGAAATTCTAAAAAAAAGTTAATCAAAAAGAGAGGAGCCCTTAGGCGCTATACTATTTTTTTTTGATAAAAACAAGACCTTTCTTGCCCCCCCCCTTTTTGAGACCCTTAATCTTCATTAATTTCAAAAAAAAATAATAGCTTAGAAACTAGACTTGGAGCACTTCAACTTTTTTTCTTTCCGCATCTTGAAATTTTGAGCGTAACTATCTCTATCATCTTGTGTGAATCAGATTTTGCTGATTTCAGAAGAAAAAAAAAAGTGGCATCTTAAGAGCCAAAATTGTGTCACAAATTGGTGCACTTACCCTAACGTTAATCCTCAATATTTTTGAGTTCTATATTTATATGTCAACCCTCACATGTTTAATTGATTTTTTTTTTATCCTTACACTTGTTCTCCTATCAATGTACATGGTTATGGTGATTATATTGATTATTAACTTGAGGTACCTCATATTTCTTTATTATTCTCTAGGAGAAAAATGTGGCCCTATATTATTAGTTACAACTAGACATGGATATAAAAGATGGATTCTTGGCCTCCATGACGAAGGTATTAAAGTTCTTATTTAACTAAAATATCACTTCATTATTGCTAGTCTAGGATACAAACCTCCTCATGCAACCAAGGAAACTAATTGTCCTTTTATTGAGGTAAACATGGTATCTTTCTCACATGGTTTCCCTCTTTGTATTATTTATCCATAACTTATTAAGGATTATCTTCCTTCTCTTCCCCATTCCCTAGACATTTTCTATTAGAAGGAGTTATTTACCAATTTTACTGGGTTATATAATGACACTCCTTTTCACCATGATCAAGGATTCCCATAAAATTTTAATGAGAATGCTTGTCTTAGGGAATCCATCATGGTTAATTCTATTATAACTTGTTGAGAGGTCACCCATCATAGTTCTACTCTAACTCAAGCATATTTAACCATGGATTTTTTCCCAACTACAAGAACAATTATTTTGCTACCCTATTTATAAAACATTCAACAATAATTGTGCATTATGAACCATTCTTCATAAAGCACCTTAGGTCAAAAATTATGAACTATGTGATGTTTAATTTAATGTATCAAATTATCTGATGATTTATCAAGATTCAAAGTTACATAATATTTAGTTAAATCTCATTGACCCATATATTAAGAGTAATGGTTCATAAGAATCAATCTCTCATCAACATTAATGGTTCATTTAGAAATTATTGCATCTAAGTGATGCTCATAGGGGTGAATTATTAGGACTTATTAGGAGCCACGTATCCTAATACCACTCCAACTCAAGGGTGCTTATGAAATATGGATTCTTGTGAGCCACTACTTATGAATTTTTATTCATGTTCATTAAAATATTAGAAGTTATTTTCGTTCATTAATTATGGAAGTTACATCCTTCTATATAATACTCTAAAATAAGAATAAAATTAGAAGAACAATATGAAGTTATTTTCATTCATTAATTATGTAAGTTACATCCTTCTATATAATACCCTAAAATAAGAATAAAATTATAAGAAAAATATTAGGTCTTAGTGATTTATACTTCTATGTTATAAGCACTACCAAACCTATACTCTTATAAGATAAGGGATCATCACTTTCTTATATTAGACCTTTAAATAACCTAGGCATTATTTATTATAATAATTTTTTTGTATCAACCACATATTTTTTAACATGCATAAACTCTAAAATAACCCTACTACCTCCATTCTAATATATTTAGAGTATTTTAATAGAATCCCTTGCAAGATAAAGTATAATTGATCATATTCAATTGCCTCCTAATCATGATTAGATGATGAAATAACTTGATTTTCTTCTCCCTACTCTACAACAAATCCTCTTAAATAGCTTAGCTAATAAATCTCCTCCTTTGTATAGGTTTCCATGGGAACAGTAACTATATTCCTCTCTTTATTTGGGATAACATTATCCATGCCATCTTGAGTTTTGGAATTAATATATTCAATTTATATTTCAGATTTTTCTTCTAATAAATTTAATTATTTTTGAAGTAATTATCTTCCTCTCTTCCTCCAAGATAACACCATCCATCTCCTCCTCTTTAATTTTGGGATTATAATTGTACATTTATCTTCTTAATTATTTTTCTATTAGGTAAAGTGAGGGAATATGATTGCTTTCCTATTTGTATTAACCAATGAAAAATAATTTATTTCAATAATGTAGAGGAATCCTATATGAAAAGTGATAGGAGAGAAAAAATTTCTACCTTCATATACTACAAACAGAAAATAATTCATCTATAGGAAGGATAAACCCTAAAAATTTATATTTTAGAACCTAAAAACCAACAAAGTAGAGGCCCTATAGATAGTAATTTATTCAAACCATCATCCAACACCATTTGTTGGTTTATTTTTCTTCCAACTAATTGTTTGATTCTCTCTAAAGGTAAGCTACTTCTTATTATTAAGGAAATTAGGCTAGTGGCCAATGAACAAGGATTTGGACATCTTTTTGCATGTTAGGCTCTACAAAACGAAGGTGGGTTTCCCTTTAGATACACCCCTTGTAGCTATACAATTGTGAACATATGGTATTTTTAGGAGAATAAATTCTTACACATAATGCTAGGAACTTAACACATATACATTTATCTCATCTAAGAATTCCTATAACTCACTCAAATTTTGGTGTAAGAAAATAAACTAATAACTAATTACAAGAAGCTTAAAGTATTATGATTTAATAATTTCTTCTTTGGTTTTGGATAGAATGCATCATTTTACTGATGCCTTATCCAACCAAAAATTGAAGAACTATAAAATCTTCTCATAACAATAATTTAAACATAAATCAAAGGGTTTCCATATACTATTGATTTATAATAGTATAACCCACTATTGTTCAACAACACAATTCTTCTTACAAATTCTTAATCATATCACAATATTTCAACATTTGATCAAGAAATAAATTACTCTACCCCTTGAATAGAAGCCATCAACAAAATAATTATTACAACAAATGTGTAACATAGAATCTCAAAATATTTGATTGTATTGATTCAAAAAATATTGTGTATAAAAAGGGGACAAGAGTGTTGAAGAATATCACTCATATGTGCCTCAATTTAGACTATATATTGATATTATAAGTAAAAAAAAATATAATTCTTTCCTTTGAAATCCTAGGATTCTAAAACCTAACAATCCATCCCAAAATACACTTCCTAGAATCCAAAAAGAGGATAAATTTTTTCTTTTATAGAAACAAGGTAGCAAACAATCTAAGAGCCTTGAATACATGTCACAATTCTATTTGACAAATTTTCACGTGACCAAACAAAAAATAGGTACAACCACTTAAAATAAGACAAAAGATAATTTAAGCAAAGAAAAATTGATGATGAGGTTTTTGTAGAAATTGAAATTAATGTTGAACATGCCACTCCATCTACTCATTGTATTGCTCAAGCCACAAGTTGTAAACATCCTCTATAGGCCACTTGAAATCCAAAACCTTTTGTACCTAATTTCTATAGATATTATGTTTGGCATCCATAACTGCCCTGATTCCCTTAACAAAATTATCTGGGCTAGACTCTAATTTTATTAATTTATCAATTGAATTATTTAATAAAGCCAAATCGGGCTTTCCACTAGAGAAAATGAAAGAACACATGGTTGGGATGAAAAAAATCTCCATTCCAAGCCTAAAATGCTTGATTACACCAAAATTGTCCAAAAAATTTGGCATCATCCCCTCCTCTATTGTCTCAAACATATTCAATTTATTCTTCAACTCCAAGTTCAATCTAGATTGGAAGGCTTAAATTTTCCCCAATAATCTATTGGCCTCAGGAGTCTCTTTGATTTCCTTAGGAGAACTATTGCCAAGTTTTGTAAACTTGATAATCTTTGCCATTGAGTTTTTCCTTGGGATCCATGTGCTTTGAACTACCTATAGGGACATCAATTGTTGTGTATGCTTAATAAAAGCATTTTTCAAGTTTTGTAACCTACCCATGCATCTTCCAATCTATGAAATATATTAAATGGCCTATGAGTTTCATCAATTATATCTATGGAAATATTTTGTGCCTTGTCCTTGGCTTCCTTCTCAAAATCCCTTCTCTACTTTAATTCCTTCTTCAATTCTTTTATTCTTAATGATGGAGTTTCTCTATCTTGAGATAACTCAAAAGATCCTAATTGAGGAGGGGATGGAGGATCATCCAAGATTTGGGGATGTGGAAATAGAGATTCCACTTTATTATATTCCAAAATTAATTTATTATGAACATCATACAACTTACTGTAGTCATATTGCATATTCTTGGTTGTTGCTTCACTGAATAATGTTGTACTCACCACCAAGGATGTTACTTGGGAAGAAACAGTGTCAGTTATCCTTTTCATAATCAAGTTCCCTAACAATTCACTGACATATAATGTTTGTTGTGATTATGAGCTACTGACTAGATTGCCAAGGTTTCATACTTGGTACTGAAACTTGATCCAAAGTACAAGTCCTTGGCCTGCTCATTTGATGTTAGAATTTCAACTCCAACATCCTAGGTATCCTTATTGTATCCAATAAAATAAAAATGGATATGTCCCAAATTGGTAGTAGTAAGCATCCACTATCTTTCACAATTTTCCTCCCTTCCTTAGGGGAAATATTCTTTAATTTAAAATTCACCTTCTCCATAACTTCCTTAGTTATGTTCATTTCTTTATGTGCAATAACAAGAGGAAAAATAATCTACTTCTATGATAATATCCACAATATAATATAATTCAATTGACTAGTATATCGTACTAGATTTTTGTTGTGTGTTCTCTTTGATAAGTATTGATGATGAACCTAAATCCTACAAGGAAGCTATTATTTTAGATTATAGTGTGTCTTGGAAAAAATCTATGCAAGAGGAGATAATATACTTAGACTTGTGTGACACCTAGGTCTTATTTGTTTGAACAAAGGAATGATAGCTATTGGTTGTAAATGGGTCTATAAGAAGAATTTTGGAGAAGATAGTTCATTGAAATGGTTCAAGGAAAAATTGGTGGCCAAGGGCTAGCCCTAGAGAGACGGAGTTGATTTTGGTGAAATATATTCTTTAATTACTAAACTATTCTCAATTATATTTATATTATCCATAACTACTACTTATGATTTTTAATTTGATTAAATGGATGTTAAAACTTTATTTTTGCTTGGGAATCTAGAAGAGGAATACTCTATGCAATAGCCTAAATGTTTTGAGGTAAAAGGGAAGGAACATGTAACACCCCCGCCAAGGAACCCCAAAGGACAACACTACCTAGAACAAATTAACGAAACATTTTTTTTTAACAACAATAACAACAAAATGCAGAACATAATAATCTAAACCTAGGTCCTCTATGCTACTCACAAACTATTGATCAAGAGAGCTTTAAATATTTCACCAATGATAAAAGATACAAGAAGGATCTAACATGCAAGGTTCATTTTAAAGCACCACATTAAATGATTCTACATTACGTACTTCCATAATGTAACAACTAATAATCAAAGATTAAGATCATTTCCTAACTAACTATCATATGAAAGATGCATTTCTATTCAATACTTTTTACAAGAAGATATCAATAATTGTTACATCATTAGAAGATTTACAACATTGCTTCCTCGAGTACATGTGGGAATATTACATTGGATTACATTAAGAGATACAAATTGAGACACAATCCAATATGCAAATACATGAAAGGATATTTCCTCAAATAGGAACATGAGCTAGAGTCCACAATGTAATAATCAATAATCACGCTCATGAACAAGCAACACGAATGCCCAATGGAGAAAAAGTACCAAAATCTCGACCATGTGAAACTCTGAGGTCCACCCCTATGCTAGGAGATAACACAAGGTCCCACATCCAACAAACAGTCAGAAAAGTAGCATGTTAACATAAACAAGGGCTATACGTGAATCCAACACAACACAACTAACAACACCAACATCAGTTGCAACACTTAGCATAACCAAATGAATCCATCCACAAAGCAAGGCACTGACCATCTTGCACACATATCATAATCACATGAATTCATACAGAGGTAGGAGGCATCACCCTTAGGGTTTACATTTCATACGATACACATGACCAACAACATAGACAATACACATCATGGTTAAACATTCATAAGAACCATACATACATATATACTCCCTCCTAGGCCTCCGGAAACCAACATATTAAACATACTTCCCAATGTCACGAAAACTTGAACATACTTACACAATTGACAATAATTACATAAACACTCAATCCAATCCTCCAGACACTTTGCTAAATGCCAACAATTAATTAAAGTATAATAACCATAAGGACATTCCTTAACTTTGACATTATTTCAAATCACTTCTTTTCACTTACCACATTATTCAATCAAAAGGTTATTTACCACCAATAATTATATTTGCAGATACCTATACTAACAATGTTCCACTTAATTAAATTACATAGCAATCTTACTAAACAACTATTAATTATCTATTTACGAAAATAACACCACCCATTTGTCTATAACAATTAAATACTTAATTTATCAACAACTATCCAATTACAATATTTTTATTAAATAACATTAAAATCTTATTTTTTCACTTATTATTTAATTTATCACACATAAGAAAACAATTTTTTTCTATTTTCCATAATATGATATTTATATATATAAATATATCATATTATCGATAAAACGAAATCATTATATATTCCAATTCCAATCAGTATAATTCGTATTATCGATAAGAAGATCTCATAGCATATTTATTTTCATACGATATATATATATTATTCTATCGACAAAATAAAATTCAGGATACATTTAATTTCAATCGATTACTACTATACCATCCATCAAGGAAATCACAATATGTTCAATTTCAAACGGTTGATACCATACTATTTCCAAACTCCAAAAGCACGAGCTCCAGGAAAGGCTAGGGCGCACGGAAGGATAAATCACGAAACAATTTGCAAAAGACAGAGAATGTAATACATATAATAAAATTATCAAGTGAAATCGCAATCCACAGGATCAAGTTTAACTCGCATATCAAAGCAAAGGCAGCGACACAGACAGGAGAAGAGCACACGACTGCAGTTGAAAGGGCCCCAAAGAGATATTAACTCATGGAATGCAATGATTGCAAGATAAGCACAAATTAAATTTTGTTGAAAAAACCTTAGAAACTTTTATGCAAATGCAATTGGCAGGCGTAAAGCCAAATCAAATTATGTTGTTATAATTGCCCTGGTAGACATGTATGGAAACATCAGAAGCATAGAGAAGGCGTTTGAACTGTTTGAAAGGTTTCAGAGATTTTCAAGAAAATGTGGTTGACAGATGGAGAGCCAAAACACCTAATAATAATTTCTTTAGTATCCACTATCCTTCATGCTTGAGCCAAAATGGAAGCTTTGGAATGGGGTATGGAATTCCAACAAAGCATTATCAAACGATAGTAGCAAAATCAAGAAAACATAGAGAGAAAGAAAAATATCTAAGACAACCTGGTACTCCGCTTGGATAGTTTCAAAAAGAATGCATGAACGAAATATATAATAAATTAATTCTTTAGTTACTAAGGACTTGATCAGGCGTGGACATAATCATCCAAAATAAAATAGAAAGAAAAGAACATATCGATCTTACACTAGGAGATGCGCTAGAACTCAAATCACAGTTTACCTCAAGGCAATAGCGATTGAATGAAAATAAATTTCGAATCCAACAGAATGGCGTCAGATAGAAAAACTATGATAATAACTTACGAACTACTGTAATCACTTTCCTCCAACCGATGTGATCTCCATCCTTCCTTTGTCTTTTTCCTTCCTCTAAATCATTTGGTGCACGTCAAATGGTTAAAAAGACATTTGGCACACGTCAAATTTGGCGTGCATCAAATTTGGCAAGCGTCAAATGTCTTTTTAGACATAAAAAACAAAAATGGGGTTTCAAATTCTCATTGTGTCTTCAATTCGCGGTTTGAGGAAGAGGATTTCAGATCTGCAATTTATGCTCACCAAATCTTTTCCATTGTTTGCATCCTTAGCTTGTCATTTTTCACGAGGATGCCACCAACACATCATAGAGGTTGAAGATTGCAAAGAGGTGTGTATTTTTATTCTATTTATTTCAAATTTGATTTGGAATGCAAATTTAAATAAATTTTTATAATTTTAAACTTTGTTCTAATTCTCAGGGAATGAATCTCCACCTCAAAACATTGAGAATTCACAATCACCCCCTCATGAAGAGCCTCCTATACATGAACAACCCGAAACCCCTTTATCAATTCATAGGCATCCTCAAAGAACACAAGAAAATATTCAAAATCAAATTGAAAACAATAAAAAAAACATTCATCAATTAATTGCAAGATTAACTGAGCATGTCAAAACCCACCCTTATAGGAGAGGGATTGCTAAATCATTGAAGTCAATTTTAACTCATGTAGGAGAAATGAGTGAGCAAATAAATTTTTGGTCAACTAAGACGCATGAGATGAGACAATTTTATGCTAATAGTTTATCATATACAGATGTCAAAAAACTAAAAATTAGCAAAACCGAATTGTGTGCCCTATTTAAAGACCCAAAAATCAATGAACTTTTGTCCCATGAAATTCCCCATCTATTGGTGCCACCATGTAAGACCCCACCTCGCATGTGACTAACACAACTTTAAATGTTTATACATTTCTCCTAAATATGTGGTTAAATATATTGCAAGTGATAAATAAGGTGATTGTCTAATAGTAACCTTGTAGTTCATTTTTACTTTATGTTACATTGTCATTACTTTATTTAATGAATATGTATATGCATGTAAATTATTGAATAAACTCTTAAATTATAAGATGAATTTGAAATAAGATAATTGTTTTTTCGTATTATATTGGATTCAAGTAATTAGCTATGTTACTTATTCATGGATAAAGTTATGAAGATTCATTTTACAATTAATATGGTTTATTATTATGGTCTAACTGTGCCTAATTGTGTTGTGTAGGAAAGTAGGTGAGTCAATGTGGATTAACTTTAAAGGTTAAGTGAGTATTGTGGTTATGGTTTAGTTATTTTGAATTTATAAATAGGATGCTAGAATTTAGAAAATATTTTGAAAGCTAACCTATATATTTAATGTGTAATGGTGATTTATGTGCGTTAAATATAAAGTGTGTTTGTGGGGATAATTAAGTGTTATTACTATGTGGTTAAATATGTGAGGAAAGAATTAAAGTTGGGGACCCTTAGTTAAGTTAAAATTCGAACTCATTTTTTTATGAACTTTTAAGAGGTTTTAAAAAGACCTATTTTATGTATTTCCACTTTTTATAGTACCTTAAGGCAAGTACTTATGGGTTGGGGGTTTATTAATGACTATATCTTGGTCCATATCCAAGATATTACCCTCTTTTAATGCTCATTTAAGGAAGTGACGGATTTTGAAGACTTTGGGGCAAGAGAAGGGTGTTTTGTCTCTCAATAATTTATGAGATGGGACAATGGAGATGTAGTGGACAAATACTCCATACTCCTCTTAACGAGGATGAAGACTTTAGGGATTGAGTGGAATACACTCCTTCCTTTCCCATCTCCCCAAATTTACTCACACATGTGTGAGCACTTGTGGGAGATTGTGCTTGAAGATTGAATGAGAGAGTGACAAGTGTCACTCCTCATTCAAGAAGATTCAAGTTGAATCTCTTTTATATTTGATTGAAAAAGCAAAAAGAGGGGGGTTACCCACTTCTCTTTTTGGAGATTTTTTTTGTGAACTATTGAGAAAGAGAGAGAGAGGGGGGGGAGGTGAAAGAAAAATAAGGAAATAAAGAAACTCTTACATATTGGAGTTGAAGGATTCAAGCTTACTCTCATGTTGGAGGAGAAAAAAGACTCGTCCCTACAAGCAATGTAGAAAGATAAGTCTTCTTCTCTTTGCAAATACTTTGTTATTTCATTGTGTGATGTTGTTTATGTATTTACTTGTCTTTGAGTGAGAAAATAGGATATGAGCGTTCATTTCATGAAGTAAAATGCACATGTTGGTAGAGGTGATTTTTAGATGTATGTCTTCTAAATTTCTTGAGAGTATATAAAGACTCCATTATCTTGGGTCTATTTAAATGTGTTTGCTCAGGGGTATGGCTAGAGCCCATGAGGCTTCATGATGCCATTAAGGTAGGATGGAGAGCAAGCTTTATTCATTTGTGTGTTATTCATTATATTCTAGAATACTACTTGTAATTTGAAAACTAGTATTTTGTTGTAGATGGGAAGGATGCGATAGGTTTATATTAACAAAAAAATGGTTTCATATATATAAATTGCAAGTTTTGCATAAGAAATATAGTTCATTATTTTTGTTATTAAACAAATATTATGGCTTGAAGGATAAACATGGGTAGATGTATAATGGAAGAGTATGACAATAAAAAGCTAGATTATAATTGGAAAAGTATTTTATCCTTGTAGTGATATTTTTGAAAGGGAAAAGATTATGAGATAAATATGCATGTGTGTAAATGATCATTTAGAGTAAAAGAGTTTTAGGAAATAACATCCCTTAATTCATTTATTGTTTAACATAAAATCTCTATCGATATGCATTAACTCTAATGTTGTAACCATTATGGTATTTAAAATAGTGGATTGTCCAAAAGAGATGTGATTTATTTTTATTTTTCAAGATCTCATATTTTAACTATATAAATAAAAGATTAAACTAGATAACCCCTATTTCCTTTGTTTTAAATGTATATTTACATCTTGAACATAATCTTTAATCAAATAATATAAATCAAAATATTCATTTAAGTAATGGTTAAAAGATAAAACTGATTTATAAATGTAATAGTTATTTTCAAATTAGTTTCTCTTCTATATAATATTATATATAAGTGATAAATGTTATATCACAAATACAATCATTTTTCTTATAGAAATAAATTATTTTCCCATATAAAATATAATAAAATATACATATAATAAATTATATATTTTATATTCGTGTTTTAAAGTTTGATCAGGAATGAATAATGATTCTAAATAAATAAATAAAGAAAAGAGGAGGAGGGCTGCCTGTACAATCGTGCCCTATGTAGAATTTGCTCAATGTTTTTTTTTCTTCAAATTTTTAACATAATAAAAATATAATAAAAAGGAGATTTGTTTTATTCATTCTCAAAGTTTTACCAATAGAAAAATAAAATCCAACAACAAAATGATAATATATTCATTCATAAATTTGTAAAATACAGATCCATCCATTCACACTATTCGATGCTGCAAGTGTAATAAATGCAACAGCAAAGAAAATAATAATGGTCATTCATGATTTATTTTTTTATTTCCTTAAGCTTATATTTTTTTTTATAATACAGATAAATTTGGAAATGAAAAAAATAGAGTACACTAGCAATCGCACCTTGGTGTGCAATGGGTATGCCGAAGAGGTATAAAAAGTTAATTAAAGAGAAAATCTTTTAATTTTTTTTGCATACATTTACGTATTGATCAAATTGGTTGGTCATTTAAGAAATGATTTTGTTGATATATTGTTATTAATATTTTTATTACTATTTTTATAATATTATATTATTACCTATATTTAAAAAATATCTAGAGAAATTAATAATGATAAATAGAATGTTAGTTTCCAATATGAGAGAAATTAATAATGATAGATTAAAATATGAAGGTTATATAAAAGAGGGAAGATAGTAATGATAGCAGTCATAAAAATAAATAAGTTGTATGCTAGAAGAGATATTTGTTTTGATATTAAAAAATGCAATTTATAATACTGATAGTTGAATTCTTTCTATTAAACATATAATTAATATTATATTCCTCAATATTAATGGCATTGTGAATAAAAAATTTCTTTAACCACCTATATTATAAATAAAATAAAATAATCCTTAAATAGTAAAAATTAAAATAACTCTTAAGTAAATAAGATAACCTAAGAGTGATAAAACAACCTAATTATAATATTAATTGACTTTTATTTACAACTATTTTCATTTTTCTAATTTTATTTACATTTTTACAAGAGAATACTTGTTAACCCACTAAAAATATATGTAATCACCATGTTTTCAAATGGAAAAAAATAACATTAATTATTTTTGAACAATAAGTTGGTAATTATCTTGATCTAATTATATATTTTGTGTTTAAATGGATCATTAAATATACTAAAACATATATATTCAAAAATATGTTGAATAAATATATAAATTTTATTTAATTGATCTAATTAATCAAAGTGTTAAATGTTAATAATATTTTATTTTTAACATTGAACTCAAGTGTAAAAGTGGTTTCCATTTAACTATGTTTGTTTTTACATCAAGTTTTAATCACATTAATATAATGTATTAGTATATCATGTTATAAATGAAAACATATTAGTTTAATTAAAATATATCATTAAATTATAAGGGTATTGTACATTTTTTTTCAATTAAGTTTAAACCTACACTTTATTTTTTCATTCTCTCTCTATATATTATTAGTCTTATTTTTCCATCTAATTTCTTTTGTGATTTAATCCTATTTATGCTCATTTTAACTCCTTGCTTCCCTACCCTTGCTTTTTTATTCTCTTTTCACCTCCCTTCCTTTCAAGAGGGTCAATGTGCAATCTATATCCTTCCAATCCTCTTCTAATGCACCCATAATTGTAATCATAAACTGAACTCTAATTCTCGTGATTATTATATTCATATTAGGGTTAAACTTAACGTGATTATTATATTCATATTAGGGTTAAAATTAAAGTGATTATAACCATTAATCTATATTTTGGGGCAGCCCATAATTTATTAAAATTGAATGCAACCCTAATTAGATTAAAAATTTATTCTAACATTAATCCTACACTAATCGTAATTCTAACCATGGTCCACTCCCTATAAATTATTATATTTAAAATATTATAATAATGTATTTAATCTATTACTAATTGAACCGTAACCCTAACCAAAATATAAGCATAATTCAAGGCTAACCCCATCCCTAACCCCAAATGAATCATAATGTCAAATCTAACCCTAATCCTTATTGAATTTTAATAGTAATTGTAACACTATACAAACCCTAACCTTAATTCATCCTCAAACCCTCATAAGTCTAACACTAGCCTTGCAAATTGTAATTCTAATCGTAATTTTATAACAATAATTATAAACCTATAAGAACCCTAACCTTAATTAATCATAGAAATCTAACCCTAATTGAACCATAACCTTGCAAATTGTAATTCTAATCCTAATTAAACATATAAATAATTATAAAACTATAAGAACTCTGACCTTAACTAATCTAAACCTAACCTTAACCATAATTGAACCATCAACGTAATTGAACTTTAACCCTAATTGAAACTTAACCTTGACAAAATTATAATCTTAACCCTAATTAAATTGTAATCTAACCCTAACCATACTAAGAATATTATATCAATTATTTTAAGAACTTTTTTTTTTTTGTTATCATAAATTTATTATATTTTCTTCGTATTTAATTTTCCAAATTTTTAACATGATTTTAAATGTGAACTTATTATGAAAAGTCTTTTTATTAGGATGCATATATAAGTTGCTATTATTTTGTACAAATATTTAGTGAAACCTCAAATTTATAATATTTCTTTATAAATATATATTGATTTTGAATAAAAATAGAATATGATTTTTTTTTCTTTTTGAAATATTTTTTATGATTTAAATATAATAATTTAGAAACATATTTTTATGTAATTGTAAATTTAAGATTTTTTTAATTTAATTTTCTAGTTTCTAATTTTAAATAGTTAATTTAGATTTTTTAAAAATAATTATTGTTCATTCTTTTATAATTTAATTATTATTCTAGTGTGAAAAAATATTGTATAATGATATCAAAGAATATTTTTGCTTTTAATTTTAGTATATTAATGTATAAAATTATATGTAATAGTACATTTAACAAAGTTTATTCATACTTAATTATCTAAATTTTACAAACCTCACATATTTTTCAATATTGTATTATGATAAATATTATTTTTGATTGAAAAAGATTGCTTAAACAAGTCTATATAAAAAGGGATATCCTATTTTAAAAAAATCTTGAATATTTTTTAATTTGAAGTCTATTAATTTCAGAACTTACTTTTATAAAATTTAGTAAGTTCTTTTATTATATTTCTAAATTTATAAACTTACCCCGTTGCATTCAAAATAAAATATGGATGAATGTTCAAATGAATGTTCTACTAATTCTTTAGCTAATTATATATAATCTACTGTTCAAATACCTAACAAACAATTAATATATTTTAACATATAAGTGAAGATGTTATATAAAATGTTTTGCAATAATAAATCTTGACAATGACAACCAAAACTGATTTGCAATAATAAATCTTTAAAATGGCAACCAAACAAGATTTCCAAATTCATTTCAAAATTGACATCTATTAGATCAGAGGATAGAGTATAATTTTTACATAACAATTTATTTGAAAGTAAAAAACATATATATAGGTTGTGGAAATATAGTAAACTAATTTTTAATGATACATAATAGTTTTGATAAAAATTAAAGATATAACTATGTGTTGCATGATTATCCAATACATGAAACTAAATAGAAGATGAAACATATTTTATATTAACCTATAAGCACCAATGCAAGATCATGGCAGCTGATTAGACATATAACCAAATTCTATGTGTTTATCTTTTATAGAGTTGGATCTTCTAAATTCACAAAAGAAAAAATATTTTTCAACCTTTACATTTTTCAAAAACTATATTAATGTCCCCAAACAAAAGTAAAATAATCCACGCCTTTATTATAGCTACCCAATTCCAAAAATGTTGGATGTCAATCTAGCTATAGAATTAAATTTGTGGAGTTTTTATTGAAATAATAAAAAAAATTATAAATAATATAAAACCCTTTCATAATAAAATTTTACACAATGAAAAAACAACATAATTCCTAAAAGATAGAAATATAATTTTAACAGTTCAACAATAAATTAGGGGATGCCATTGAAAATCTTCCAAACAACTTTACACGTGCTAATTATTTAAACAATTTAAAAAGTACAATCTATTCCACATAAATTAGTTGTAGTTTAATCTATTGCATATCTTTCCCTGATTTTCAAGCCCATTTTCAGAATTTGGTTAGAGGAGGGAGTAATTTTCTTGAAACTCTCCCTCTCCATACATCTCTTAAAATTCCCAATAGTTTCGTAAGTATGGAACCAAGATATTAGGGAAACAAAGGCAATGCCAAGGAATCTTAAGTCCTTTCCAGTGAAGAAAGGCAAGGAACCTCCTTCCAAAATTTCTTACAATGCACCTTCTAAGAGTGTAAGGTTCCCCAATAAGTCACGCTTGGCCTGCTCCTGAGCCTCATCTTTCGATTTCACTAATACTAAACATTGATTCAAAAAAACTACAAAAATAAAAAACGCATGTATTATACCTATTCAAAATTGCAGTAACACTAGAATGAACCCAACCAATGAACAAAATACCCTGTTCCAATAGTGCTCACAATGGCTACTTGATTTCATTGGTTGTGTAGTGACCATGAAATTTGGTTATTTGTTATTGCATATCCAACAAATGCAACGATAAAGAATCAAAAAATTTACATCAATAGCTCCTGGCAACTGCATTGATATCCAATATGTAAGAAACAACCGTTATCAATAACCGTTTTATTTAGTTGGAATAGTCTTTTCTAATGGATTTTTATTTCTTCAAAATTGTAAGAGTAAAAATTAATATAATTATTGATTATTGATATTATACAATATCTATATTATATATTATGCGATGATTTATTCTATTGATATTATACTTATTTATAATTAACAATCAACATAGTTTTTTCCAAAATATTTTATATCACTTTTTACTTTACATTTTATTTTTTCATATTATATTATATTATATTATATTATAGGTACATTTTGACAGTTAAACTAAATACATTCCTATTTTCATGTCACAGATCCTACAATTTTGTTAATTTTTTTAATCTTTATTTTATTATAACCAAATTTCTATGTTTTTCACAGTTAATCGTATTCCCTGCCTTCGGCGTAAATATTTTATCTGTAAATTTTAAATGAACAAATAATAAAGGAAGCTTAAATAAATTTTATTGAAGGCATATTTCTTTGACTGCGCTTTCCATTGCAATATGTAGATCCAAATCTTTCCTCCATTGCTGCACAAATATAACCAGATCTGATAAATTATTGGAATTTTCTATAAAGAAAAATAAATAAATACATATATGTAAATGGAAATCTATGCATTGATGTTCTACTGAACAACAATATAATCATAGATCCGAGAGAAATTGAAACAAGAAAAAAAATACAGAACCCTCTGCCCAGCATAATGCAAACCTATGGCTATGATCAACTGTGGCATACCTTAACCTTCATACAATTTCAACTATAAATTTGTTGCACAAATTTTTAGATTCCATAGTGTTCTCCACCTCTTATTTGCTCTACTCATTGCTGCTACAGCTGAACGCCGACTGCATACAGAAAAACCTTCAATGACTCTTTAAGATCTGTAAGGAATATTAATAGATTTGGGTTCTAATGCTAATAATAGAATAACTAAGAGAGAAGATTTGAAGCAAAGCTCAAAACCTTGTAAATAAATTTTGACAGCCATGGAAAAATAATCAGAGCAAGAATATTTATTTTTGGCTGTCAATTCCAGCATGAATACCATGACCAGATGAATCTGCTCTCCCTTCATTCATTTTCTATCCCTCAAGCCAGCCGCCATCTTCTCCTTTGTCTGTGCATATGAGGAGACTGTAGCGATGCTTAGTCTTTTAGGGTTTTTAAAAGGAAGAGAGGAAAAAATTAAAAAACCCCAAATTGTACGGAGCTTTTTATGCCATTGATTTTTCAGCCAACTTTGGGATGGTGGAGAAATTATTTCCAGCAGTTTATTTTGAAAATAGTAATTGCTAATTAATGAGGTAACAAAGACTCTTTAATAATTAAATATTATTGGTAAAGTCTTGGTGGAAGTATTAAACGGTTTGTGCATTAATTAAATTTGGAGCTTTCTATTCACCCTTCAAAATAGGCTCCAAGTTGAATATAAATAAAAATAAAATAAAATGCAGCCGCAATCAATGAACTTATTCATTATTTTTGCCAGCACCATCAACTATTAACCCACACTATTACTATTAATCATGGTGATAGTGATATGTAAAATTCTGATAAGGATAATCTAAGCTCCAATAATGGTAGGTTTTAAGTTTAAATAATAATATATATATAAATAATGTTCATGATTGAATAATATCAATATTGTGGTTAAAATATAGATCCCCATCTTGTTGGAAGTTATAATAGTGATATTAATATCTGATTTATAAAGATAATAAAAAGAGGAACATTTATATTAATGTTAGTTATTATAATAATATCATTATTTAATATTGAAATAACAATAATCAAGACTAAAATTAATATAGAGCCATGTTAATAAATTTGATTATGAGAATTTTAATTTAAAGAAGAAATTAATAATGATGTCTCAAGTGAATTTATTGTGGAGTTAATGGAATTTATAAAAGTGCTAAATTTCACAGTAATATTAATACCATTAGTAAATTCTACTCTTAATAGAAATATAAATATAATGGAATAGTACTAATAATATAGTAACTTTAATTTTGTATAGTATTAACAGTAATTAGTAAAATAACTGTTGGCAAGCACTATTGTAATCACACTATAAATATCTTAATATTATTTGACAAAAATATTATTATCCAAAAAATATATTTATTACTAATAACGTGGTTCAATAGTAAGTGGAGAGTAAACAATGATATGTTCCCATCTACACATGTGGGAATAATCGTGGATGTTATCATTAGATGAATGGAGATAATAATGTGTAAATGTCGATTAAGTAATAATATTAGTATTATCTATTTTATGAGATAATAATAATAATATTATTGAAGATTCAATTGTGAGTCTATTAATGACAATTTTTATTGAGGATTAATCGTCTATAATAATATTATCATTAGTGTTGAAATGTGGCTCAATAATAATTCTATCTTTGGCTCGTTGATTTAATAATAATGATGTCACTCTTAAGACTCCAACTAAATTTGGATATTTTATTTTTATAAAAGAATAATAATATTATGATTATGATTTAATTGAGATTTAGAATGCTATTATCATGAGTGATTCATATTTAATAAATTGGATAGATAAATTGTTGCACTTAATTTAGAAGTATCTACATGTAGGCATGTAACTCATACTCATGTTAGTGTACGCCTTAAGTTGGTAGAGTGTTAACTAGTTTAACTAATGTACCAAAAAAAAAAAAAAAATGTTTCCTTTTTCTAGTGTAAAATTATGGGCATTACACACCATGAGTTAATTAAAAACAAATTTTGGGAGCCATGGTGGATGGTATTTGACCAACCTCCATGCAATAACCATGAGGTGCCGTAATAATTTTTGAGGAAACTCTATTGCGAGTTTATCCTCAATAAAATGTCAAACTATTTTGACATCTTAAACTTTCAGGGTAGAGGTGGGGGCTCCACACACGATAGACCTATTGCACGATATAATCCACAGTTGGCACTGAGAGCCTTAGGTAGACCCATGGTGGAACATGTCGTTGTTCCTTCCATTGTTAAGGACAATGTAGAGGTGGACACGATGAAGTCAATTGACTCACTCACCCAGACCATTTTACAATGTGCGAGTCCTCTAGTAGAGCATGGTGTGGAGGAGACGTGTAGGCCTTGAGCTCCACCCCACCATTATGGAATTTGTGGTACTATTTGCATTTACGATTATCAGGGTGATGTAGCTACACAACCTATGTTAGTTGCAGAGGTGATGGCTTTCACAGATGATATTCATAATGATACATTCGTCATTGGCACTCAGGTAAAATTTAGCAAGTTATTTTAATGTTGTTTATTAAAATATATTTTGAAATTTAAGAATAACTAAATTAGTAGAATTTTGATATGATGAAATTTCAGGGTTGCACTATTCATGAGGGATGCTCTATTCCTACAGACCCTTATACATTCTCGACGATGAGTCCACAGGTATGCAACTAGTATTAAAGATATTATTATTGCATTTGAACAGTTGAATGTTATATTTGAATGTTTGTCTCATAACATGCTTCGGATTTCAAACAGTTTCCTGGTGTACCTTCTTCCTCCACACCTAACGATTCATATCCTCAAACAACGTACACTTAGGTAGCCTTTATTCATTAATGGTGTTGTAAATCTATGTTAGCTAGTTTTCGTAATTTCACGTATATACAAATCTAAAAAATTGATGAGAAACACAAACATTACATTCAAGTATTCCTTGATCATGTCACATTATGTTCACCTATATCAACATGATACCTAAGATATTATTTCATTTGTAGATGTTGATAAGAGATAGCCCTGGTGATGTTGGTGGCACGATGGACCATGGAGTTGCTGCAACAATAGTCAGTTCTGATCCATTGAGAGAGGTATGGAATAGATTAGTCTATTTGACATTATATTTGCTCCTTTATGGTCTATTATAGAAATTTTTCATTATAATTTTATGTAGTTTAATTTCTATCTTCATGGTTGCTATAGGTGGTTGTCACTCCAGATCGTGGACATGGTGATGCTGTAAATGTGCATGATGACTATATGTATGCGGTAAGTGATTATATATTTTGTTATATGTCATTTCACAATTCAATTTCTATGTTTTAACATCTTTACTTTTAATTGTATCAGTTGAAGGTCCAGAGTGAAGAGAGGAGGAGTATTGAGCATGTTCGAAAGACAAGAGAAGCAACAGTCACTCCATCCAGTCGAATTTCGAAGGCAGCACGGGATCTATTTCCTTCCCCTAGAGGGAAATAACTATGTATTAGTGTTGTTTGTTGTATGCCTATGTGGAATTTTGGAACATATGTTTTATACTATTGATATATATATGTGATATTTTATGTCCATATGGCTCCTTTGTACTAAGCTTATATGGTTTTTTTGGATATATTTATATACTTTTATCAATATATATCATTGTATAGCCTTTTAGTTTTTTGATTAAAGAAACTCTTATTTTGCTACTGCCATTCTTGAATGATGTTATCATGCGTATCGTGTAAGTTGTATGCTTAAATTTTATAGGCATATATTTTGTTTACATCTAATGCTTAATTAATTACCGTCAAATGCTCAAAGCCCCATCCAAAGCGTATTGTATAAATAAGCTCCATTTGTGGTGGTTTGTATCTTTTGGAATGCTTCAATTACTTGTGCCTCACTGATGCAGAGGCAAGGAGGCTCAAACCCAATCAGTCTGACAACCTACCTTCAAGGGGATCCTAACAAGATTAATACAACCTATTTTGAGCAATCTACACAACCTCAAAGCCCCATCAAACCAAAATCTTCATTCAACACCTTACCCAACAATCCACCCTTGTAGCACTCAAATCCCGGTCCAAGCCTAATTTATCCCAACCTTTCCAAAACACCTAACCATTTAAAGGTGGATTAAGATACCCTTTTCAAGGTTCAACAACATATGCCAAAACCAATAGTAATTCTTTTGGACCAACATAAACTTTCAATACACCTCCCTCGCTCTAGGCTTCACAATTAGGCCTAATTTCCAAAGGAACCCCCTCACAAAATCACCTCCAAACCAAGGAAACTTGAAAAAGTCTTAGGGATGCTCACCAAACTCAGGATTCTCCCATTTTAAGAGCCCCAAGAACTTGTTCTATTCCTCTACTCACAAACCTTCTTAAACCTTCACAAAAATAAGGGTTTTAAAGAAACTCATAACTCCAAACCTCCCCCAATCCTTCCAAAGGTCCAAACACCCCACAGTACCTTTGCCCTAACTTAAAAGACACTCACAATCCCATTCCTTTTAGTATTTCTCAGATTCACTACTTGAGTTCCTTACTTTCATGGTGGAAACACCCCTGAATAGCATTAGAACTTCACACCCCACTGATTTTATTCATTCTCTCGGCCTCCAAAGTATTCATACACCAAAATAATCATGGTATAGGCCAATCCATCGAGCCACAGGGTCAGAACAGTAGGTGGATTGGCTAATGTGTCATGGTGTTGCCCTCAAAACCCCTAACACAAAAAATAGAGCAGTAACCAAGTTGGTTGATCCCACACACACCAACGGTGGATTTAAACCTTTAGAACAAATGAAAAGAGAGTAAACACATATGCAATCAAGATTCCAAAGCCTCAAGTCATGATAGACTTGTACGAGCCTGTGCAAGGCAAAGAAAATTCAGGAAAACAAAGAAAACCAGTGATTAGCGTTTTCAAAAGTATATTTTCTTATTAGAAACTGACCTTTTAAGCCTTTAAAATAAAATTGCAAGGTATTTCCATAGCATATAGAGATATAGAGAGCAAATAAAATAAATATTTTAACTAACGAATTGTAAAAAATGGATTTTTGTAGTTTATATTCATGTCGTTGATTACATTGCATTGCACATCTTTCAAAGTCAAAGCATTACTTCACTTTGCATAACTAATAAGTAGATGTTGATAGATGCCAGAAATTTAATTACAATATAGTTTGTACAAAGTCAACCTAAGCAGTTATGCAATTTCTTCACATTGCATAACTAATAACTAGGAGCAGCTACCAATTGCATTTTCTTATCATGGCATTCTATGAGACCAAATTTCTTTGAGATATTTTTTCAAATAGTTCCCTGCCTTGTCTATGTTACCACATTTTTCATACATGTCTACCAAAGAATATTCTCAAATAGTTCACTGCCTTGTTGCTATGGCTAAAAGCCTAAAACAAGTGATTTTGAACAAGCTATGGATGCTTCGAAAAAATATATCAAAAGCATAATAATAAGCAATAGCATAGACAAGGAAGTGAACTATTTGAAAAAGTGCATCAAAAAAATTGCTTTGAAATGATAAATTTAGTTGTGCTTTCACTCTTCTTTAACATTGTATATCTGCTCCTTTTGGTTTTCTATTTGTGTGATGGTAGACCAATGTTCAAGCCCTATGTACAATCTCAATTGGTATTTATTGTTTTGGTCATAGCAACAAAAATATTTTGGGGAATAAATCAGCAAACCAAAAGTATAAGATTTTTGAAAAAATGGTAAAAAAATCGAGAAAAAATCGGATTAAAAAAAAATGTAAAAAATTGTATAACAAGAGATAAAAACTATCTTTTTTGAAATCGAAAGGAATTTCCATAGCATAGAGATACAGAGAGAAAATAAAATAAAGAGTTTAACTAATGAAATGTAGAAAATAGATTTTTGTAGTTTATATTCATGCATTGCACATCTTTCAAACTCAAAGCATCACTTCACATTGCATAACGAATAACTAGATGCTGATAGATGACAAAATTTCAATTACAATATAGCTTTTTACAAAGTCAACCTAAGCAGTTATGCAATTACTTCACATTGCATAACTAATAACTAGGAGCAGCTGCCAATTGCTTTAGCTTGTCATGGCATTCCATGAGACCACATTTCTTTGAGGCATTTTTTCAAATAGTTCATTCCCTTGTCTATGCTACGACATTTTTCATATATGTCTACCAAATCATTTTTTCAAATAGTTCATTGCCTTGTTGCTATGGCTAAAAGCCTAAAATAAATGCTTTTGAACAAGCTATGGATGCTTGGAAAAAATCTATCAAAGCATAATAGTAAGCAATAGCATAGACAAGGCATTGAACTTTTTGAAAAAATGCCTCAAAGAAAAGTGGTCTCATGGTGGTGGAATGCCATGACAAGCCATAGACAAGGCAGTGAACTATTTGAAAAGATGCCTCAAAGAAATGTGGTCTCATGGTGATGGGCTGTCATGGCATTCCATCACCATGAGAACACATTTCTTTGAGGCATCTTTTCAAACAGTTCACTGCCTTGTCTATGGTATGACATTTTTCATACATATCTACTAGAGCATTTCATCAAACAGTTCATTGCCTTGCTGCTATGGCTAAAAGCCTAAAACAATTGCTTTCGAACAAGCTATGGATGCTTGGAAAAAATCTGTCAAAGCATAATAGTAAGTAATAACATAGACAAGGCAGTGAATTGTTTGAAAAAATGTCTCAAAGAAATGTGGTCTCATGGTGATGGAAGGTCATGACAAGCCATAGACAAGGCAGTGAACTATTTGAAAAAATGCCTCAAATAAATGCGGTCTCATGGTGATGGAATGCAATGACATAATCACCATGAGACCGCATTTCTTTCAGGCATTTTTTCAAATAATTCACTGCCTTGTCTATGTTACCACATTTTTCATACATGTCTACCAAAGCATTTTGTCAAACAGTTCACTGCCTTGCTGCTATGGCTAAAAGCCTAAAACAAGTGCTTTCAAACAAGCTATGGATGCTTGGAAAAAATCTATTGAAGCATAATAGTAAGCAATATCATAGATAAGGCAGTGAACTACTTGAAAAAATGCCTCGAAGAAATATGGTCTCATGGTGATGGAATGCCATGACGAATGTCTATGGCTATGGATTGTCACGGACTTCCATCACCATGAGACCACATTTCTTTGAGGCATTTTTTCAAATAGTTCACTGCCTTGTCTATGCTACGACATTTTTCATACATGTCTACCAAAGCATTTTATCAAATAGTTCATTGCCTTGCTGCTATAGCTAAAAGCCTAAAATAGGTGCTTTCAAACAAGCTATGGATGCTTGGAAAAAGTCTATCAAAGAATAATAGTAAGCAACAAGCTATGGTCTCATTGTTTTTTTTCACATGAAAATTAGCACGATTTTATTCACATTTTTTTGCAGGTTTTAAAAATATTTTTTGTTGATTTTTTAGTTTTTGCCTATCAAACGAGAAGTTTCTAAGCGTCACGGTGTCTAAGTAATAGCATGCTGAGGTTCACAACCATTTTGCACTTTGGACCCTTAAGGGATCGATCCGGTTGAACGTAGCTCGGAGCGATTCTGTGTGTTTGGGTGCGAAAGAGGACCATGCCTAGCGTAAACATACCTATTCGGACGCATTGGAATAGTTCATTTGGTCACACGAATGGTAGAACGAAAGTTGCACCACTTTGCAACTTTCAACTACTTGCATTTGACAAACTTTTCCTCGAGTGAAAATTTTCCACCACAGGAAAACGCCTCCAAGATAGCAAAAACTGAGTGAGGTTATTGTAGAGGGGCTCAACATGATCCCATAGGATTAGATGAGAAGTTTCTAAGCATCACGATGTCCGAGTAATAGCAGGTTGAAGTTCGTAGCCATTTTGCACTTTGGACCATTAAGGGATCGATCCGGTTGAACGTAGATCAGAGTGATTCCGCGTGTTTGGGTACGAAAGATGACCATGCCTAGCATAAATGTACCCACCCAGATGTGTTGGAACAATTTTTTTGGTCACATGAGCTGCAAAACGAAGGTTGCACCATTTTGCAACTTTCACCTACTTGTATTTGACAACTTTTTCTTCAAGTGAAAATTTCTCAGCACAAGAAAATGCCTCTGAGATAGCAAAAATCAAGTGAGCTTATTGTTGAGGGGCCCAACATGATCCCATAGGATGATACAAGAAGTTTCTAAGCATCACAGTGTCCGAGTAATAGCATGCTGAAGTTCGTAGCCATTTTGCACTTTGGACCCTTAAGGGATCGATCCGGTTGAGCATAGCTCGAAGCGATTTCGTGTGTTTGGGTGCGAAAGAGGACCATGCCTAGCATAAACGTATCCACCCAGATGCATTGGAACAGTTCGTTTGATCACACGAGCTATATAACGAAAGTTGCACCACTTTGCAACTTTCAACTACTCGCATTTGACAACTTTTTCCCTGAGTGAAAATTCACCACCACAGGAAAATGCCTCCAAGATAGCAAAAACCGAGCAAGGTTATTTTAGAGGGTCCCAACATAATCCCATAGGATTGGATGAGAATTTTCTAAGCATGACGGTGTCTGAGTAATAGCATGCTGAGGTTCATAGCCATTTTGCACTTTGGACCCTTAAGGGGTCAATCCGATTGAACGTAGCTCGGAGCAATTCTGCATGTTTGGGTGCGAAAGAGGACCATGCCTAGCGTAAAAATACCAACCCAAATGTGTTGGAACAGTTTGTTTGGTCATACGCCCTGCAGAACAAAAGTTGCACTACTTTGCAACTTTCAACTATTTGCATTTGACAACTTTTTCCTCGAGTGAAAATTCGCCAGCACAGGAAAATGCCTCCGAGATATTGAAAACCGAGCAAGGTTATTGTAGAGGGGCCCAATGTGATCTCTTAGGATTAGATGAGAATTTTCTAAGCGTCACGGTGTCTGATTAATAGCATGTTGAAGTTCATAGCCATTTTGCACTTTGGACCCTTAAGGGATCGATTCGATTGAACGTAGCTCGGAGTGATTCCACATGTTTGGGTGCGAAAGAGGACCATCCCTAGCATAAACATATCCACTTGGATGCGTTGGAACAGTTCCTTGGGTCACACGAGCTGCAAAATGAAAGTTGCACCACTTTGCAACTTTCAACTACTTGCATTTGAAAACTTTTGCCCCGAGTGAAAATTTGCCAGCATAGGAAAATGCCTTTAAGATAGAAAAAACCGAGTGAGGTTATTGTAGAGGGACCCAACGTGATCCCATAGGATTAGACGATAAGTTTCTAAGCTTCATGGTGTTTGAGTAATAGCATGCTGAAGTTTGCAGCCATTTTGCACTTTGGACCCTTAAGGGATCGATTCGGTTGAATGTAGCTCAGAGCGATTCCACGTGTTTGGGTACGAAAGAGGACCATGCCTAGTGTAAACGTACCCACTCAGATGCGTTGGAATATTTTGTTTGGTCACATGAGCTACAGAACGAAATTTGCACCACTTTGCAACTTTCAACTACTTGCATTGGACAACTTTTTCCCCGAGTGAAAATTCGCCACCACAAGAAAATGCCTCCGAGATAGCGAAAACCAAGATAATTTATTGTAGGGGGGCCCAACGTGATACCATATGATTAGATGAGAAGTTTCTAAGTATCATGGTGTCTGAGTAATAGCATGCTAAGGTTCACAGCCATTTTGCACTTTGGACCCTTAAGGGATTGATTCGGTTGAACGTAGCTCGAAGCAATTCCGCGTGTTTGGGTGCGAAAGAGGAGCATGTCTAGCATAAACATACCCACCCAGATGCGTTGAAACAGTTCATTTGGTCACACGAGCTGCAGAACAAAAGTTGCACCACTTTGCAACTTTCAACTACTTGCATTTGACAACTTTTTCCCCAAGTGAAAATTCGCCACCACAGGAAAATGCCTTTGAGATAGCGAAAACCGAGTGAGGTTATTGTAGAGGGGCCCAACATGATCCCATAGGATCAAAGGAGAATTTTCTAAGCATCACGGTGTCCAAGTAATAGCATGTTGAGGTTCACAACCATTTTGCACTTTGGACCCTTAAGAGATCGATCCGGTTGAACATAGCTCAGAGTGATTCCGCGTGTTTGGGTGCGAAAGAGGAACATGCCTAGCATAAAAATACCCACCCGAACACGTCAGAATAGTTCATTTGGTCACATGAGTTGCAGAACAAAAGTTGCACCACTTTGCAACTTTCAACTACTTGCATTTGACAACTTTTTCTCCAAGTGAAAATTCGCCACCATAGGAAAATGCCTCCGAAATAGCAATAATCGAGAGAGGTTATTGTAGAGGGTTCCAACCTGATCTCATAGGTTCAGACAAATATTTTGTAATCACCACGGTTTATGAGTAATACCCTATCAAATATTGTTTCCCTTTTGCACTTTGCATGCTTAAGGGGTCGAGTCGGTTGAACCATAGTAGTTGTTTGGTTGAATGTCATACCCTAAGGTATGTTAGAGATGACTTAGGTTGCATCGATTTCTATGAGGCATACGTTGCCCCTACCTTGTCAACCCTATGGATTTGGCAAGCCAGTGAGCTCACTAGCTTGCCAATTCGATAGGATTGACAAGGTAGGTGGTGCAGGAGCACCTAGGCACCTAGTCACAAATCTCCATGTTTGATGGTCAGAAAGCACCCTTGCATTAAAAATGTTTCAACAAGTGAGTTTGAGATCCTAAAAGGCAACATGAAATATTGTATCTCAATGACATAATGGAGTCATTAGTTTAGTTAGTAGGAAAAGTGATACAGCTGCAAATTTGTGAGTTGCATAATGCAACAAATTTGTAATTGCAACGGTTATGTATTTTGAAAAGTTGGTTTCTTGGTGGTTAGGGGCATTGATCAGTTATAGGAGGATGAAAAATTATATGTAAAGCCTAGAGAGGCTCGAGTTGTGGTTGTTGGATTGGAGGGAAAAGAATAAAGCTTGGAAATTACTTTGTTTTCTCATAGTTTTGTACTAATTTTTATGAGTTCCCTACCTGTGTACATGCCGAACAAGTCTTATATATATTGAATTCCCCTGAGCAATAGTAGATAAATGTTGTAACTTGTGTTTGGTGCCTTGGCAAGGTTTGGCTTAATCTTTTAGTGCCTTAATTCATCAAATTGCTCCTACCGGGTTCCTGAACAACCTTAAGGGTTTGGGGTTATTTTAATGGCATAACCATCATCCCACCTACTGCCATCCAATGTAACTTAGTGGGATGATGTAGTTGAGTGTAGGGAATGTTATTTTAGGAGTAGGAGGTGTGGAAGGATGATCCCTTGGCTTGAAGAATGAAAGGAAGGGTTGGAGGTGTGTGTTTTCCCTTGGAAATTGGTGGGTCAGACCTATGGAATGAATAAGTCGTATTGCTAATGGTCAAGTGAGTGTTCCTTAAGCATGGGTGGACCTATTAAAATATTTCTACGCAATTAGATTGGGTAGGAATGGATGGGAAGGTGAAGATTCAATAACATACCCCTATTCTAGGCTAGTGAATTAGCCCTCTTTTCCAAAGTAGACCACTCACAAACTTTCAACTAACCCACCAAAACCACTCAGAACTCCTAGGTAGACTCCAAATAGAAGGATTCCATAGATTTTAGGCCGACAAAGTGCCACAAAATGGGCCAACTCCAAAACCCTCCATTTTTCTAGTTTTCCCCAACGTTTATTGAAAGTCTCACTTGTAGACCTTTCCTAACCATGCCACCAATCAAATACCTTTGTTTTGATCCCAATATGCTTTAAAGTTAAAGAGATTTCACTAGTCCCTTTTTTTTCAACAAAACCTAGGCAAAAAGCTCCCTTTTATGCAATTTAGGCAATAAAATGCCCAGGACAGCAACTCCAAGACTCACCATTCATTTTCCCTGCCTTGGATGGACCTTCACACACTCAATACCTATTATAAAAATCCTCTCCATTGAGACACATGAAGGAAATAGTAAATGGAAGGCTTTAATAATTCATTTCTTATTCAAAACACAAAATCTAGGTTTAACACCTGCTTGGAGAAATCTTGGCACAAAACTCACAAAAATGAAAGAAAGACTTTCAAAACAACTTGAGAAGGATGTCAGACTTTCTGACCACTCATTCCACACATTATACAATCATCTATTTTCTGTAAAGAGGTCTTACAAAGAAGAAATACATAATTTTATGTGAAAAACACAGTTTTGCAAGGAAATCACACTAAGTGCTTATTGATTTTTTTTCAAGATTACATTCACCAACCTTCCAAACGAGTTCCTCAACATTTTCAAAGACTTATCCACTCAAAACAACCAACCAACTTCCAATAACTGACTTTCAAACTCTAACAATTCATTATGTTGCAAAATTGCAAGGTGACAACCTTTAAGCAACATTTTGCATTTTATCCCTAGATGACCTCCCAAGCACTCAAGTGCATTAAAAATGGTCTTTTTAGACCTTATTGGTGCAGGAGCACCAACACCTTGTGGTTTCAATAATAGGAGTTCAAAAGGTTTAAAATTTCATTTGAAGGTGATTTCATCTTTGTTCCATGAAGAAATTGCAAAATGTGTGAAAACTTGAAAAAATTGTCAAAGTTGTCAAAGATGTCGAATTGGGTAAATGAAGGGATTTTGTTGTTTTTGAGTCTAGAAGTATTAATAAGGGTTAAATAAGGTCTAAATTACCATATTTCAGGTGTCTAAAGGTATTTAGAGTCTTAAAAGTTCAATAATTGCAAAAATGCAAAATGTTGCAAATGTTGTCAAATTTGTGCTAATTTGCAAAAATAGAGTCATTTAAAGAGTAATTAGGTGCAAGTTGGTTGGTTTTAAGGTGGTTATGGCTTTTAAATATTATAAGAGGCCTTCTTAGGATCGAATCAAGGTTGTTGAAGGTGTAATAAACTCACATAATAAGAATACCACATTTTTTTGGTGCATTTTTTGAGTTTTCTCACTATTTTTCAAAATTATTTGTTGTTTTACGGACTGTACAGACCCAATCATGCTTTGAAATATTTATAGGTTGAATTTTTATGAGTTTTATTTTATCTTCACTTGGTTTGGAGTTCTAAATTTCTTTTTGTAAGAGAAATTCAAAAAATACAGTGTATACCCTGTTTTTTTCCTTATGAAGGGTTTGAAAGCAAAATAATGAGTTTTTGACCAATCCACCCACTGTTTTCTCCTGTAACTTGGTGGATTGGTGAAAAATATATTATTCTAGATTTATAAATGCATTTTATTTCAGAATAAATCATTCTTGTGGTGATTGTGTGATGCCATAGGGTTGGAAATGCAAATTTTCCCTTGAAAAGTGAGGGTTTTGAAGTGTTTTTCAATGAAATGTTGATGAAGTTGAGTTTGTAAGAATTTAAAATGTCAAGGAATACCATATGAAAGGTTTTTTAACCATTTATTTGTTTATTGAAGTGTGGGAATGAAGATTTTGACAAAACCCTTGTTTTTGCATTAGAAAAGGAGGTTTTTTTTAGTTGGGAGTGTTTTTGACCGTACAGGTGCAAACTAGTGCTAGATTATGTGGTTTTGGGCCATTTTATTTTCTTCCCCAAGGTTCCAAGGTGATTGGATAATTTTGAAGGGTACTTCCTTTGTTAAATTGACCTCTTTTCCTTGATTTTCCCATGGTGAGTGTATTGGAAGTCAAAACTGGTCCAGATGAGTTATATTTGATCTTGAAGTATTTTGTGTAAGTCCTTAATGGGTGTCTAAATCCATCATTTAATTGACAAGTCTTTTGGGAAAGTTGGGTGAAAATTCTCTTGAAGTTGTTTAGCATTACTTGTAGAAAGAGTGTACCTAACAAGTGGATTTGTGAAGTTCTTTTGAATTTTCTTTGGATTTTGGGTTGATCATCTTGTATTTGTCATTTTAATTTGATCTCCACCCTGGGTCTAAATCACTTATTCAACTCCTCCTAAGACCTTAGACTCAAAAACAATAAAAAACTTGCTTTCACCCATCTTGACATGGACTGGCCATTTATTACAATAGTGATGGAAGAACATCTTGAAAATATTCCCATTTGTCAATACTTGTAGAAATACATGCAAGGAAATAATCCTCCCTTTTTCAGCACATATCATGAAATATATTGTACTTGAGAATAAACAAAAGGAGCTATTGCCCAGTTTTATTTTTCCATTCCACCTCAGCTGGCCCAACTATTTGCATTCCAAAAAACCTGCAAAAGACTCTGAATCTTAGACATAGACTCACATAAAAATCATTAAAAGAGCAATAACTAAATAATTTCAGTCATACAGCTGACAAGACCTACTATCACCTTCATGCATGCTAGATAAGGAGGTCGATTGAAGGTCCTATAATGGTGATGTGCCCCTTTGCTACTTTATCATCTCTCGATGACCCTACATATAAATTTCAAATATATCATTGAGAGGCTTAACATAAAACATGTAGCATATAAGAATTCAATAAATCTAGGAGATGGAAAAGAAAGAGAAGATTGACAACTAGAAAATACACTAGCAATCAATGTTTCTCATACCATTGAACACTTGCACCACCAACCGATGTTGTTCTTTTCTTATATACTTTGACAAACTTCAGTATTATCTATAGTCACAATCATAAGAGGATCAATGGAAATCGTAAATGCATATGACATCAAACACTAATGGTGAAAAAGCCTTTGTGCAAGGTGTTGGTCCAAAAGAGTGATCAATAACATGACTTTACAAATTCAATGTGCATACTTACAAATCAATCTAGGGAACCGTCTGGGTCTGCTCTACTCTTTATTGTGTCGAGTATTTCCTCGTGGTTGGACACACACTTTCCACAAGTTCTTGTTCGCAGGTCTACCCTTGGTAGCGATGACGAGGTTCAAATAGTGAAGAATTTTTCGATGCGTGTCAAAGTCCTCAAACAACCAAACTGCAACATTCTTATCTGGATACCTTCGAAGCCATGTTTCATTAAAAACCACTGAACCTATAGGATATTCTATGTTTTCTCCATCTATAATTGGGGACTCCAATTTCTTTTTGGCCTCGATACAATGGCACAGGTAATAATTTGTACCCTCTTCATTGTCTTCATCTGCAATCACCGCATAAACATGCCCTGCATTGATATGTTCATCTTGTTAGATTTATTTACTAAGCAACATAATAAAACTTGTAAGTAAGATATATTACCTGGTTCTAGTAGGTCTGATACATGATCAAAGTCAATGGATGATTGCATCTTCATGATTTGTAGAGCCGTCGGAAGCTGATAAGTGTCGAGTGGGGTTAGACTTCTTATAGACCATTCATCATCCCACTCTATTGACTCACAATCATTCCATGATTGAAGTATACATGCATAACAAAAGCATGCCATCTTCCTTGTATGGATAGTCCATGTACCTGCATTGGAGCTTCTAAAAGAGTGTAGCTCGCTCGATCCTGTTAGTGTACAAAAATCCTCATATTTTGCAATGTTAGTATCATCTACTAAATGAAAAAATCTGTGAACTAAAGAATTACCTTCACTACCTGGACCCATTGCACCATTGCACCATTGGACAATTGATCTTGCATCTGTCAACTTTACACTATTTGTGTACTTTAACTCTTCTCGTGCTAGGGCTCTTTTGATACATGCACCTACTTGATCATGCTCCCCCTTTCCATGCACGACCTCTGAGAAGTTCCACATATGTTGAACAACACTAATCCTATGCATCCTGCTCAACCAGTAAAACATTCTGGCATTCTTAAATTGTGATGTACAATTATCTAACCATATGATATGCTGACTAAATGATATGCCCCTACTAGCCAGATCAACATAGAACATATGAACCCTAATCCCTCAACCCTTAAACCCTAATCCCTCAACCCCTATACCCTCTTAATACCTCAACCCTCAACCCTCAACCCTTAAACCCTAATCCCTCAACCCCTATACCCTCTTTATCC
>CM021109.1:286154193-286179984 GCA_007115665.2 Sequoiadendron giganteum | reverse complement strand
GGAGATAGGGTTTAGAGTTGAGGGAGAGAGGGAGAGTGAGAGGGAGAGAGGGAGAAATAGGAGGGAGAGTGGGAGGAAGAGAGGGAGGGATAGGGAGAGAGAGTGGGAGGGAGAGGGAGAGAGGGAGAGAGTGAGAGGGAGGGGGAGAGGGGAGAGAGAGTGTGAGAAGGAGAGAGAGAGAGAGAGAGAGAGAGAGAGAGATAATATTTATTTATTTATATATTGGTAATATATATATATATATATATTTAAATATTTATAGATTAACTAAAATATTGAAATAATATTTAAATATTATACATTTAATAATATATTATATATTAAATAAATAATTCGGTAAGAGATTATCATAAATCGTATATTAAATATATTACATTATAAACTTTATTGGATATTATATATATTAAATTATAAACTTTATTGTATATTATATATATTAAATTATAAACTTTATTGCATTTTAAAATCATGTATTAAAGATTGTATATTTTTTTTAAAACTCATATCTAAAACATATCATATATTGAATTCAAATTGGATATCGGATTTGAATCGGATATCCGATATGCTGACACAAAATTTAATGCCTAGGGATTAGGCTTGGTATTAGGCTTAGGATTTGGTTCGGACCTGCCAATCTTAAATAATCAACACGTAAAACATGTTTAACAACTTACCTTGCTTTTCCAGACTTCGCCCATGTGGCTGACGACTTTTATTTTACCCAAAATTGATGAAACGAAAAGGGTTTGTAAAGAACCTTCTCAGCTTTCTACCAATATAAATTATATTTTACTTAGAATCTAATAAATGATTATTATTTATTTTTTATTAAAATTATGACTAAAGTCCTGATTGATAGTCTGATAGAAAAACATATATAGCTTTAAAACGGTATCACATTTTTTGAATCCAAAACATGCGTCACATTCTATGCTTGGCATACTATAGGATTAAAAAAAAAAAATGAATTTCATGAAGTTTTGACCAAGTTAAGGTGGTCAGACATACGAGTTTTTATATTTTTTAAAAGTTGTAATAAAAACTTCATAATTAATTATTTATTTGAAAAAAAATTACAAAAAAATATGCATCACATCCAAACATGAGTCCTCTACTTATATCTAAAATCTTATAAAAAAATATTATCATTTTATTATGGTTAGGGTGGTTAGACATACACCTACTTCTTATTTTTTCCCTGAAATTTTAGTACTACTGCATTGAAATTTTCAAATTTTAGTACTTCTTATTTATTTTTTACAAAAATTAACCTAGTAGTTTAGAAACTACATTCAATTTTCCACAGATTCTATTCTTACATATTTTTGAAATAATATAGATAACTTATTCAACTTTTATGTCAAGTTTCCCAACTTTGATTTTCTGAATTTTCATTGCCACTTAAGGGCTTGTTTTTTCCATGATGATCCTGCACATACCCTTAGAACACATATTTATAATAGATGAAGCACTAGGAAAGGAACACTAGCAATCATAACTTATTCTCGTATGTCCCCCATACGTCCAATGGTATGATGTCGCCCTTTCCACCTATCCTAGCAACATACTAGTGCATCACCTAACTATCCAAATAAATCTCTGCATACTAATAATAACATAACAATATGCATCCTACTTAGTAACGCACTAACAAAAGCTCATGTCCATTTGCAACCACAACACTTGAACACAAGTCAGTACATCTTCATGACAATAAAGTTAATCATAATCAAAATCATAATGACATGTCAACACAATAATATATTAGAATCAAGTGAAGACCCTAAAGGTACCCAAAGCACTCCCATCACGTCAATGTGTCCATAGCATGCATCCTAGTAATGGTCATGTCTTTAAACATCCCTATTATTTCACCTTCATCTCCAAGTTCCAATGTAACACCTCGCCACGAAACCCCAAAGGACCACACATCTAACTAACAATTATGACAATTGTTTTTTTTAAAGTGAACCAACATATAGATCATACTATCAATTACATAAAATGTAACTATATGTACATATACTCTAATTATGTCCTTTAGGGTATCATGATTGCATTAAGAACATATCAATTATTCAATATAAACATACATCACAAAATAACTACAACAAGAGTTCATTTACATCCACTGCATTAAAATAATTAAATGTATATATTTCCATAGATACAACACCATTAAAATCATATAATACGGACAAATGAGTACATAATCAATTTCTCTTACATAAGGGTTCATCAATACATTGTCACAAGAATTACATCAAATATTCTCTTATAACAGTGAGAAGAATACACCAGATACATGATAAGATACAACAAAAATGATTACATTACATAGCATCAACGCCATCTCAAGTCATGTACAAGATATGGGATCTTTGCATAAGGTACAACATCCATGCTCATGAACATCAACTAGGAACCCAATGGAGTGCAGAGCATGTTCCACCTAACCATGTGGAACCCTAAGGTCCACCCCCCGTGCTAGGAGATAATGATAAGGTCCCACTACATAGTCAATCAAGAAGACAAGGGCTAACATGACTCCAACATACAAGGTGCAACTAGACAAAACATAAGGAAACAACCACTTCTAGAGGTATACAAACAACAATAGGGATAACAAGACTAGGGAATGCTAGGTTGCTATAGGGAAGGGTGTCATCGCATGGTCCTGACAAGGGTTGTCCTGATAGTCTCTCACTAGGTGTTGACCCCATAGGGTGACACATGTGGAACCAACCCTAACCACTTTGCACAAAGATTCCCACTTTTGAACAATAACCAAAATCGACCCTTTTCCTCTAATCAAATACACTATTCAATACAAAACAATGCAATCAAGAAATCCATTATTCCACATAGAAAATCTATCATTCATGACACAACACTTAACATCATCTAGTAAACACACAAGATGACAAGCTAGGTAACTTCCAATCTACAAATAACATATATGTTCATAAATCAACATTCCAAGCAATTGAAGATAAAACAATATGGTGCAGTTGAATGTACAATCCTCCACATAGGCACTATCATGGCCACAAAGCATAAATAAACTCTAAAAATAATTAAGATAACCCTACTTCATATCGCATGGTTGGAAATTTCGTTCTTTGATTCACCACTACTATCTTGGCTTGACTTGACTCTAACTAGTCAATCCTCTCTACGGTCTCCATTATTAAGGTATTTCTCAACTTTCTTATTGTAGAAGAAAATATTCAATAGTATTACCCCCTTTTACTAATTATAGAACTAAAGAATTGACATATTCATATAGAATCTTTCATGCTTTTAAGAATTACATTCTTAATTAGCTTAATTGGTATAAATGCTTAAAAGAAGCCCTCCCTAATTAAATACCTTACTAATCCAATTCATGATCTTATTAGCGTATTGGTTTCCTTGTTTGAATTGATTAAGCTATCAACCAAACTCATTCTTCTACTAGAGGTTCACCTTATCTATTTATGTCATCTAAGATCTCATCCAAAGAACAAATATGTATATTTAGCATCAATGAACGATAATATTATTCTTTCAAGAACATATGAGGGAATTACTTATGCATTTACATTCACCCTGTCTTTCCGTCTAGTTTATCCAACCACCATAGACTAAGTATCACTATTATTATGATTCCCAATACTTCCCATTGTTAGTGCATTATATTTCTCTAGTTACTAAAAGGGCACTATATATATGTATATTATATGTAAAAGGAAAACATAAGATAGATCACCGACCGTGAATATGAATGATAGATCTTAATTATACATAATAATCAATTCATCGTACAAATACACATTATAATCTATATGACTTTATGAACAATGCTTAGATTGAGCCTTTGGATGAAGTAGTTCAATAGATTTAAATGATAGCTATTTTTATATTGAAATAATAAATAAATTTGTATAATATCATTTGATTTTTTTTTTAAATGTACAATCTCTAACATATAAGCAATCTCAAGCATAAGGAAAAACTTTACAAGCAATAATCTTAATATTGAATCTAAGAGAAAGGCTGTTGTGCACATATAAGGCATTTGGGAAATATCTCAACACACTGCCTATGGCCTTAAAAATATTTTTACGCATGAGAAGGAAGAGTGTCGACAACCTATTCGAGAGATTGGAAATGTAATCGCAATGTGTCAAGCTTAATACATTTTAACCATCGAATTAAGAATCACAGACCATTATATATACTTATCCATATCCATGCATCCCTTGAATGTTTGTATGTTTTTACGGTTTAGACTCCTCAAGTCAAAATGAGATTGGATCGATAGACCCTCGTTGAAGACCCTGCAACATTATCGACTTAACAGTGGATCAAATGCAGTGAGATGGTCCGCGAGACTCATGAAATCTAAGTGATCTATTTGACAGGAGTCGGGTCAAATGATTGCCAACCAAGGCATTGTTTTCTTATGCGAGACAGTAATAATGTATGAGTTAAATAAATGAATACAAGAAGATATCCCACAACTCCAGCTATACAATGCCTAAGGAGAAAATTACATAACTCTGGTTCCAAGACATCGATATAAAATCCTTAAGGCATCTCTTAAAGGATTTATGTTGATCATTCTGATTAAGCAACGAATACGCAGAAGGAAGAAAGCGTATAGGAGAACTCAAAAGCTCACGTCTCCGGCAGAAATTGATACAGGATGCACACAACTTGGATTGTTTGAAAAGGCTAAAGAAACTTTAAAAGAATTGAAGACGGCTGATGGTGCACACCAACCATGGTAGAGTCTCATGAAGGGAATTCGCCTCAGGCAGATGGAATATGCAGTGCGCCTCAAACGAATGTTGAAAGGGTTAAGAACTCACAAATCAACGTGGCTCGGCTAGGGCAAAAGTAATTCGAATACCAAGCACAACGAGAATCCAACGAATACCAACATAATTTCCATCAAATTTCTAGGACACCAAACATACTGAAGGCCCAATGTGGTACGCAGGAGGGAACGAATTACTTAGCATTACAAACATGTATAACTTGCAGAACACTAAATTCGCAACATCCAACAACGATTAAAGCACAGACCAAACACTAAGTCGCTTCAAGAAGAGTAAGGCACCTCGACTTACAGAATACCTCAAATAGATGTCAATCCAAAAAACTGCAATGGCTTCAGGATGTGCACAAAATGGTTTTGTTGAAAGGTTTAGAAACTTCCTAGCGATTGCAATTGAGAGTTGCAAATCAATACATGCAAATTATGAAAGAAAAGACAAGATATTCGAATACGGTTTCAATGGTTTACATTAAGAAATAAGGAGATAGACAAATACACAATTAAATGTCTTGGCTACCAGCAGAATAGAACAATCAATTATTTGTTTTCAGGAATAGAGAGAAAAAGAACAATCACGTTGATCAGACTCTTAGGGGAACCACAGAAGATCAAGCCTACCTCGATCCAACGCTTGGATGGGTTGAAAATTTGATGCGGAGCTCGAAAGTTATAGCTTTCAAATCCAATGTCGCCAAACACCAATCAACTTTCCCCCATCAACAATAGCACGCAATTTTATTTTATATTCACCGAAACTTTCTTGCAACCAAGTTTTATTTTCGAAACTAAAAAAAATCCATAATCCTCCTCCATCCCCCAAAAAAAGGATAATTATTTTTCAAAAGGAAGCTAATGATATTCGAAAACCAAAAATTAGACAAAAATCTCACCAAAAAAAACAAGTTACTTTTCGACAATCAGTTTGAAGTTATGCATACACTTACATGAAAACCTTTCTATCTTTTTTAATTGTTTTATCTAGTAGTCCATTATTTTGGATAAAGCTAACTACTAGACAAAATTCACCTATGTATATAATATAGGATATGCCCCCATACCGCATGGAGAAAAGAGCCACGACGAAAGAGGTGGGACCCGCGACAAAAAAGGTTGCCAGACGGAAGGAAAGTCTTGACGGCTGGATGTCTCATCCCCTATGCCGTTTGGTGTCCCGTCGTCGGGAAATCGTGTCAACACCGACAGGTTTTCAAAATAATTGTTTGGTGTGGATGGACAAAAAGCCAAAACCGTGGCATTCGAAACCATTATTAGCAAATATCAAAAAGCCCCAACAAGGTCCCATTTTCTCCATTTTTGGACAATGATGTTTTGGTGGATAGCGAGGGCAAGAGTTGCAAGCATGCAAAGCTCCTTCAGGTGTGTATATCCCCTCTGTGTATGTGCCATTTTGCCATTCTGCCATGAACACCGAAGAAACGAACGACCATTCGTTGCAGGGTTTTCATTTTGTGATTTTCAGTTGAGGGTTTTAGTTTTTCGTCTCCTCCCGTCTGCTAGTTTTAAAATTTTGGGGTTGCCAAATGAAATAGATGACAACCCATTGTGGAAATATGAGTAAAATAACTGAATAAGGTTTATAGAGACCACAAACTATTGTGAAAATCACATAAAGCCCAACACGTCGCCATTGTTCACATTCTTATTTTGAATTTTGCAGGGTTTTCATTGGGAAACTATTTAGTTGAAATGCAGGTCTGATAATGGTTTTTTGTGTCAAGGGTTTTGAAATTTTTGTTTCGTTTCCTCCCTGTATGCTAGTTTTTGAATTTTTCCATTTTCGAATGAAATAAGTGACAACCCATTGTAGAAATATGAGTGAAATTACCGAATAATGTTTATAGAAAACATAATCTGTGGGTTCTGCAATGAAATACTATATTTCAAAAATCATGTAAAACCCGAAATGTCCATTGTTCGCATTATTTTTTAGAATGAATAAAAAAGCGCAAAATGTGGCATTCAAAATCATAATTGGGAAATATTAAAAAGCCCACATCACATCCCATTTTTGCCGCCATTTTATACACTGTTGTTTTGGAAAACACACTGTCTCCTAAAACTCGCACTATTATAAAACCCACTGTTTCAGGCGTCTGGCGGTCCCCGCACTATGATGTCTCGTCATGTTATGTATGTATCCATGTATGTTCTTATGTATGCTTTTCATGCTTTTTTCAATGTGCATAGGTGAATTTTATCTAGGAGTTAGTTGAAATGCAGGTCTGATAATGAGTTTTTGTGTGGAGGGTTTTGAAATTTTTGTTTTGTTTCCTCCCCGTATGCTAGTTTTTGAATTTTTCCATTTCCTAATGAAATAAGTGACAACCCATTGTAGAAATATGAGTGATTGTGTGGAGAACCTTTTGGGATTTTGATAGTAGGAATGTAATGATACTCTTTGCATTTCATTTGAGCCTGTGGAGAAAGCAAACTCCTGGACATAATTCACCAATGTATATAACATAATATATATAACATTGCATTTCATTTGAGCCTGCGGAGAAAGAAAACTCCTGCACAAAATTCATCAATGTATATAACAAAATATATATAACATTGCATTTCATTTGAGCCTGCAGATAAAGAAAAATCCTAGACAAAATTCACCAATGTATATAACATATTATAATATGTTATATCGCCCCCCATATCGAATGGACAAAAGAGCCGTGACGGAAAAGGTGGCTTGATGGAAGGAACCCGTGATGGAGACAGAAGGAAAGACTTGATGGTCAGACCTCTCATCCCGTCTGCCGTTTCCTGCCCCGTCGTTGGGATAACGTTTCAACGCCAGTGGGTTTCCAAAATATTTTTTCGGCGTGGATGGACAAAAAGCCCAAAACATGTCATTGAAAACCATTATTTGAAAATAGCAAAACGAGGTGCCAAGAATGTAATTAAATTGGAAAATAGTAGGTATTATGATACTTGCAAGGCACAGTGTTGTTATAGATGGTTTGCAGTGTTGGAAAACACACTTTTGAATTTCAATTAGTTCGTTATGAAGAGTTTTATTTCATTACTCCAAGAATGTAATATGCAGTCCACTTTCAAATTGTGGAACAATTCTTTGATACAGTCCAAATGTCATTTCGGTTTCTCTATCTAATTGGAACAAATAAAATGCTTGCATTATTTGCAGTGTTGGAAAACACACTGTCTCTTCTCACTTGTAGAGGGTTTTAGAACAGTATATGCATTGCTTGTTTCTTAACACCTAGGGTTTTCCAACATGCATTCTTACTAAACAGAAACAATGTCTTAAAGAG
The DNA here is from genome assembly GCA_007115665.2 of Sequoiadendron giganteum. NCBI lineage: Eukaryota > Viridiplantae > Streptophyta > Pinopsida > Cupressales > Cupressaceae > Sequoiadendron > Sequoiadendron giganteum. The sequence goes on along the minus strand of CM021109.1, from coordinate 286,171,866 downwards.
ATTTTTTAATATAGACAGTCTCAATGTATTAGAAAGCCCTTTCAAAATTTCTAAGGACTTTTAGTTTGGGCAAAAATTGCATTTAAATTTTGCATGATTGAAAAAAAATTACACAAAATAATTGCAATTTGGAAAACCCAATGTTGGGTTTTAGTTATTTGAATGTCCCTATTGAAATGTAAAGGGTTGTCTGATGGTGGGTTGCTTGATTCTTAACACCATGGTTTTGCAACATGCAATGTTATAGGACAATACAAATGTTTTCCAAATCACACATTCGATTGTTGTGTTTAAATTTCGAACCACTGAAAGAAAAAGATGCACAAAATAATTCTAAATGGGAAACACAGTGTAGGGTTTCAACTATTTCAATTTCCCTATTTAAATGTAAAGGGTTGTCTCATGGTGGGTTGCTTGCTTTTTAACACCCACGGTTTTGCAACATAGAATGTTACAAAATAGTATGAATGTTTTCAAAATCACACATTCCATTGTTGTGTTTAAATTTCGCAACATTGAAAAAAAAAGTGTAGAAAAGAATTCTAAATGGGAAACACAGTGCTGGGTTTTAGTTATTTGAATCTCCCTATTTAGATATAAAGAGTCATCTCATGCTGGGTTGCTTGGTTCTTAACACCCATGGTTTTGTACGATGGAATGTTACAAAATAGTATGAAAGTCTTCCAGATCACACCTTCCATTGTTGTGTTTAAGTTTCAAGTATATAAAAAATTACATGCTTCATAACACATTGCATTTTTGAACCTCCACATCACAACATACCCAAGCCATTTTTGGATTTTAAACTAGTATATCTAGGTGTGCACATTGGGTAGTGCATGTTGGAAAACACAATGTGTTTTGAAGCTTGTCTTCACTTCATTCTATTTTGCAACAATTCATGTTGGAAAACCCTTGGTGTTAAGAAAGAAGCAACCCAAATAGTGTTGTAAAACCCTCTGCAACATTATTGGATAGTACTTGTCACCTCAGTTTGGTCTGATTTCTCCTCCAACTTGTCCACGTGCACTAAAACATTCAGCTTTCCCTTTCAATGTGCAGACTGGAAACAAATAGTATTTTCACCTTTCTTTCTCGAAACAGAAAAGGCCCAATACCTGCAACCGTTGCCAGGAAAACGTGTCAGTGCTGGCAGGTAATCAAAATAATTTATCGGCATGGACAAAAAGCCTAAAGTGTGGCATTCAAAACAATTATTTGCAAATATCAAAAAGCCCAGACAAGATCCCATTTTCTCCATTTTTGGACAGTGACGTTTTGGTGGATAGCAATGGGAAGAGTTGCAGGTGTTCGGAGCTCCCTAAGGTATGTATATCCGCTCTGTGTATGTGCCATTTTTCCATTCTACCATGAACATTGAAGAAAGGAACGACTATTTGTTGCTAGAAAATAGTATTTTCACCTTTCTTTCTTGAAATAGTAAAGGCCCAATAGCAGGAAACAAATAGTATTTTCACCTTTATTTCTTGAAACAGAAAAGGTGAATGTCATTCCCTTCCACTTTTTCTGTGCTAGACAAAAGAAACTTGTCCACAAAGCTAACCCGCCCACTTTTTTGCCTGGCAACAGGCGAGAAAACCCACCTGACCATCGCCCGGACATTTCTCTTCGTTTGTCGGTTTCATGTTGATCGCTGGTCTGGCGAGCCCTGCACTACGATGTCTCATCATGTTATGTATGTTGTCATGTATGTTTCATGCATTTTTGAAAACCTCTTTACTACAGCCGAAATGTCATTTTGCTTTCTTTATCTGATTGGAACAAATAAATTGCTTGCATTATTTGCGGATTTGGAAAACACACTATCTCCTCTCAATTGTAGAGGGTTTTACAACACTATATGGGTTTCTTGTTTCTTAACACCTTATATCGACACAGTGTGTTTTCCAAATGTGCAAATAATGTGAGCATTTATTTGGTTGAATCAGATGAGGAAAATGAAATGCCATTTTGATCTCATGTTACATGAATAGGTGCTTTTTGTTTATGAGTTAGCTTTCTCTTGATTGGAACAAATGAATTGCTCTCATTATTTGCACAGTTGGAAAACAAACTGTCTCCTCTTTGTTGCAGAGGGTTTTACAACACTATTTGGGTTTCTTGTTTCTTAAGGAGCTAGCTAACTCCTAAACAAAATTCACCTAGGTACATTGAAAAATGCATGAAAAACATACATGGATACATACATAGCATGATGAGACATCATAGTTGGAAAACACACTGTCTCCTCTTTGTTCCAGAGGGTTTTACAACACTATTTGGGTTGCTCGTTTCTTAACACCTTATATGGAGACATTGTATTTTCCAACACTGCAAATAGTGCAAGCATTTATTTGGTCGAATTAGATAAGGAAAATGAAATTCCATTTTTATCTCATGTTACAAACATAGGTGCTTTTTGTTTATGAGTTAGCTTTCTCCTAATTCCTGATTGGAACAAATGAATTTATCCAACAGAATGAATGTTCATTGCTTCACAATTCTAGCATAATGGAAAAATGGCACATATAATTTTTGATATATATACTAGTGTTAGTGATAGGTTAAATTGCAAATTAAATTCCCAATGTACAGTTTAATATGTTTGTTTATTGTCTGTGCAAGCTGGCATTTTGCACTCAGCAAAACATATAAATTGTATATTGGGGAAATTTGGAAGAAATAAAATTATTTCTAGCACCAATTGTCTTTAATTTGCCAATTTAATCTATCGTTAACACTTGCCTTTCTTCCAGGTGGTTGATATGGGCCAGGAAAGAAAATTGAACAAAAGAAGGGCAGGTGGATTGAGAAGGATGCTTCAGGAGATGTGAACCTTGTGCAATAAATACAGGTGATTCTGGCTGTGATCATTTGAATCGCAAGTGTAGTGGACACATAGTAATGCTAATAAATGTAAGAACATAAATTGACATTTTATTGTAAAATGTATCCTAATAGGGTTAGTATAAAGCAGGATTCCATAACATATAAACAGAAGTTCAACAAGGTTTTGTTGTAAAATGATTTAGTGAAAAAATATTCCTCACAAGGTAAAGAAAAATAGCACACCTACCAGTTGAACAAGGCTTTAGAATAATAAGTTTCTATAGCATACCTACCAGAGTTGAACAAGGCTTTAGAATAATAAGTTTCTATAACATACCTACCAGAGTTGAACAAGGCTTTCTTTGTTGCAGAGTTTATTTTAGTAAAACACATTTTATAACAACATAAATAAAAAGAAAAGTTTGCATAGCATTATCTACTAGTTGAACGAAGGTTTCCATAGTTGAGTAACTTTCTTTGCCATAAAGTTGATCTTGCTCTAAAAAATTACAAGTTACTAAAGAGTATTCAGTCCACTACTAAAGGGTTGCTAAATTAAATAAAGTTTAGAACATATGAATATTAAACTCATACAAGCAAAGTGGAGCCAAATTTAATAGCTTTGGCTAGTTGTCAGCGGAAGGTCCCTGCTAGAAGAAACACATTTGTCTCTTCATTAAGATGACAGTTTTGTATGAAATTTCCTAACTGTATAAGTCATCATCATCTTTATTATCTGTTGTAGCAAATACATCTAAAGCCCCAACAGTAGTACCAGTAGGTCTGTCTGGAGATCAAAACTCGGAACCAAAGCCTTGAGATTATTGTAGTGTTTTTGCAAAGGATTGATACATCCAAATATCAACATCACTGACAGTTCTTCGGGCATATTTCATAGACTCCTCAAAATGAGCAGCTTTTATTTCAGCTACCTCATCACTATCATCCTCATCCATTACCTTAGGATTCTCGACTCTCTTTCGTTCACGTTGAATTTCCTGAAAGTGTGGGGGGAGAGGTTATGGTAAAATTGAAACACATGCTAATATGATGTATTGAAATAACAAGCTACAAGTTGAGGTAAGTTCAATAGGTAGACTATTGCTCTATCTTAAAAATAAGTAACATAACAGTCAAAATAAAAACCATTAAAAATTCATAAACAAATCTAGTTTGTAAAAGACGACACAATTGGAACTCACCTTCTTAATATTTTATCTAATAGCATACTTGCAAGCCCTTTGAAAAATCTCAGTGATATCGGCTCCACTGACTCCTTGGGTATAACGGGCCAGTGCCATTAGGTCTACATCCTTTGATACAGGTGACTTTCTCAAGCAAGATTTGAAGATTTGATAAAGTGAGGACTCATCAGGTAAGGGAATATAAATTAGCTAGTCAATTTGGTCATGCCTTAACAATGCAGGATCAATGATATCAGGCCTGTTTGTAGCACCAATAATGATAACTATTTTATTGGATGTCATACCAGCCATCTCCATCAATAGCTGATTAAGGACTTTGTTTGCAACACCACCAACATCCCCAACACTACTTCCATGCTAGAAACATGCAAACCAATTATGCATCACAAGTTAGAGCCTACTTCAAAAAGGCTCAAACAAAATTCCTAGTCATTTATAGTCAACCTTAAAATTTTACTTATAAAAAAGCAACACACCTGTGTAGCAATAGAATCAAGCTCATCAAAAAATAGGACACAAGGAGCTGACCCTCTGGCCTTATCAAAAATTTGTCATATTAGCCTGACTCTCTCAAAACCACATTGTTAACAATTCAGGGCCCTTCACACTGATGAAATTGTCCTGACATTCATTGGAAATGGCTTTTGCAAGAAATGTCTTTCCACAACCTAGTGGGTCATAAAATAGCACTTCTTTTGAAGGAGACATTCCAAATTTTTCAAATTTCTTAGGATGCTCCACTGGATATTGAACAGTCTACACCAAAGTCGTAATGAATTTTGTTAGTTGATATCTCCTTGAAAAGCAAGTTTTGTGCATTGAAAGAAAAACAAGGCACAAATATAGTGAACCGCATATCTCAACATACCTCTTGAAGCTCCCTCTTGACATTTTCCAACCCTCCAATATATTCCCAAGTGACATTTGGAACTTCAACAACCTACCAATGTTTTTCCAATATTCATAAGCAAATTTACCATTATTAAAATCATCAGAAACAAACAAACTTAGAAAATTAAAATTTAGGAGCCCAACAGATCAATAGTTTAAAAATACAATCCCTACTTAATCGATATGAGAAAAATTGAACGTCTAGACATGGTTTGGAAAAAATCATAGTTTCACAGATAGCGGATGGGTTGCTACAACCCAATGTAGTCTGGAACTACTAATTAGTCACAACCATTGAATTTAGAATCTCAGCATCTATTGTCTCATCTTATAAGTCAATGACATCCATTTTTTCCCTAATACACCGAAGTGCAGCCTTAGTGCATAAAGCTGCAAGATCTGCTCCAACGTATCCATGAGTATCCTTAGAAATGCTTTCAAGATCAACCTGTACCAAGAATCCTAAAGATTAATATATACTCTCACCAAGGAAAAAAAAGATTAATAAATGCTCTCAAAATCCAAGCATTGCTTGACATTAGATCTAGAAGTACAAAAAACAATTTAGGTTCTACAATACGTACATCATTAGAGAGCTTCACATTCTTCGTATGGATACGAAGCACTTCCAACGTGCCTACTTCATCCGGAAACCCAATGTCAATTTCCCTATCAAACCTTCCAAACCTTTTGAGTGTCAGGTCAATACTATTTGGTCGGTTAGTTGCTGCAATCACAATAACATGAGCACAAGACTTAAGTCCGTCCATAAGTGTAAGAAGTTGAGAAACAATTCTCCTCTCAACTTCACCATGGATTTTTTCCCTCTTGAGAGCTATGGAATCAATTTCATCAATAAATATAATGGAAGGTGCATTCTTCTCAGCCTCCTCAAAAGCCTTCCAGAGATTTCTTTCACTTTCTCCAACTAGATTTGATATAATTTTAGGTTGATTGATACAAAAAAAGAAGGCAACGGTTTCATTTGCAACTTCCCTAGCAATTAATGTTTTCCCAAAACTAGGTGGCCCATAAAGCAGAATACCCTTTGGGGGTTTCACACCAATTGATTTGAAGAGTTGTGGGTACCTGAGAGGAAGTTCTACCAATTCACATATCTGAGCCATTTGTTTCCATACACCATCAACATCATCATAACCTATTTCATCTAATCTATCTTCATCGTCCCGCTTTACAGGCTCCCCTTCACAGAAAATTTCAGTATCTAGAGGAACAACACGGTATTCCCTAGGGTCTGTCTCAATTACCTTAAACTCCACACTATGCATACCACCTCTTACAAGGAAAATATCACCTTTTGTCACTAGGCGATAAGCTTCCAAGAAATAGGCTACAAGTTATAAATCAGTAAAGTCTTTTAGCACATAGACTTCACAAAGGAAAAAAGGCTACCACATATTTGAATCTTGTTAACCCTTCTTGCAATATATTTGACTGTATATTTTATGCTTACAATGAAATGGAATGCAGATAAAAAAACATTTTGAACAATTGTCTTCACCCAAGGCACTAACCCTTGCATTGTTAATGTTATTGTATAGATTCGTGATGAATACTTGAAAGCGAATTGAGAAATAAATTTAAATATAGCTTCTAGATATTTAAATTTATTTATAGCTTATACAATGAAAGGCGCGTTCATTAAAGAACAAAAAATAAAATATTAAAGTCAAAATAAATAATAGTTAATTATTTATAATGGCCGACCTCTCATTAAAAATCATGCCCTTCTAGAAAGGACGTCTTTCTTGAGGCCGACCTCCCTTGTGTGAAAGGGTGCGATTGTATATATATATATGTGTGTGTGTGTGTGGATCTCTTCTTTATGATAATCATCAAGTTCATTCATAGTTTGCATTATTGAGGAGAAGAAGATCACACCTAGCAAGAGGAGAAGTTCACTCAGCAAGCAGATCTTTATCTGAAGCAGCAGATCGATCATAAGAAGAAGCATATTCATTTGTATCTTGCATCTTGGAGAGGTGCTACTATTCATTGTATCAAATTGACATTGCATTGTGCCTAAGTTGTAAGTAGATTTTTGCTCCTGTTTGATCAATATATAAGAGATATATTGGCTGGGTTTTTCTCCCTCAGGTTGGAGGGTTTTCCCAAGGTATCGACTATGTTCTTGTGTCAATTTTTAATAATTTATGTGCACTCATCTGATCTTATAAAACTAACATGCATCAGTATATAAAAACAATAGTCTGGTAAGATTGAAAAAAGAACCCAGAAGGAGACCAAAAGGGGAGGGTTCAGATTTGAAGAAAAAAGTACAAGTTTACAAATTCCCCCAACATGTGCACTTTACATACAAAAAATAAATAAATTAAATATAAAAAAAAAGCAGTAGAGAATGCTTTGCGAAAATATGGAAAAGAAAGAAAAAAAAGACTCACGCATTAAATAGGCATCAAACAAATTCCCAGTGACTCCCTCAATGGTATCATCAATGGGAAGAATATGGATGCACTTGTTGTACTTAACATCGGGACATTGGTGAACAGAAACTACGTCTCCCAAACGAACCCTCAGATTCGACCGCATGACCTTGTTCATTCTAATCTTGGGCTCCTCGCAGGTCTCCTCTTCCTGAGCAATATAGATCGTATCCTTCCTCTTATTTCCCTACAACACAATCCGAAGGAGAGATTGAGGGCAAAGTAAAAAACCTAAGCATCTAAAGTGCAAAAAAAAATACCGTAGTGTCTCAAGGGAAAAGGGAAAAGGGAAAAGGAAAATACCTTAATAAGGATTGTGTCTCCATGGAACAATTGCAATTTCTCCATGGTTTCTAGGTGCAGGCAAACAACGGAGTTATCATCGTTAATGGCTTCGACCACAACCAACCGATTTGCCACCTTCTTTTGCTCTAAAATTGTTGTGCTGAAATCTCTTTTCGTTCCTTTCCTGTTACCAACAAAATCACTCATTTGTTTAGGAATCCATGAAAATACCTAAGCAGGTAGAGGCAGAGAATGAGAAAGATTAAGTATTGATCTTATGCTTTTGATGATTCTCCCTTATGAGCCATCGCTGCAGAGGAAATATTGATTGTTTAGAGTAGTGCAAAAAATGAACGGATTGAGAAGAATGAAGTGAATTGGGGTTTCAATTACCTTAAACTCCACACTGAAAATAATGTGAGCATTTATTTGGTCGAATCAGATGAGGGTATGTGTAGGATCATGATGGGCCAAAAAGTGGCAATGAGAAAAAAATCACGTTTTGGATCAACTCAAAAGCTCGAAAATGCCGAGTTGACTTTTCTAGGTTCAGGTGTCAGTACATTTAGTTGAACCAAAACCCAAACCTTGTTTCTACAAATCAGATATCCGATTTGTGGAAACATTATATAAAAGTGAGCCGACTCTTATAACTTCATTTTTCACTATTTGCATGCGGGCGCACAAGGAAAAATGAAAATTCGATATTCGCTTCTATCAGATATCTGATTTCAAAGGTATGTATTTGGTTTTTTAAATGTTTTAATCGATTTTTCAAGTAGATTCTCTTAATTTGAAGTAGTTTTTATGAAATTTTGATCAAAAATACGGTTTTCTATTGATTTTTATCAAAAACTAGAGTTTACATTGAATTTTTATTAAAAATTAACGTATCTAAATGCATTTTGATTAAAAACTAGTGTTGTTGATGTATTTTAATCAAAAATTAGAGTTTGTTATGGATTAATGTGAAAAAGTAGGATTTTGTTGGGATTTTTATTAAAAACTAGGGTTCTTTTACAATAATTTCATTTATATATTGTGTAATTTCAATTAGATTAATTAGTTTTTAATTTTAATCAGGTATTATGGCTGAGAATGAAAATCCTCAAATGCCAAACACTCCACCACCTTTGCAGCCACCAATTGAAGACTTAATTGGTGAAAAATTGGGGCAATTGAGGGGCATTTGTGAATTTTATAAGACAATCCCTCGATTGAGAGATATGACAAACACAATAAAGGAAATAATAAAAATATAGAAACCCTCTCCACCCAACATAATTCCTTTCATTTGTGGCAAGAAGACATGAGGGAATATTATGGATGTGGATTGTCTTACGATGATGTGAAAGATCTCCAAATAACCAAAGCCCAAATAGTCTCTTTATTCATTGACCCCTGCACCGGTTTGCCAGTGAATGTGAATAAAAAAAAACTTTTTATAAAATGGAGCATTCATAGGGATATTGTAGCTAAATTTTGGGATCATTGGTGTATGGTTTTTGATAAACCACCAAACAATAATTCCGATATACCATTTTGCTTTATTAAAAAATTATATGCTAAGTTTGTGTTAGGGCATCATGCCAATTACTTTGACATTAAACCCTTCCAGGGCGTCGGTGGAGGTACGCCCCAGGATAGACCAGGGGCAGTTAAGGTAGTCCCATGCCCAAATGTTCCCCTTCCTCCCCTTCCTTCGCCGCCTCCAATATATCATCTAGAGATTATCCAAGATGCAGCCACACAGACTATTTAGGCTATTCACTATTTGAGTGGTCATTTGGTTTTGCATGCTTCTACAGTAGCTTAGCCACATTTTGATGATGTTGGCGAAGGCTCGAGTGGTGGTGCATCATCCTCCTCAGGTCCACATATTTGTGTGGCACATACTTGCACTATGTGCTTCCAGATATGCTTGGGTCCTCTTGTACAGCCCGTTGAGCATCCCTTGGACACTTATGATTATGACCTTCATTATTTGGACATTATAGATCAGTCGCAGGGGAGTGGAGTGTACCCTATAGAGTCCTCTCCTGCTAGAGAGGGGGATGCTGGAATAGTGACACAGGTAAGGTTTAAGTTGTAGTTTCATAACTTGCATTTATTTTTAAATGAATATTAATAAGAGATAGTATCAAGTACTAATATTTATTTACATGGTCTAGTTAACAGTTGATGTCTAAGGAGGAGCTCACATGGGTGACTGATAGCACCCTTAGGCCCATTTCATTTAGCTTGGACACACACACAGTATATATTTTCACACTCACTCATTTACATTTTATATTATATACTTGCTTGTCATTAATGAAATTATATAACAACTTATATATGCTTATCTTATTTTCCTATTGTAGAAAATACCTAGTGCGAGTGAGGTGCAGCCTCATCTAGACTATGGAGGTGCGAAGTTAGATAAGGGGAAGGTAATTGAACTCAAATTGGATTGAATTAAGATTTTTAAGATCTTATATTGATTATACACACATTGACATAGATTGGTAGTTTCATATGTACTTGCCAATTTTATGTACAAGAAATTATGAGCTATATAGATTTTTTGACAAAGGACACACCACCTAAAGGAGTAGGTATTGGAACACCTCAAATATTAGGTGTTGAAACACCTCAAGGAGGAGTTGTCAAAACACCTGAAAGAGATAAAGAAAAAGATCAACCTAAAGAGGTATGTGTTTATTTTATTTTGTGTTTGGTAAATATGTTCCTATTACCAATAATCGTATGCTAACTTGGATCAATTTTATATTTTTGTTCACATATATAGATTGGAATTTCAAAAGTTGGTTTGGTATATTCTAGGACTCCCGACCCTTTGAAGAGACGTATATTTCAGGCAATCAAGATTTCAATTTTAGAGTTCAATTAAAATTCAATGTATATTGATTTTGATGCTAATTATAAGATTTTAAATTATATAGTATAACTAATCTCAATTGTGGTTTGAATTTTTCTTGTGCAGCTACCTTCAAAGCCAACGAGTGCTTCAAAGAGGCTCCATTTTGATGATCCACTAGTAGTTTAGGATGAGATAGACATTTTGGCATGTAAATTTTGAATACATATTGAGATGGCATATGCCACATTTTGTAAAACTTTGTTTGAACTGGTGTCGATGCCATTTTTGTAAATGGACATACACTTGATTATTGGATAATTTGATATATAGAAGTTGACAATCAAAATTTAATTTGCTCCTCATGTGCATGATTAAATTCTTTGAAATTTATTATCTTGAGCAATGGTTAAATATCAATGTCCAATAGCATAAAAAATAATGGTTATATTATTTAGTTTATAATTATATCACTGATTACATTGCATTACACATCTTTCAAACTCAAATCATTACTTCACATGTTGCATAACTTAAAACTATGAGTAGTTGTCAATTGCATTTGTTTGTCATTGAATTCTATGAGACCACATTTCTTTGAGGTTTTTTTTCAAATAGTCCATTGCCTTGTCTATGCTACCACATTTTTCATACATGATAGAGATCACATTAAGTTGTAATAAATTAAATGATAGCCTATGGCTATTTAATTTATACTCATTTTATTTAAATGGATGAGGCTGACCTTCCTTGATATTATTTTGTAATTTATTATTTTCAAGAGAGGTCGACCTCCTTGAAGAGTCACCTTATTTTGTATAAATACAAGGTTATGTTTGTTCATTTCCTCAATCAAGTTCATTCAGCATAATTCACATTCCAAGCAAAAGTTCGCACTTGAGCAGCAATGCTTCATCTTGCAGCAACAGGCCAATTTCAAGGAGAAGCATATTCGATTGTATCTTTGCATCTACGAGAGGTGCAATTATTCATTGTATCAAATTTAACCATGAGTTGGGCCTGAGTTGTAAGCACATTTCTTGCTGTATTTATTGTCTTATGTGTTGCATTTTTTGAGTGCTTTCAGTTGTATTATCTGATCATTAAAATACTAACATGGTATCAGAGCGGGTTTGAAAAAGATCATGTTGGGACAAGTTATTACAGAGATACCTCTATTCCCTTCTTTTTTTTGTCTATCTCTATCTTAGTCAAGATGGTGAATGGTCTTAAAATTGAGGATAGACTCGAAGGAGCATCAAACTTCACTTCATGGAGATTCAGAATTATGCTCACTTTGGAGGAAAATGAATTGGTTGAGTGTGGAGAGAAAATTTTCCGAACCTATAGATGAGGAAGAGAAATTTCAATGGAGGAAGAAATATATCAACACGAAGAAGATTTTAGTTGATTATGTGAAGGAACATATTGTTCCTATCATCTCTAAGTTGAAGAAAATGAGAGAAATGCTTAAGACTTTGGAGGAGATGTATCAGATCAACAACACAAGTCATGCTCTAGCCTTGAAGCAACAACTTCATCATGTTAAGATGGTGGAAGGAGAATTTTTCATCACCTACTTCATGAAGATTTCTGAATTGAGAGATCAACTCTCTACCATTGGTCATATTGTTGATGACAAGATTTGACCATGTTGGCTCTTAATGGTCTTCCTTCATCTTGGGAGTCTTACATTCAAGGAATCAAATTTTTTTGAAGTCAGTCAACTTGGATTTAACAATGGTAGCTCCATAAACCTATTCAGAATAGAGTGATCTGATGAGAACATCCCTAAATCTCTACAGAGGTGTAAAGTTGCAAAGTGGTGCAACTTTCTTTCTCAAACTCGTACGACCAAACAGACTATTCCAACACATACGAATGGGTACGTTTACACTAGGTATGATCCTCTTTTGCACCCAAATACGTCGAATCACTCTGAGTTGCATTGGACTGATAATTTCCCTTAAGAGTCCAAAGTGCTAAAAGGCAACAATCTTTGATGGACTATTCCTTGGAAACCATGATCCTTACAGAATCTTCATCTGATGATATGAGATCGTGTTGGGACCATTTAAAATAACCTCTCTTGGTTTTGGCTATCTCGAAGGTGTTTTCCCGTGGTGATGAGTTTTTAGTTGAGAGAAAAGTTGTCAGATGCAAGCAGTGTAAAGTTCCAAAGTGGTGCAAATTTCATACTCAAACTTGTACGACCAAATAGAATGTTCCAACACGTCTGCATGGGTATGTTTACGCTAGGTATGCTCCTCTTTTGCACCCAAATACGTTGAATCACTCCGAGCTGCATTGGACCAACGATTTCCCTTAAGAGTCTAAAGTGCTAAAAGAAAACAATCTTTGATGAACTATTCCTTAGAAACCATGATGCTTACAGAATCTTTGTCTAATGATATGGGATTGTGTTGGGACCATCTATAATAACCTCTCTCGGTTTTGGCTATCTCGAAGGTGTTTTCTTGTGGTGATGAGTGTTTAGTTGAGGGAAAAGTTGTCAAATGCAAGCAGTGTAAAGTTGCAAAGTGGTGCAACTTTCATACTCAAACTTGTACGACCAAACAGACTATTCCAACATGTTTAGATGGGTACTTATATGCTAGGTATGATCCTGTTTTGCACCCAAATACGCCGTATCACTTTGAGCTACATTGAACCGACAATTTCCCTTAAGAGTCCAAAGTGCTAAAAGGCAGCAATCTTTGACGGACTATTCCTCAGAAACCATGATTCTTACAGACTCTTCATCTGATGATATGGGATTGTGTTGAGACCATCTACAATAAGCTCTCTCACTTTTGGCTATCATGAAGGCGTTTGCTTGTGGTGATGAGTTTTCAGTTGAGGGAAAAGTTGCCAAATGCAAGCAGTGTAAAGTTGCAAAGTGGTGCAACTTTCATACTCAAACTTGTACGACCAAACGAACTATTGCAACACATCTAGATGGGTACATTTATGCTAGGTATGGTCCTCTTTTGCACCCAAATACATCGAATCACTTTGAGCTGCATTGGACCGATGATTTCCTTTAAGAGTCCAAAGTGCTAAAAGGCATAAATCTTTGACAGACTATTCCTTAGAAACCATGATGCTTACAGACTCTTTGTCTAATGATATGCGATCATGTTGGGACCATCTACAATAACCTCTCTCGATTTTGGCTATCTCGAAGGTGTTTTCCTGTGGTGATGAGTTTTCAGTTCAGGGAAAAGTTGCCAAATGCAAGCAGTGTAAAGTTGTAAAGTGGTGCAACTTTCATACTTGAACTCGTACGACCAAATAGACTATTCCAACACATCCGGATGGGTACGTTTACGTTAGGTATGGTCCTCTTTTGCACCCAAATATGCCGAATCACTCTGAGCTGCATTGGACCGACGATTTCCCTTAAGAGTCCAAAGTGCTAAAAGGCAACAATCTTTGATGGACTATTCCTCAGAAAAAGTGATGCTTATAGACTCTTCATCTGATGATATAGAATTTTTTTGGGACCATCTACAATAACCTCTCTCGGTTTTGGCTATCTCGAAGGCGTTTTCCCGTGGTGATGAGTTTTCAGTTGAGGGAAAAGTTGCCAAATGCAAGCAGTGTAAAGTTGCAAAGTGGTGCAACTTTCACACTCGAACTCCTACGACCAAAAAAATTGTTCCAACACATCCAGATGGGTATGTTTACACTAGATATGGTCCTCTTTTGCACCCAAATACGCCGAATCACTCCGAGCTGCATTGGACTGATGATTTCCCTTAAGAGTCCAAACTACTAAAGGAAACAATCTTTGACGGACTAGTCCTCAGAAACCATGATACTTACAGACTCTTCGTTTGATGATATGGGATCGTGTTGGGACCATCTACAATAACCTCTCTTGGTTTTGGCTATCTTGAAGGCATTTTTGCGTGGTGATGAGTTTTCAGTTGAGGGAAAAGTTGCCAGATGCAAGCAGTGTAAAGTTGCAGAGTGGTGCAAATTTCATACTCGAACTCGTACAACCAAATAGACTATTCCAACAGGTCTGGATGGGTATGTTTACGCTAGGTATGGTCCTTTTTTGCACCCAAATACGCCGAATCACTCCACGCTGCATTGGACGAACGATTTCCCTTAAGAGTCCAAAGTGCTAATGTCAATGAAATGTGGGAAAAAAAAGATTTAAGGTTGGATCAAGATTCTACAAGTCCTAGCTCTTTCATCAAAAAGCTCTTACCCAATCAACTTGAATCAATTACATGGGAAATCAAGTTCACATGAACTTTTTACATTTTTGTTTTTCAAAAAAGTGGCAAGCCACTGTAATTTATTATATATAAATAGGATATATCACAAAATCTGGTTCAAACGAACATACCAACAGGAAAGAACTAGGAACAAAACCTTCGGTTGTAGCTCGATTAAGTACAAAAATATTTTTACATTTTAAACATACCCTTTATACAATGCCAAACATTTGACTCATATTTCAAAAAAAATCACTGGATATAAATTATGCCTATACACAGTTATGACCTTTTTACATTGTTTCACATTTCAAAATTTTCCTATTTGAGGCATTCAGGGCTTTGTCTTCCACAAGAGTAGTATGTCTTACACATGCACCTACTCCATCATGCTCCCCTTTCCCATGCCTAGCTTCAAAAAAACTCCAAATATTAGGTACACCCCTTTCTACATGCATTCTACTCAACCAATAAAACATACGAGCATTCTTGAATTGACCTGTGCAGTTATTTGACCAAATGAGATGTCAGCCCAGTGCTCTATCATGCTCCTGCAAGAACTCAAAAAAATTATCGAAACAATTTTGGACATACTCGAATGAGTGAGATCTATCATCACTCATATAAAAATGATACTCTCTGATTATCTTTCGATCCTCCTTTGTACTATCAGGTGCATGTCTAAACGTTATGTGGACAAAAATAGCAATCTGAATGGAATTGTAATATTGAGATTGTACCTTGTTTTGTGGTTGCAATATGTAGTTTTCAGAAAAATCAACAACTGATATAATAGTGCCAATCGGAAAAGAGTCCTTACATATCCTGAATTGTTGATCCAACCACTGAGACCTATGACTATGCCTTGCATATTTGTAGAAAGGATTGTCCTTAAAATCTGAAATAAAATCAGCAACACTGCATTCTTTTGTAACCAACTAGCATCTAGAACCTTCACCTCCACTCTACAAAGTATATTTGACTATCTCATATCTCTTTTTCTCAACAAGATTCTTTCCAAATTCATGTTTGGAACCCTCATGAAAACATTGAACAAACTTTGACAAGCCACCACATTGTGAGCACTTTGCATTTAAACAATCATTTCTATAGAAAAAGGAACCATCATCCCTAGAACATAAAAATAGATCTAGCAAGTCCCTTGATGATTTCGGAAGATGTATTGCACCACACTCCTGTAACATTTCATTAGTATGCAAAGTAGAATGGATATAGCATAATAGTTCATGGTACATTGAAAAATCCACATGGTATTTACAACAACAAGTATTACGAATCTTAAGAGGCACACAATAAAATGGCTTCAAATCTTCAAGAGTTCTTTGCGATATTTCCATATTTGGATGTGTTTGAATAAATTTGTTGAACAACATTGTTTGGCTTGATTCCAAGAAATGTTTAGGATGCGGTGTACGGTCTCGACTGCCAATTCTTAACTTTAAAACATCCTTTGCATTGGGTGATAATCTAGAGTTATCATGCCAAAAGTGTTGAATTTCCTGCTTTACATTATCAGTTAGCTTCTTATCAACATGTGGAAGCCTCTCGACAAAAGCCCATGTATCATTTTGAAGAGGATCATCTATTATTTCTCTTCTTGCAGGTGCTCTATCCAAAGTTTTACGATTTAAGTCAAAATCAATACAAGTTTGTCTCATAAAGCGAGTCTTTTTCAATTGATGGCTTACTAGGGCAGTTGTAATGACTCTCCGAGCAGCTCTCTTATCTTTTTCCTTGTTATTTTTTCCAATAGACTTGAGAGCATTAAAAATATTTTTGACAATAATACAATTTTTTTCGGTCCTCTTGTTCACACGAATCTTCAATTTGGCTAGTAAAGGTCTCATCTTTTGCATCTTTAGCAATTGTACAAAAAGTTGGCATTGCTTAGTCAATGTCTTATCGCTAAAATATTGGTTGAAAAGTATTCTAGCCCACAACCGAACAGTTCGTGTTGACCTCTTGCCTTCAAAATTGTTTATAATGTTATCATCAATTTCAACTAACCATTTAGGGGTCCTTGAAGGTCTTGAATTTGGAATATATCTTTCTTCCACACAAGGTTCTTCATTTCTCGTGTAATCTGGTGAAACACAATTTACACTTGCTTCAATATTATGTTCATTTTGAACATTTTCACCTTGAACATTTTCAATATCAATTTGAATAATTTCATTCCCAATTTCAATATCATGTTCAACATCTTCAATTCCAACATTTTCATTATCAATTTCAATATTTTCATTCCCAATTTCAATACCATGTTCAACATCTTCAATTCCCACATTTTCACCTTGAAAATTTTCAATATCAATTTGAACATTTTCATTCCCAATTTCAATATCATGTTCTACATTTTCACCTTGAACATATTCAATTTCCTCTTCACTTGAAAGACCATAGGGCTCAGGTTCACCAATATTTAACATACCTTGTCCTTTCTTCCTATGACCTCTATCTCTTTGTCTATATTCTTATATTTGTTCTTTTGTAAGCTTTCTCTTATGCTTTTGCTTCCGACAACTGCTGCTCCCCATTCTACCTTATAAAAGATGCTAAAAATCATTCCTTATGAAAAATTTGTGTACAAGATGCTCCAAAAAGTTGATCTTTGTCTCTTCCTCTTTGAAACCGCGCATTTGTCGCCTACAAAGTACTGGAAACAGAATGTAGGGTCCGTTGGAATGCACAAAAATGACCCACATGGGGTTTTTCTATGATCCACAAATCCGATATCCAATTTTTACACACATAGACCTAAGGATTAATGGTAGAGAGTGGGAGAGAGGGAGGAGAGTGGGAAGGAGGGAGGAAGAGGGAGAGGGGGAGAGGGAGGGAGAGAGGGATAGGGATAGGGAGAGAGGGAGAGGGAGAGGGAGAGGGAG
>CM021109.1:285999343-286154093 GCA_007115665.2 Sequoiadendron giganteum | reverse complement strand
GGAGAAATAGGAGGGAGAGTGGGAGGGAGAGAGGGAGGGATAGAGAGAGAGAGGGGGAGGGAGAGGGAGAGAGGGAGAGAGTGAGAGGGAGGGGGAGAGGGGAGAGTGCGAGTGTGAGAAGGAGAGTGAGATGGAGAGAGAGAGAGAGAGAGAGAGAGAGAGAGAGGGAAAGAGATAATATTTAAATATTTTATATATTGGTAATATATATATTTAAATACTTATAGATTAACTAAAATATTGAAATAATATTTAAATATTATACATTTAATAATATATTATATATTAAATACATAATTCGATAAGAGATTATCATAAATTGTATATTAAATATATTACATTATAAACTTTATTAGATATTATATATATTAAATTATAAACTTTATTGTATATTATATATATTAAATTTTAAACTTTATTGCACTTTTAAATCATATATTAAAGAGTGTATAATTTTTTTAAAACTCATAACTAAAACATATCATATATCGAATTCAAATTGGATATCGGATTTGAATCGGATATCCAATATGCTGACACAAAATTGAATGCCTAGGAATTAGGCTCAGTATTAGGCTCAGGATTTGGTTCGGACCTGCCAATCCTAAAAAGTCAACATGTAAAACGTGTTTAACAACTTACCTTGCTTTTCCAGACTTTGCCCATGTGGCTGACGACTTTTATTCTACCCAAAATTGATGAAATGAAAAGGGTTTGTAAAGGACCTTCTCAGCTTTCTACCAATATAAATTATATTTTACTTAGAATCTAATAAATAATTATTATTTATTTTTTATTAAAATTATGACTAAATTCCTGATTGATAGTCTGATAGAAAAACATATATAGCTTTCAAACGGTATCACATTTTTTTAATCCAAAACATGCGTCACATTCTATTCTTGGCACACAATAGGATTAAAAAAATAAAAAATGAATTTCATGAAGTTTTGACCAAGTTAAAGTGGTCAGACATACGAGTTTTTATATTTTTTAAAAGTTGTAATAAAAAATTCATAATTTATTTCTTGTTTGAAAAAATTTACAAAAAAATATGCATCACATCCGGACATGAGTCCTCTACTTATATCTAAAATATTATAAAAAAATATTATCAATTTTATTATGGTTAGGGTGGTCAGACAGACACCTACTTCTTATTTTTTCCTTGAAATTTTAGCACTACTGCATTGAAATTTCAAATTTTCACCAAATAGATTTTTTTTTTTACAAAAATTAACCTAGTAGTTTAGAAACTACATTCAATTTTCCACAGATTCTATTCTTACATATTTTTGAAATAATATAGATAAATTATTCAAATTTTTATGTCAAGTTGCCCAACTCTGATTTTCTGAATTTTCATTGCCACTTAAGGGCCTGTTTTTTCCATGATGATCCTATACATACCCATGAGGAAAATGAAATTCCATTTTGATCTCATGTTATAAACTTAGGCACTTTTTTTTTATGAGTTAGCTTTCTCCTTATTGCAACAAATGAATTGCTCTTATTATTTGCACAGTTGGAAAACACACTGTCTCCTCTCTATTGCAGAGGGTTTTACCACACTATTTGGGTTGCTTCTTTCTTAACACCTTATATTGAGACAGTGTGTTTTCCAACTGTGCAAATAATGGGAGCATTTAGTTTGTCGAATAAGATGAGGAAAATGAAATGTCATTTTGATCTCATGTTACATAAATAGGTGCTTTTTGTTTATGAGTTAGCTTGCTTGTTTCTTAACACCTTATATCGAGATGGTGTGTTTTCCAACTGTGGAAATAATGTGAGCATTTATTTGGTCGAATCAGATGAGGAAAATGAAATGCCATTTTCATCTCATGTTACATAAGTAGGTGCTTTTTTTATGAGGTAGCTTTCTCTTGATTGGAATAATTGAATTTCTCTCATTATTTGCACAGTTGGAAAACACACTGTCTCCTCTCTATTGCAGTGGGTTTTACAACACTATTTGGGTTGCTTCTTTCTTAACACCTTATATCTAGACAATGTGTTTTCCAACTGTGCAGATAATAGGAGCATTTATTTGGTCGAATTAGATGAGGAAAATGAAATGTCATTTGATCTCATGTTACATTAATAGGTGGTTTTTGTTTATGATTAGCTTGCTTGTTTCTTAACACCTTATATCGAGATAGTGTGTTTTCCAACTATGCAGATAATGTGAGCATTTATTTGGTTGAATCAGATGAGAAAAATGAAATGCCATTTTCATCTCATGTTACATAAGTAGGTGATTTTTTTTTATGAGTTAGCTTTCTCCTGATTGGAACAATTGAATTGCTCTCATTATTTGCACAGTTGGAAAACACATTGTCTCCTCTCTGTTGCAGTGGGTTTTACAACACTATTTGGGTTGCTTCTTTCTTAACACCTTATATCGAGACAATGTGTTTTCCAATTGTGCAGATAATGGGAGCATTTAGTTGGTCAAATTAGATGAGGAAAATGAAATGCCATTTTTATCTCATGTTACATAAATAGGTGCTTTTTGTTTATGAGTAAGCTTGCTTGTTTCTTAACACCTTATATTGAGACAGTGTGTTTTCCAATCGTGCAGATAATGTGAGAATTTATTTGGTCGAATTAGATGAGGAAAATGAAATATATTTTTGGTCTCATGTTATATAAATAGGTGCTTTTTGTTAATGAGTTAGCTTTCTCCTGAATGGAACAATTGAATTACTCTCATTATTTGCACAGTTGGAAAACACATTGTCTCCTCTTTGTTGCAGAGGGTTTTACAATACTATTTGGGCTGCTTGTTTCTTAAGGAGTTGGATAACATCTAGACATACAATTACACCTATGTACATCGAAAAATGCATGAAAAATATGCATGGATACATACATAACAGGACGAGACGTCGTAGTTGGAAAACACACAGTCTCCTCTCTATTGCATATGGTTTTACAACACTATTTGGGTTGCTTGATTCTTAACACCTTATATGGAGACATTGTATTTTCCAACACTACAAATAGTGCAAGCATTTATTTGGTCAAATTAGATGAGGAAAATGAAATGCCATTTTTATCTCATGTTACATACATAGGGTCTTTTTGTTTATGAGTTAGCTTTCTCCTGATTCCTAATTGGAACAAATTAATTTATCGAATAGAATGAAAGTTCATTTCTTCACAGTTCCAGCAGAATGGAAAAATGGCACATATGATTTTTGATATATATACCAGTGTTAGCGATAGGTTAAATTGGAAATTAAATTCCCAATGTACAGTTTAATATGTTTATTTATTTATGTGCAAGTTGGCATTTTGCACTCAGCAGAACATATAAATTGTATATTGGGGAAATATGTAAGAAATAAAATTATTTCTAGCACCAATTGTCTTTAATTTGCCAATTTAATCTATCGCTAACACTTGTTTTTCTTCCAGGTGGTTTATATAGGCTAGGAAAGAAAATTGAACAAAACAAGGTTAGGTGAATTGAGAAGGATGCTTCAGGAGATGTGAACCTTCTGCAATAAATACAGGTGATTTTGGCTGCCATAGCTTGAATAACAAGTGTAGTGGACAGTTAAATTTCTAAAATTTAATATGCATTTAGAAGTGTCGATTTGTTTGAAATTGTGAAATGTTGGGGTTTTCAATCAACTGTCATTTTCATGTGATTCTTAAGTGTTTTGCGCTAATTTGAAATCTTTCACCAAAAGAGTTTATATGTGGTTCATAAGTTTTTTCGTAATAGTTCTTTTTACAATTTCTCTATTTGTCTAGAATATTTAGTAAGTTATAAATGGTTCGTTTTTAACAACATCTGATGGTAATTTTGTAGAATGCTATTTCTATATCCCATTTCTACTCTTTTTCAGTATGTTTTGATCTGACCACCACACTACAAAAAGATGTGGACATATAACAAGCAACTACTTGAAATAGTTCTATGCATTGTATTAAATAGAACTCGTAAAGCCAATGGGTAGGAATAACTTAATTTAGAATTTGGCCTACATTACTTGACCCTAAATATTATAGACAAATTGTAAAAGAGCTATTACAATAACAACGTACATGCAAATAAAAAGTGATGAAACGGGTAGACGGGACCAAACATCCGGGCGATGGTTACGTAGGAGTTAATGGTGTCGTCGGGTGGGTTTTCCCGCTTGTTGTCAGGCAAAAAAGTGGGCGGGTTAGCTTTGTCAACAAGTTTCTTTTGTCTAGTGTGAGAAAAGTGGTAGGAATGATGTGGGCCTTTTCTATTTCAAGAAAGAAAGGTGAAAATACTATTTGTTTTGTTTCCAACCTGCACGTTGAAAGGGAAAGTAGAAGGTCTCAGTGCATGTGGACGACTTGGAGGAGAATACTGATCAAATTGAGGTGACGGGTACTATCCAATAGTGTTGCAGAGGGTTTTACAACACTATTTGGGTTGCTTCTTTCTTAACACCTGGGGTTTTCCAACATGAATTATTGAGAAATAGAATGAAGTGTGTACTATGAATTACACTATGTTGAGGGTTATTATTGTCCCTGTTAAATGAGATATGTGCTATTTGATAAAATAAAACACCATCTATACGTTTGTATATTTGCATTACAAGACAAAGGTTGGGTATACAGTATAAGTAAAGGCAGGCTTCAAAACACATTGTGTTTTCCAACATGCACTACACAATGTGCACACCTAGATATACTAGTTTAAAAACTAGAAAGGGCTAGGTTATTTTGTGATGTGGAGGTTGAAAAATGAAGTGTTATGAAACATGCAATTTTTTATATACTTGAAACTTAAACACAACAATGGAAGGTGTGATTTGGAAGACTTTCATACTATTTTATAACATTCCATCTTACAAAATCATGGGTGTTAAGAACCAAGCAACCCAGCATGAGACGACCCTTTACATCTAAATAGGGAGATTCAAATAACTCAAACCCAACATTGTGTTTCCCATTTAGAATTCTTTTCTGCACTTTTTTTTTTCAATGTTGCGAAATTTAAACACAACAATGGAATGTGTGATTATGAAAACATTCATACTATTTTGTAACATTCCATGTTGCAAAACCGTGGGTGTTAAGAAGCAAGAAACCCACCATGAGACAACCCTTTACATTTAAACAAGGAGATTCAAATAACTGAAATGGGACAGCGTGTTTTCCAACACTACAAACCATCTATAACAACATCGTGCCTTGCAAGTATTATAACATAATACTTGCAAGGCACGGTGTTGTTATAGATGGTTTGTAGTGTTGTCCCATTTCAGTTTTCCAATTTAATTACATTCTTGGCACCTTGTTTTTCTATTTGGAAATAATAGTTTTCAATGACATGTATTGGGATTTTTGTCCATCCATGCCGAACAATTATTTTGAAAACAAGATGACTGTTATGATGCATGTGACATGCATTTTTGTAGGGAGAATAGCCTGCTCCCAATTTCAGAAGTTGATCTCCTTACGACATGGCTTGCACATGATAATGTATTGCCCTTCTTCAAGGATAAGACATATTTGCTTATCATTGCTAGTTGATTTGTGGATTCGATTGTCTAAGAATTTTTGCATCAATTTTGCAGATGAGACTCTGTGATCCAACATCATGATGAGTGATGTTGTCTTCTTCATCCTTATGTTGGATCATGGAGTGTGATCCCAAACATTGATGCAAGAATTCTTACACAATCGAATCCACAAATCAACTAGCAATAATCAATACGGATTGTGGAAAATTCATATCATTTATGTTTGATTATGTTATCATTTCAAACACATGTTTTTTCAGGGATAATAACTTGATTTTACTATATTTCGTAGGGATATTAGCTTTTGTATTACAATTGGACGTCACTATTATCCCTAGAAAAATGCATGTCAAAGGCATCATAACATGCAAAAACCCTATGATGGGACAACGTAATGTGGAAAATAATTGGTGGCTGGAAAACACCATGTGTTGTGAGTTCTTTCATTCTGCATGTTGAAATCTAAAGGTTTGAGAGCATAGGGTGGACTTGTAGGTGTGGGATATATAAAAGCTTCCAAATTCAACTGAGGGGTGATTAACGAATTGGGTTGTTACTTGTGAAGGGTTTGTAAATGGTATTTGATTTGCAGGTATAATAACACCCAGTGTTTTCCAACCTATAATTACACATTGTTGGCCTTGGCATTCTATGTAAACATCGACCTCTGCATGCCTTATACAAGCGTTAGATAAAATACATGTCAAAATTTCATGACAACTGGGCATCTTTCAAGCTACTTTGCAATATTTGTAAAACAAGCTCTTCTCTCTAGCACACATCATCACCTCTTCCACAATCTCATCCACTAAGCTCCGTGTTGTTGGAAGGTGTCATCCCTGTATGATGGAGAGAAGTGCATTCTTTGGAAATTATAAAGGTATGCTTGAATGTTTCCCATTTCTCATGAAATATTGTTGCGGTGGGGGGGGGAGGGGGGACAACCCTGTGTGTTTTCCATCCTGCAACTTTTTTTGTGCATCTTGTGTTCGAGATGTATAATGGTATTGAAATGGAATGTTTGGTGCAAGTAAGGGTTGTTATAAAATATGAAGCTGAACTTTAATACACTGTGTTCTTACAGTGTGCATAACAGAAAGTGTTGTCTTTCGAGAGGAATTGAGAAACAAGGGACAACCCTCTGGGTTTTCCATCCTGCAACTTTTTTTTTTTTGCGTGCAACTTTTTCTGCAAGCAAGGGCAATTATAAAATATGAAGGTGATCTTCAATACATTCTCTTCTTAAGGTTTGCATAACACTAACTATTGTCATTGAACAAGATTTGAAAAGTGCGAGACAACCTAGTGTGTTTTCCATCCTGCAATTTTTTTGTCAATCTTCTCTTCCAAACGTATTACGATATTCAAATGGAAACCTTTTCCGTCACAGGTTCCTTCTGTAAACCTTATTCACTTATTTTGATTTTCACAATGCTTTGCGGTCTCTATAAACCTTATTCAGTTATTTCAATCATATTTCCATGATGGGTTTTCATCTATTTCATTTGGCAACCGCAAATTTTCAAAACCAGCAGACGGGAGGAAACAAAATTAAAAAATCCTCAACAAAAAATCACAAAATGAAAACCCTACAATGAATGATTGTTCGTTTCTTTAGTGTTCATGGAAGAATGGAAAAATGGCACATACATAGAGTGGATATACATACTTGAAGGAGCTCTGCATACCTGCAACTCTTGCCCTTGCTATCCACCAAAACGTCACTTTCCAAAAATGGAGAAAATGGGACCTTGTCTGGGCTTTTTGATATTTGCTAATAATGGTTTTGAATGCCACATTTTTGGATTTTTGTCCATCCACGCCGAACAATTATTTTGAAAACTCGTCAGCACTGACACAATTTCCCAGTGATAGGACAACAAACGGCACATGGGATGAGATGTCCGGCCCTCAAGTCTTTCCTTCCCATCCGACAACCTTTTCCCTCGTCGGTCCCACCTCTTCCATCACGACTCTTTTCTCCATGCGGTATGAGGGGAATATCCTATGTTATATACATATATGAATTTTGTCCAGGAGTTAAGGAGGGAGCAAGCTAACTCCTGGACCAAATTCACATATGTATATAACATAGGATATGCCAGTTTCAGGCATAAATTCACATATGTATATAACATAGGATATGCCGGTTTCAAAATCCTAGAAAAAATTCACCTATGCACATTGAAAAATGCATGAAAAAAATACATAAGAACATACATGGATACATACATAACATGATGAGACATCATAGTGCAGGGCCCGCTAGATGCCTGAAACAATGGGTTTTATAATAGTCCAAGTTTTAGGAGATAGTGTGTTTTCCAAAACAATAGTGTATAAAATGGTGGCAAAAATGGGATGTGATGTGGGCTTTTTGCTATTTCCCAATTATGATTTTGAATGCCATGTTTTTCCCTTTTCTATCCATTCCAAAAAATAATGCGAACAATGGCGACATTCCAGGTTTTACAATATTTTTGAAATATAGCATTTCATTGCAAAACCCATAGATTCTACTTTCTACAAACATTATTTAGTAATTTCACTCATATTTCTACAATCGGTTGTCACTTATTTCATTCGAAAATGGAAAAATTTGAAAACCAGCATATGAGGAGGAAACAAAACAAAAATTTCAAAACCCTCCATACAAAAAATCATTATCAGACCTACATTTCAACTAACTCCTAGACAAAAATCACCTATGTACATTGAAAAATGCATGAAAAACATACATAAGAACATACATGGATATATACATAACATGAGGAGATGTCATAGTGTGGGGCCTGCCAGACATTACGATATTCAAATGGAATGTTTGGTGCATGTGATGGGTTGTTTTAAAATATGAATGTGAACTTCAATACAGTGTTTTGTTATAGTCGGCATAATAGAAAGTGTTGTCTTTGAAGAAGAATAGAGAAGTGAGGGAAAACTATGTTAACCTAATTGAGGCAGGGGGAGTAACCAATAGGGTTGTTTCTTGTAAAGGGTTTTAGAACAGTTTGTGGGTTGCATGGTTTATAATACCCTATGTTTTCCAACCTGAAAAATTTGGATAACAGTTTGAGTGTCTTGAAAATATTTTCTTACTTACACTATATGAATGTAAAAATGGCACCTCCAAAAATTACAACTATTAGTTAGGGTATAAATTGCAATTCAATATCTTCACATGATTGACAATAATAATTGGACAAAATAATTGCATGTTTTAAAACATAGTGGGTTACTTGTATAGCATTTTACAACAGTGTGGGTTATGCATTTCAAATTCTTCTTTTCATTGAAAAAATATATGATTGATTATTGCAAAATGGTGCAATAAATTTTGGAACTTTAACTATCCACAACACGTGCAACAATTCTACAATTTACAGGAAACCAAGGATGTGTGCTATAAAATGGAAATTGGTTCTTGAAATGAAGAATGTCATTGATGTGGACAACACCCCTGAAAGGTTGTGTAGTAGTGCATCTTCTTTAGGGTGGTTGCATTCACAAAACATGTAGTTAAGATCCGGTAATTACAATATGCAATCAAATGTATAATTTTAATCTCTCATAAGTGGTTACGAGGTTGATTAGAAAGTGGGAATGTTTTATTCAAGAGGCAAAAATTGTGGTACAAAGGAAGTCCCCTCGGTTTACGAAAATGGTCAACCATAAGGCAGCGACATGTTCGGTAATTAATTGTGAACTTGAAATTGCCCTTCCCTTCCTATGTGTCAATTAGAATGCTTTTTAATTTTAGTTTGAAAATATCATGTATGTTACAAATATTTTGATTTTGGCATATATCATTCCTTTGATTCAAGAAAATAATTAGGGAGATGATCTCACTCTTGCCATAGTCCATGACCGAAAGGAAAAGTGTGCAGAGGGAGACCTTAAGGATGGAGAGGGATCCAATGAAGCACAGGGTGATGTGGTGGATGGGAAGGTAGATATAATAACTGAATTATTGCATCATTTGGCTATGTGTATATGTTGTGCATTCAATTTGTTTGAATATCAAATATATTAAGTAATTTTCTTTTCCAAATTTGTTGTGCAGGTTGTTGCTAAATACAGAAGAGAAATGGTGAATGGTAGATATATATTATTTTATTGTATAAGAATGTACGAGAAAGTATTATGATTGGAGAGTGTTCAACATGCATAGGTTTCAACATCACCACCTCCTATTTTTGAGGCACCAAAGCGTGGCCAAGATGTGTTGGGGGGGAAACCAAAACAACCCGCCCCTCCCCCTGATAAATTGAAAGAGTACCTTCTAAAGAAGGTGGAAAATTTACGGAGTACCAAATGAATATATGATAGCAGCTACAACAGAAGCATGTTATTAGATGTGTTTATCAAAAGTATGGGAAAAAAAACTTCCTTCAACTTCCCCAAGAAGGAAAGGACAAGGTGAAGAAGAAAATGGTGTTATACAATAGTGAGGAGATGAAGGAGCAAAGAAGGCAAAGAATATTACAATTGCAGGAGAGAAAGAGACAGGAAGGAATGGTAATATCGAACTGAACTATTAAATGTGAATTTTCTTTGCTTCATCTTTTCTGTTCAGATGCATACAAGGTTCACTTAATGTTAACTTACATGACATGATAGGGTGATGGTCGAGAAGTGGTTTCTTCCCCCCAGTAGAGTAGGGTTCATTCACTAGAGGAAGTTGTGCCCACGAAAGGCAAAGATGATGCTATTCCTCCCACCCTTGCGTCTAACATTCAGAATAAGCATCCTACACAATTGAAAGATTCAAGGCACCCTCTAAAGAAGAAATGAAAACAAACGGTGATCTCAAAATATTTTGTTTACTCTAAAGTTTGTTTTGATTATTTCAATGAATTGGTTGCATGCATCTGAGTTTGGTGCAACATTTCAATTCCTCCTATTACACAACAATGATGAACAACGAACTGCTGCTCTTGAGCAGGTTTTTGTAATTTTCAATGGTGAACAATTTGCCCATGGAAGCACAAGATGATGTTGTTCCTCTCGACCCGTCATCTTACAATGCTAAGAAGAAGAAGAAGAAGGAGCATATGTCATCAAACATGTCAAGGTGCCTTGACATGGAGGAACTAGAAGAAACAGTGAATTGCAATTCTTTTATTTAATGTTTGTTTTGATTATTTCAATGAATTGGTTGCATGTAGATGAATTTGAAATGACCTTTTAATTCCTACTATTATAGGGCAAGGATAAACAACAAAGTGTTGGCCTTGACCTAATTGGTGATGTCGTTGCAATTGAAATGAGAGAGGCTAATACAAATGGACATGCGGATGGGGAGAGCATTGGCCACGAAGTGGGACAGGGTAACACAGATGGTCATCGGGACGGGGAGAACACTGGCTTGAATGTGGAACTAGGTAATAGAGATGGACATGGGGACGAGGAGAGCAATGGCTTGCAAGTGGGAGAGGGTAATAAGGATGGACCCGAGGAGGAGAGCGTTGACCTGCAAGGGGGAGATGGCAATAAAGATGGAAATGGGGACAGGGAGAGGTACGGCGTGCCATCTATATCGGTGTGAGACCCAACACACTTCCATGCTCTGTTCTTATTTCTTTAGGAATATTTTAATGTGCCTTCAATTATGCTTCATGTCAATGACGTTTCCATTGCAGGAAAATCCAGTGGATGAACAGATTATAGAGTTCAATGACATAACTTTTAAGTTCGATGATTGGTTCGACCTTTGGAGGCCGCATAAATGGGTTCTGAAAGTCATTCTACATGTTGTCACCAGAAACGATCACACCCACTGCTTGAGGCACCCAAAAAATTGTGTGAGAGTCAGCATTGTTGAGGCCATTGATGGTCAATGCTACATGCCTTTTCCCATGCCTGGTGCAGAGACCATCAGAGAGTGTGTGGATGGCTTTGTCATATGGCAACTCACCGAGATGAAGCATTTTGTTCCAAAGGTACACATAAATGATATGTTGTTGTTTATATATCATACTATGTATATTGTTTCCATGCATACGTTAATTCTCATTAACTGTTTGCTATAGGGTGAAGGTGTTAAACCTGACATGGACAAAGCACAGACTATGAAGAAATTTGTTGTTTCATGTTCATCATCTACGAGGGTTCATGGATATGGAATCACCCCTCTTGAAATACACAAGGACCCTAAGAAACATGTTGTGTTTTATGTAGACCTGAACTCTATTGCAAGGAATAGGCAACGTAGGAATTGATGAGACAGGCTTTGACTACTGATTTTTCTCTGTGGGTTTCATTATTTGAATATTGAACAATTTTGGTTTAGAGATACATCATTTGCATATGTTTCAACACTATGGTGTTATAAATTTGATATGAGACTTTTCATGGGATTCTTTAATTATTTTATTATTGTACAATTATGCTGAACATATATACTAATTTCATGTCATTGGAACACATAATTGTTATCCATTTCATATCAGACTTTAAGAAAAAAAGTCTTGTTCACTATCTGTTCATATGTTTTGAACATAAATTTTACATGACTCTTGTGTTGTCCCCTCTGGCATGTGTTGCCATTAATGTCAAAGAAATAAGAAAATAAGATGTTCTTGATTGGTAAACAAGTCAATAGTATTGGTTTGGTAATTTAGTTGATGGTCTCTTCATTTCTGTTCTTTGGCAATCACTTGACTTGGCATAAAAGTGTTTTTCAACTCTAGTACACTGCATATTGTTTCATGTTCAGTCATCTTGCATATTGTGATAAGGACCTAAAATTGTGACTATATGTAAATACAATTATATGAGTTGAAATAGTTATGAAGACAATTTTGGTCCTCATGTTCATTTATTTATCATATGTCATTCAATTTTAAAGTTGTAAGATTATGTTATCTTGTAAATATTTCAGCTTTTGGGTTTCTATAATGTTCTCAGTCTTTGTGATCTGGTTATGGTCTTTATGTTCATACATGTTAAAAATCATCAAACATGCTTGATAACTAAATTGCTCTAGAGCTTGCACTTTACATTTTGTTATTAATGCTAAAGTGGTTGGTATGGGAGCAATTGATGTCGCCATTTATCAAGAAATTTGAGAAATTATTTTTAAAAACAATCCATGAGGTATGGGATTTGAAACCCATCAAGTGTCGGTAATCTAGTTTTGGATTGTGATAATCCATACAAGTGGATAGAATGATATACTAATTTTTGAAATGCTCCATTTTTAATGCATATTATATATATAACTACCTAAAAAATATGTTGGGTCTCAATCCTGGAAACATAAAAATAAGGACTATCCATGAGTCACTCACAAGATCAAATCAACTTCCGAATGAACAAGTGAAATGCCTCAAGAAAGGAATGATGAAAATCAGACTAATGTCAACAATTGCAAAGGTGATTACAATAGGCCCATCAAAATATCTCAATCAAGTAATGCACCCTTGATTCTCATTATGTACCTTCAACCATATGGTAATGACAACAATGTGATTGGTAAAGTATTCATTTTAATGGTGTACCCTTACCCAAATGCCAATGACAAAGCAAAGCATATATTGGTAGATTATAAAACCCTTTTCATCCTTCTAGAAAACCTTTAAAGTAAGATTTTAAGTCTCAATATTCTAAAACACCACTCTCTATGAGTTGTTTATCCTCTACAAACTTAGTTGTTCAAACCTCTTCTCCATTTGAGGGTAATTTACTTCTAAAAAAATATGTATCTTGGAGTATTTTCTCCATATAACCTGAATTGGTTCTTGTATAATAGTTCATATACATAACTGTTGTAGGATGAAAAACACACTAGGTTGTCCCAGACTTTGCAAATATTGTTCAAAGATGACAGTTAGTGTTATGCACACAGTAAGAAGACAATGTATTGAAGTTGAGCTTCATAAATTTTAACCCTTACTTTCAGAAAAACACTCTTCTTTGATATCTACCCAACACATTATTCACATAACAATTGCATCATGGAAAACACAGTGGGTTGTGGCTCACTTATTATTTTATGCAGGCTGTAAGAAATGAATGTTTTGAAGTTCACGTTGTAGTTTTTTAACAACACTTATTGAGAAAAACACTCTTTTTCAATATCTACTCATATATTTCCAACAAAAAATTTACATAACAGTAGCATCATGGAAAACATAGTGGGTTGTGGCTCACTTCTTATTTTTTCCAGACTGTAACAAAATAATTTTTTCAACTTCACTTTCTTGTTTTATGACACCCCTTACTTTAAGAAAAACAATCTTGTTCACTATCTGTTCATATGTTTCCAACACAAAATTTACTTAATTGTTGCAGTATGGAAAACACACTGGGTTGTCCCAGACTTTGCAAATCTTGTTTGAAGACAACAACTAGTGTTATGCACACACTAAGAAGACAATTAATTGAAGTTGAGCTTCATAATTTTTAACAACCCTTACTTTTAGCAAAACACTCTTCTTCGATATATTCCCAACACATTATTCACATAGTAGTTGCATCATGGAAAACATAGTGGGTTGTGGCTCACTTATTATTTTATGTAGGCTATGAGAAATGAATGTTTTGAAGTTCACGTTGTAGTTTTTTAACAATGCTTACTTTGAGAAAAATACTCTTTTTCAATATCTGCTCATATGTTTCCAACAGAAAATTTACATAGCAATACCATCATGGAAAACACAGTGGGTTGTGGCTCACTTCTTATTTTTTTCGAACTGTAACAAAATAATCTTTTCAACTTCACTTTCTTGTTTTATGACACCCCTTACTTTAAGAAAAATAGTCTTGTTCACTATATGTTCATATGTTTCCAACACAAATTTTACTTAACTGTTGCAGGATGGAAAACACACTAGGTTGTCCCAGACTTTACAAATCTTGTTTGAAGACAACAGCTAGTGTTATGCACATAGTAAGAAGACAATGTATTGAAGTTGAGCTTCATAAATTTTAACTACCCTTACTTTCAGCAAAACACTCTTCTTCGATATTTGCCCATATGTTTCCAACACATTATTCACATAACAGTTGCATCATGGAAAACACAGTGGGTTGTGGCTCACTTAATGTTTTATGCAGGCTATGAGAAATGAATGTTTTGAAGTTCATGTTGTAGTTTTTTAACAACACTTACTTTGAGCAAAACACTCTTTTTCAATATCTGCTCATATGTTTCCAACATAAAATTTACATAACAGTAGTATCACGGAAAACACAGTGGGTTGTGGCTCACTTCTTATTTTTTCTAGACTGTAACAAAATAATGTTTCCAACTTCACTTTCTTGTTTTATGACACCCCTTACTTTAAGAAAAATAGTCTTGTTCACTATCTGTTCATATGTTTCCAACACAAATTTTACTTAACTGTTGCAGGATGGAAAACACACAGGGTTTTCCCAGGCTTTCCAAATATTATTCAAAGACATCAGTTAGTGTTATGCACACCATAAGAAGACAATGTATCGAAGTTGAGCTGCATATTTTATAACTACTCTTGCTTGTAGGAAACGTTTGATGACATTGCAGGGATCAAACAACTCAACTTGCTATGTTATTGCAAACAAGTCAGATGACTAAACTAGAAAAATCCACCTTCCAGCCAAGAACAAATGACTGACATAAACCAATCCCCAACTTAAACATCTCCATATGTGAACTTTCAAAATAGACTATCCTTAACCGACCTAATTAGGTTTCCTTTAATCATTCATTTTTTTAGACAACAACAAAAGACTCTCTCACACTCTTAACTTAGTTCCATTGCATGTAAAATACTCTATTTGAATGAATCTTCAATGTCTTTTTAGCCTTTCAAGGAAGGAAATTCCAAACACTCCACATAGTGTTCAATCTATGCCTTTTAAGAATTATGTCCTAAAAGGACAGTCAATTAATGGTCTCCAAATACTCATAATTTCACCAATCCCTATCTTGGAATGGAGTCACCTATGCCCAAAAACCTCTACAAAACAAAATTACACAACAACGACTGATATTCCACAAACAAAACTCATCAAGTCCTAAATGTACATAGACATTTACAGATTTTGAAATTCCATTTCAGCATTCCATTTCAATATTCTTATACATTTCCAAGAGAAGATGTACAAGAAAAGCTGCAAAATGGAAAAACACAGACTATAACAAAACAGTGTATTCAAGTTCATCGTCAAATTTTATAAGAACAATGCGCATCAAACAATGAAATGTAAAATCATTTCAAGTCAATATTATACAATCTGAAGAAAATTACAATGCACATTTAATAATGGTAACACTAAGGACTATGTCAACCATTTACGAATAGTTATAATATATGTGTTCTTGGTATCTGGAAGCATTTGTCGCACTCTGATTGTCAAGGTGGAATTGACAAGATACAATGTTGGCACCCCATAATTCTCATGTAGCAACCTGAAGGAGGGCTTGACACAGTGGATCTCAAACCTGACAATGTGGTTGATTTTGAACACAGCCAACAACCATTCCTCCACAGGACCTTTGTGATTACTAATTAGAGATTCCCCCTTGAGGAATCTCATAAACCTCATGCTCATCTGATCCGTAAGATTGTGCCTATGTATGATAACTATTGGTCTAATGCACACCTTCCATACGCATCCAACTAGAAAAAGGTCTCGAATTTCTCGATAAACAGACATTGGCCAATCACATAAATTGACAATCTCTATTTGTAGATTGTAATATTGAACGTCCATGCCCATATGTGCCCATACACCAAAGATTTTGTTGAAGAAGTGAGCATAATTATCATACTGCAAATCTATGTGGTTTGGCCCTTTTCTATCAATTCTCCTTAACATATTTTCCTGCAACCTGTACGGGAGGTTGAGTTCCTTAATTCGAGCAAGAATATTGCGTGGCAGATATGGGTGGTAGTTGGTCAGCCAACTAGTCACCCATGCTCGAGAAATGTGGGACATCTTCTATAGAACTACAGCAGCAGGTTGTAAAATTCCTGAAATGAAAGACAATACAACTTTTTTAGAAGGTAGACCTGCAATTAGAAAGACATTGTCAATGCAATGGAAACAGTGAAAAAATAAGTGAGCAAAGTGGAAGATATAGATAATGTATGCACCAAAGAGATTGTACCTATTGTTTTGAATTGAATGAGGCAGCACGTGCAGTATCTCCAATGGGAATATGGCAACGAATGATTCAAACAGTGGGAAGAACAATGCTTAAAAGGAAAGAGAACAAAAATTTCAGCACATACAACAACATTCTCTAATTAGAAACACACGAAACAGTTGCTAAAAAAAATTGAAAGTGAAAGAAAAAATTTCATAACTAAGTAATACGGTATCTTTTCCAACATGGAAAATAATTTGAGCATTCTATTTGTTGCAATCACATGAGTTGAACTAATGAATTATAGAAAATATATTTTTGTTATGAACACAAGATGCACATCACAGTTGCAGGATGGAAAACACAGTGGGTTTTGCCTGACATTTTTATTTTCTACAGACTATAACAAAACAAGGTCTCAAAGTTCACCTTCTTGTTTTGTGGCAACCCTTTCTTTCACAAAACATTCCATTTTAATATGTTTTCATATGTTCCAAACACAAAATGCACATAACATTTGCACGATGGAAAACACACTCAAATTTGTCAACTTAACTATCTGAAACTCTTAACAACCCCTACAAATAATCATAGTTGCAGGATGGAAAACACAGTGGGTTGTTCCTGACATTTTTATTTTTTGTAGACTGTAACAAAACAAGGTCTCAAAGTTCACCTTCTTGTTTTGTGGCAACCCTTTCTTTCACAAAACATTCCATTGTAATATGTCTTCATATGTTCCAAACACAAAATGCACATAATAGTTGCACGATGGAAAACACACTCAAATTTGTCAACTTAACTATCTGAAAACCATCTTCCTAGTAGCAAAACCTAACCTATCAGAATCATTCTCCAAGTGATGGAGATCACATCGCTGATTACATCCATTGCATCGCACATCTTTCATAAGGAAACTTTTAGGTGAAATATGGTGGGTTTAGTAAGTGAATGTCTATCAAACTTGGGGGCAGCAAAGTTTAAGGTAGGATTAAGTTTTTGCAGGCTTAATTAGTTGTGCTTGAAGAATGTTTTAGGATTAATTATTCTATTTGTAAAATAGACCTATTTTGGGGTCCACGACAATGAAGAAGAGCTTTTTTGAAGTGTTTTTTCCATAAGGTGTTTGTTGTTCTAGAAACCCATTTGTGCCATTTTTTACATATCACAAATTGATATGCTATTGTTTTGAAAAGAATGCTTGAAAACATGACTCTACCACTGGAATGCACTCAATTAGCCCAAATTTACAAAGGACCAGGTCTTAAATCATCATCAAAACACCTAACAACTTGAAACAATCCTTTGACAACTCTCATAACTTAGGAATCATCTACTTTTACAAATACAAAGGCTCAAGCCAATGCTGATCTACTAAACCCTTACTTTATGCACAAAAAAAGCTCTATCAAATGAGGCCTTAATAGAATACTCCAAAACTTCCCATGCTCTACCACCATATTAAACATGTTTACAAATGTTTACCCATGCTTTAGGAACAAACTTTCAGCCCCTTTGAATGCACTTTCCTCAGTTACCAACTTGTACGCATCCTTTTTCATTGGAAATCTTCTATATTTTCTAAAGATCAGCAACCAAACATTGAATGGTTCGCTTCCCCTAAATAATTCAACAGATACATTTCTTAAACTACATAATGTCATACCAAAAATTGGACTTATGTAAGCAAAGTTATTAAATTTGAACCATACCTTCCATTGGGTTTACACCCGTGAAAGACAGTCATTGACGAGGACTCCTTTCCTAAGATTGGAATGCTACAGTGAACAAAAAAGGCCATAAAAGAAATCATAAAGTTTATGACGTCGTACAAGCACATACTAGAAAAAAGGAATCTGCAATACCATTTCCTATTATAATAAAGAAATTGAAATGGGTTTTCTCATACTCACCCATATTAGATGTTGTATCCTCTACCACATCCATAGTAGTTGCACCCGAAGTCTCACATTGAATATTGACATTCAAATTCAAACTATTGTTCACAAACAATGGAAAGGAATCATCCAAAGGGGTTCGGTGATCTGATTGTTGTGTGGAATGCTTCGTACACTGGGTTGGACGTCGATGAAGATCCCTGGTTGCACTAAACCATGGACACATGTGAACGATGGTAGCTGCAGCTTGATTAGGATCCGAAATGAATTCAAACGGAAATGCATTTGATTGTTGTAGGTCCTCTACAAACTTGTCCACGCATTTTTCATATGATTGCACCTGTTGTAGAGATTGTGGCGGTGTACACATCACTTTCTTCAAGAGTTCGTTAGTGTCATTCCAAAGAGACATTGTCACCACATGTTCATCATATACATGAGTCATAGAAGGATCTTGCATAGGGGTCAAAACATTAGGATTGTTTTCTTTTACGGCCCTCTCTGACAATGTCTCGTTCAAATCTATGTTTGTATCAATTGGTTGACCTCCCCCATCTAAATGAGGACACAAAAGAAATTTGTATTAGGCTATAGAAAATGCAAAACATAATTGACTCCAATAAAGTAATGCAATTCAAATTGAAATTCACTTATCGTGGACCACCCCTTCAACGACAGATGATCTTTTAATCAAGTCAGCAACCTTGACGACATGTTTGCAAGTGTTCCCCTGCAAACTCCAAGGGCAGTCACAAACAAAAAGGTGCTCCCCAAATTTACGAACAAGGTAGTGCATTGACCTACTTTGAATTTTCACTCAGTACCGTCTAGGATCTATTTCATCTAGAATTGCCTTGGCCCGCTCCACACTAAATCGCATATTTAAATAATTTTTATTCATCAAGAAACCATAATGCTGCAACTTTTCCTTTTGCATATAGAATGGTTCCATTTGTGTGTAATACAAATAGTCAATTCTCCTATTGCATTTTTTTGAACGATCGCACATTTACCGAGTTTTTCATACGCAATGGTATGACTCAATGATTTCCTTTCTATCTTGGTTGGCATGTGGGAATAGTCTGTAATATTTCGCCCACATGGATGCAAAAAAAAACATCCAATAGTCAAGTAAACCACAATGTATTAGATGTGACATCAAATAATTTGAATGGTGCAAATCATGCTAGGTGACAAAAATTATCAACTCACCAATTCCACCTTCTCCTTCGCACCAAGTCTTCTTGAAGTACTCTAAGAATCAGGGCTGATCATTGAACTCCTAAAAGAAAGAGTTCAATAGCTGAGTGACGCAATCTTCGGTGTCAACAATTTCCATCATGATCGTGCCAAGACTCCAGAAGACTTCCATTTCCCTTTCCTTGGTTGCATACTTATATACATTATTTAGCCAAGCCCTTTTGACATGCCAAAGGCATAGAAGCACACAACATTGAAGGACAACCCTAATAGACAATACGAACAATATTGTTTACTACTCGATTGCATGAGAAAGTGGCATTGAAAATGAATAGCAAATGAGAAAGGTACACAAATGAAGAATGGGATGCACATACTGTATGGCTTGGATCTCTACAGTCTTATCATCGGTCAAAAATGAATTGATTCTCTAGTCGGGCCTGGCTCTTCTTCCACGTTCGAGCAACGCAACCAACACACCACTTTGTTACTCATCGAAAACGAGGAGAGTATACAATGGGTACTATAGAGAGAATAACTCAGTGTGAGCATTGTGAAGTTTACAGCCAAGAAGATCATTAAAAACATGATGAACTATTTGTCAATTTTTGTAAGGCCTCACCTCATATTTGTTAGTTGCAAACGTGGAATCCATCGAGATGACTGAATTGTGCGAGAAGCTAACCATCCTATCCAGCATCCATGGAGTCTGAACCCTGATAACAAAAGGCGTATTGTTCCTATCGGGCCGTTGAAAGTAGAAGAAGTTGTCAAAGTCTTGTCCACTCTAAAGTAGGATACTTGTCGAATCAACTTTGTGTTTTTGTGCCTGAGTAGAATGCACCTTTCACCAGGAATTCATTACATCCTTTCTTGTAAGGAACTGATCTCTCTTGGACATCATGCCACAGAACAGAGGATCACCGATGTGTCTATCCATTATTGCATTGACACCGACGTCCATGAGCAAAAGGCTTTCAATATATCTTTTTCACTCCATGGATAGATTAGCGGAAAACATAGAATGCTTCTCTCCACTTGTGTCATGAATGCCATGGAAAAATTCACCATTTTTATCTATGTGGAATATTTCTTTGTAGATAATATAGGCAACACCGGGTTTTCCTTCCATAACCTTTACCATGGAGTGGTATTGACAACCTCGCATTTGTATAAACATCTTATGTGGTTTCTTCTTTGGTAGAGGCTGGTTTTTGTTGTCTTTAGGACCGTATTGATACCAGTAGCTTCAAGAAAGCATCATCTCATCATGTTCAACCAAGAGAGTAAAATATCATTCGGCCACAGAAATGAATGTCAATATATACAAACCTCTTATACAAAATTATTTTGCTATAATTTTTGTCGTAGATGAGACACAAGGTGGTAGGTTCTCTTATTTTCTTGTCCAAAAATCTGGTTTCTACACCTTCAATGGATGTTTCACCGTGAATGAACTGATCAAGTCTCTTAAGAGGAATTTTTGCAACAAGGTCAGGGACCTTATCCTTGTTGATAGAAATAGTAGCCCATTCCAAATCGGAAGACAAAAAAGGAGAGCCTCCATTTTATACATATTGCACCTGCAATTCATCTAGATTCTTCCATTTCAAACCTCTCCCCATTCTAGGAAATCACAGCATTGGACGAATACTTAAAATTAGTGTGGATTGTGTGAAGAAAAAGAAAAAAAATCATTCATTAAATATAGATAAAATGTGCTTGCATTTCTCTCACACATGTGAAACCAATAGGACGTTCCAGCTTCAACCGGGGAAAATTAAAGGTGATAGATTCAATCAAGCTATGCATAAAATATAACACAAACGCATGCTGGAAATCGAGCAGTCCAACAACCCAACACTGTGTTTTCTGAATCACAATTATTTTTTGCACTTTTCTTTCAATCATGCAAAATTAAAACACAACAATGGAATGTGTGGTTTGGAAGACATTCATACTATCTTGTAACATTCCATGTTGCAAAACCATAGGTTTTAAGAATCAAGCAACCTACCATGAGACAACCCTTGACATTTGAACATGGAGATTCAAATAACTGAAACCCAACACTGTGTTTTCCGAATCACAATAATTTTTTGCACTTTTCTTTCAGTCATGTGTGAAATTCAAACACAACAATGGAATGTGTGATTTTGAATACATTCATACGGTTTTGTAACATTCCATGTTTCAAACCCGTAGGTGTTAAGAAGCAAGCAACCCACCATGATACAACCCTTCACATTTAAACATGGACATTCAAATACTTGAAACCCAACATTGTGTTTTCCAAATCACATTTCTTTTTTCCAATTGATTTTGTCAATCATGCGATAGTTAAACACAACAATTGAATGCATGATTTGGAAGACATTCATATTGTTTTGTAACATTCCATGTTGCAAAACCGTGGGTGTTAAGAAGAAAGCAACTGAACATGAGACAACCCTTTACAATTAAACAGGGAGATTGAAATAACTGAAACCCAACATTGTGTTTCCCATTCACAGTAATTTTGTGCAGTTTTTTTTTTCAATCGACTGAAATTTAAACACAACAATGGAATGTGTGATTTGGAAGACAGTCATACTGTATTGTAACATTCCATATTGCAAAATCATGAGTCTTAAGAAGCAAGCAACCCACCATGAGACAAGCCTCTACATTTAAACAAGGAGATTGAAATAACTGAAACCCGGCACTATGTTTCCCATTCACAATTATTTTGTGCAATTTTTCTTTTCAATCAACTAACATTTAAATACAACAATGGAATGTGTGATTTGGAAGACATTCATACCATTTTTTAACATTCCATGTTGCAAAATCGTGGGTGTTAAGAAGCAAGCAACCCACCATGAGACAACCATTTAAGAAACAAGCAACCAACCATGAGACAAGGAAAGATAAACAATAGACTAATTTCACAAGATGATTTCTTTTAGAATTCACAGATTCAAAAACTAAAACATCAACACAATTCGACTCAACAAATATCATATTGAAGAATGATCACATAAGCACAAAGACATTTGCAATCAAGAAAATATTAACAAACTCAAAGAGTCAATCTTATTTTCTTTTTTCTCAATACAAAATAGGGGTTCAAAGGCTCCATGGTTGCGTAACAAAATTGTCTGCAAATAGAAAATTCCCTTCTCCCCCCTTTTCCTCTATTTCTTTCCTCCCCTTTTTTTTTTCTCCAATAATTGTTCGCAATCCTCCTTAAAAATGGCCAAGGTTGCAATAATTCATTAAGAAATGAACACTATTTCCATTACACCCTAGGATTTCGATCACTATTCATAATTACAAAATTTTCATGCATGTAAAGTAAAGATTCAGTTATGTTGAAAGAAACCGTTTTTGTTGAAAACTGCATAAAGAAACCAAGTTCACTAAACAACCGGAGGAGTTAGAGCCCAAAAAATCTCCGCAAGAATTTCATTAAGCAAATTATTAAATCCAGCTCGCTCTTCCTCTCTATCTAAGACAAAGATCACCCTCCAATATTTGGCATAGTTGGAATTTTCCTTCCATGCAAGCGAACGTAGCTCAGAAACAATGTCGAGTTGTTCCTCCTCGAGCCACATTAAATTAGGTTGAATGATTGGTACTGGCTCGATTTCCCATTCCGCAACTTCACCAGGAGGCACCATGTTGAAGAAAACCTGGGATCAAAATTCTACCACCTTTGCAAAACCATGGTTGTTAAGAAGCAAGCAACCAACCATAAGAAAACCCTTTACATTTCAAGTGGATGATTAAAATAACTGAAACCCA
Organism: Sequoiadendron giganteum; assembly: GCA_007115665.2. Taxonomy (NCBI): domain Eukaryota; kingdom Viridiplantae; phylum Streptophyta; class Pinopsida; order Cupressales; family Cupressaceae; genus Sequoiadendron; species Sequoiadendron giganteum. The sequence continues at coordinate 286,130,613 of CM021109.1, read as the reverse complement.
GCACTATGTTTCCCATTCATAATTATTTTGTAAAGTTTTTTTTTCAATTGTGCAAAATTTAAACACAACAATGGAATGTGTGATTTGGAACATTCATATTGTTTTGTAACATTCCATGTTAAAAAACCATGGGTGTTAAGAAGTAAGCAACCGACCATAAGACAACCCTTTACATTTAAACAAGGAGATTCAAATAACTGAAACCCCACACTGTGTTTCCCATTCAAAGTTATTTTGTGCAGTTTTCTTATCAATCGACTGGAATTTAAACACAACAATGGAATGTGTGATTTGGAAGACAGTCATACTGTATTGTAACATTCCATATTGCAAAACCATGGGTTTTAAGAAGCAAGCAACCCACCATGAGACAACCCTCTACATTTAAACAAGGAGACTCAAATAACTGAAACCTAGCACTGTGTTTCCCATTCACAATTATTTTATGTAGTTTTTTTATTGAAGCCTCGCACTATGTTTCTCATTCATAATTATTTGGAGACTTGCAAAAGAGAATAAAAATTGAACTAATATAGTGGAGGCTAAATACTTCAATGGGTTACTTGTTATTGATTTTCCAAATTTGGATAACTTATATAATGTCTTACTTATATGAATTAAAGTAAAAAATTATAGATAACTCATAAGAAAGAGACCAATTTGAAATGTAGGAAATGGGTTGAAGGCTAGATTTCGGTATGCTTCTTGGTTGGGAAACACTCTCCATAATTTTTTAATCCCTTGTTTAGCTATCAAGAATGGTCTTTCTTCTTTATTTTCATACTATGTGGCTAATTACTAGGAATATGGTACTTAATGTAGAAAGTTAATTAATTTATTTACTCCTCTCAATCATCTCAATCAAGAGGTTATTAGCTACCTTATAGAGAATTTAAAGAGTTCTATATAGTCTAGTTTAATAGGAAAAAATAGACCATTTGGTTGGGTTCTTCCATATGGAAGTGTACTATTGCATCTACTTATCTCCTTTAACATGATATACATGTTGAGGTGTTTGAAAAGAAGAAGATTTTGAACAAGAATATATTACATAAATTCAATGACATCTAGTAGGTTGCTTGTTAGATTAAATTATTGATTATTGATAATCTTAAAAATAGAGCCATTAAAATCCCCAATAGGTGTGATCTTTGTGAGAATAATGTTGAGTCTATTTTTCACATTTTTCTAGAATATTTATTCACCTACTCTATCTAAATATCAAGTTCTCACCCTTAATGATGAATGGAGATTCCCTCTATATTTTAAACTACCTCAATTACCTTTCTCCCCCTCTTGGAATATCTTAAAAATTATTAAAAGCTATAAGAAAATTCACTCCATAAATGAGGAAACAATTAATCATCTCTACCATAGAGGTAGTGGAAAAACTATTTCTTTAGACAATATGAGTTATTTTATGGAAAACATTGCATTGGTATGATAAAAATATTTTCCTAGTAAAATTACTTGTGGAATAATTATGAGAAGTGGGGTTGATTGCAATTATGTGATCTTGGGAAAAATATTGAATTACTTGATAATAATTGAAGTTTATCAAAATATTTATTTGGGTTACTCCTTTAGATTTATCACAATCTACAATTTGGAGGTCAATGATATCCCCATTTTTCTCTTTATTTGTAAAGGATACTACCTATCAACCAATCTCCTTATTGATCCCTCTTTGGGAATCAACGTATTTCATTTTTTCCAATGAGACTTAATAATTTCATCATTTTCTACTTGTTTATGGACTAGTATATTTGGAATATTATCATGGGAGATGAGAGACTATGAAAGAGACTTATTATTGTCAATAATACAATAAAAAAATTACTATTTGGCAATCCTTGTGAAGGGTGAGCTAAATCCATTTATATAATACATAGATAGTTACGATCCATTAGTTCATAGAGATTTCATTGTACAATGGAAGAGTAAGAAGGTTGTTGTGAGGGATCTGAAATTTTAAGACTCTAAAGAGTTCAACATTGTAGTTGCTAGCATGTCTAAGAAAAGAGCCAAGACCCATCAAGCGAGAAAATTCCAAAGAAAAGAAAACATTGACACTTTCATAAAAGGCTTTAAGAAGCTCATTAAATGATAATTAAGATATCTCAAGGAGGCTCTTCCTTAAAATGAATTCAACTTCTTTCTCATTAAATATTTTACCCTAAATGAGAAGTATAAATTATCTATCTTTGTTAAATAACTTTCCCTTTGTAAACAATATAAGGCATAATTACCTATTATGCTTTGCTTTGTACCTTTCATTATATATAGAGAAATTAAGTCATGAATGAGATTCTAGGTAAGAAAAAATGGTCCACTACACCAAGTTTTTATAATTTAACTTTATAATTGTGATAAATCCATTTTTTTACTTCTCAAATCCAACCATAGGGTGGTTGTTAATGAAAAAGTGCTCTTATTTTATAGGAATCAAGTCTCCTTTATGTGGGAAAATATTATCTAACCCTGAAAAAATGTGATCACTAAAATTTCTCCCTATAGTTCCCATATTTTTAAATCTTACAAGAGGTCTAGTCTTGGTGAGGAAACTACAAATGATCCCACTAAATCTTCACTATTGCTATTGTTATATTCTTTAAACTTATTAGACCTATAGGTAGAGCTAGTATTAGTAGAAGTACTACCCTCTCTAATCTTAGTGTTGAGGTGATCCATCTAATGTTTCCCCTATTGATATCGTTTCACCTCCCTCTAATACAAAAGGAAAATACCTAGATATCATTGGTTCTTCAATTGAGTTTATTGATAACCCTAGATTTAAGAATATATAAACAACTACTAAAAGGAATAATAATTATATCAAGGAGACTATGGCCTAAAATGAAATCACTCAATGATGGTTTTAATCTTCAACATAGATTCCTAAAGTGGTTCAAGAATGAAGTTGAGAATGAAATTAAAGATGGAGAAAATTCATAAATATAGGTGAATATGGATGTTACTAAAATTGAGATTAAAGTGAGATTGTTTGATAAGGATTGTACAAATACATTGCTTGGATTAAGATTATATTTATATTGTAATCATATTTCTATCTCATGCATCTCGAACACTCTTAGAATGTGAATTTGGATTCATATAGTGTATAATTATAGAGGTATCTTCTATTTATATTATAATGGTAACCTTGGCATTATTTTTCATATTACATTTGACTTTAGACTCATTTAAAGTATTTTCCCTTTCTTAAGTACTAGAAGAAGATGAGAATCTTGTCATAAAAATGGGTCCCACATGTGTTAGTGGCTCCAAAATAGAGAACTATATTTAGGGATTTAATCCATAAGATAGTTATGGGTCGAACATGTCTTTGTGGTTTTATTTTGTATTTAGGGTCTCATTGATTGAGCCCATATGATGTCCATGTGAATTCATTGATGTCCAAGGTGGGTATTGGATTTTTTCATGTACTAAGGCCTTGGTCTATTATTTTGGTGAAAAAAATTAAGGCTTTCATCTCTTTTCTTATGTATTAGTAGTATAAGATAGTAGTTTAATATCATTTTTTGCAGTTTTTTTTTTCAATGGTGCGAAATTTAAACACAACAATGGAATGTGTGATTTTGAAGACATTCAAGAAACTGAAATACTCCACATTGTGTTTCCCAAATTTCAAATTAAAAAATCTTGTAAAACCCTCTACATTTAAACAAGGAGATTCAAATAACTGAAACCTAGCACTGTGTTTCCCATTCAGAATTATTTTGAATAGTGTTTTTATTGAAACCCAGCACTGCATTTCCCATTCAGAATTATTTTTTGTAGTTTTTTTCAATGGTGCGAAATTTAAACACAACAATGGAATGTGTGATTTTGAAGACATTCAAGCAATTGAAATACTCCACATTGTGTCTCCCAAATTGTAAATTAAAAGAACTTGTAAAACCCTCTACATTTAAATAAGGAGATTCAAATAAATGAAACCCAGCACTGTGTTTCCCATTCAAAATTATTTTGTACAATTTTTTTATTGAAACCTAGCACTGCGTTTCCCATTCAGAATTATTTTTTGTAATTTTTTTTCAATGGTGCAAAATTTAAACACAACAATGGAATGTGTGATTTTGAAGACATTCAAGCAACTAAAATACTCCACATTATGTTTCCCAAATTTCAAATTAAAAGAACTTGTAAAACCCTCTACATTTAAACCAGGAGATTCAAATAAATGAAACCCAACACTGTGTTTCCCATTCAAAATTATTTTGTATAGTTTTTTTATTGAAACCCAGCACTGCATTTCCCATTCAGAATTATTTTTTGCAAATTTTTTTTTCAATGGTGCGAAATTTGAACACAACAATGGAATGTGTGATTTTGAAGACATTCAAGCAACTAAAATACTCCACATTATGTTTCCCAGATTTCAAATTAAAAGAACTTGTAAAACCCTCTACATTTAAACAAGGAGATTCAAATAAATGAAACCCAACACTGTGTTTCCCATTCAGAATTATTTTGTACAGTTTTTTTAGTGAAACCCAACACTGCGTTTCCCATTCAGAATTATTTTTTGCAGTTTTTTTTTCAATGATGCGAAATTTAAACACAACAATGGAATGTGTGATTTTGAAGACATTCAAGAAACTAAAATACTCCACATTGTGTTTCCTAAATTTCAAATTAAAACATCTTGTAAAACCCTCTACTTGCAACAAAATTACCCCTCACCTCGATTTGGTCTATATTCTCCTCCAAATCCTCCACGTGCACTCCACACTTCATCTTATTTGGTCGGCATTCTCCTTGAAGTCATCCATGTGCACTCAGACCTTTAGCTTTCCCTTTCAACGTGCAGACAGGAAACAAAACAAATAGTATTTTCACCTTGCTTTCTCGAAACAAAAAAGGCCCACGTCATTCCCTTCCACTTTTCTCATGCCAGACAAAAGAAACTTTCTGACGAAGCTAACCCGCCCTCTTTTTCACCCAGAAATGAGCGGGAAAATGCACTTGACGACACTGTTAACTCTCGCTTGACTATTGCTTAGACGTTTCATCCCGTCCACCAGTTTTAGGCGTCTGGCAAGCCCCACACTACGACGTCTCATCATGTTATGTATGTATCCATGTATGTTCTTATGTATGTTTTTCATACGTTTTTCAATGTACATAGGTGAAGTTTGTCTAGTAGTTAGCTGTCTCCCATTATCTTCATCCAATTTCATATTTTATTTCTCACATTTTAATTTATAATCAAAAACTCAACATTAATAATGAATATCTTTATATTTAATTATAAAAAAATAACTTCATAATTTAACAATTTAATATAATAATTTGATTATCAAAAACAACATACATATCAATTTATCCATAAGATTTATTTAATAATTTATTTATTAATTAATTTTATCCATCACTAAAGAACAACATCAATAATCAATTTAATTTAACACTAAACATCAATAATAATCACTCAAGCATAAAAAAGGGTCAAAAGCGAAAACAACTGATCACAACCACAAACAAACTGATAGATGATCGACGGGATATTCATCCTCTCTGAGGATGATGGCAAGGGTAGGGGACCGTACATTATCTATGTTCAACAATTTCCATTGGGTTTAAGGCACGCTTAGACTTGTCAATTTAGGTGGAGTCGATGCCTGGTACCTACAATCTGTAACACACAATTTCTTTGCACACACACACACACACACACACACACATATATATACATATATATATATATAATCATCACATACCTAGTGAAAATAAATCAAAACACCGTAGGGTTCTCAAAAGTGAGAAATACGACATCCTTCCCTCCACACCTAAATATAATTTAAAAGTGTCATATAATATGTCAAATAACATCTCGTAACATCAATAATCATAACCATTCCAAAATAGTATTACCCATTCTATTTCTAGCAGATACATAATCATGCCATAAACAACATCAAAATAATCAGACTAATCAACATCTAAAATCACTATTATTTTACCTGCACTTCTGAGTTCCAAAATCGACTACCTGCACATCCATGGTGAGAATGGAGGGGAACTACATCCAAAGCCAAACCACCTGCACATCCACAGTGAGAATGGAGGGGCACTACAAAACACTTGGTTTATAGGTTTAAATAGTCTCTTTATGGTTTGAAACAATCACCCTATGTGTGGTATCTAAAGTTTGAATTATATATGTTGAATTTGGGTTTTATAATAAGTAATGAGGATCATTGTACATTTATTTTAAATGAATTAATGATCATACACTAATGATTTTCATGTATTTGAATCACATTTTATCTTTTAGTAACACCAAGAGTATGATTAACAAGTTGAAAATTTATATTTTAGGTACATTTGACATGAGATATATAGGGGTATGAAGATACATATTTGGTATAGAAATTAGGAGGGATGATAGCATGACAATATTTGGTTGTATCAAAGTAAGTATGTGAATACTATTTTGCAAATGTTTAATATGTAGATATATAAGATAGTTAGTATTCCTCTACTATTTGACACTAAGATTAATTTAGATATGTGTACAAAATTTGAGGATATGTCTAATGCTATATATGATAGTGTAATTGGTAGCCTAATGTATGTTTCAATTTTCACTAAGCTAGATATTTCCCAAGCAATGGAGTATTGAGCAAGTCCATGTCTAACCCTTATAGAGAGTATTAGAATCATGAGAAGAGGATACTCAGATATTTTTATGGTAATTTTAACTATTATTTGGTTTATTATATTACTGAAAATGTGGATAAGATATTGGACATATATGTCTTTGTTCATGTAGATTGAGTCAATGATATGGATAGTCAAGGTCCACTACTAGCTTTGTTTTTACTCTATTTTACGATTTATCGAGTTGCATGAGTAAGAGGTGTCCCATAGTTTCTTTATCTACTAGTGAGATAGATTATATGACCAATACTCATGTCTCTAAAAATGAATTTTGGTTGCAATGTGTAGGTATTAGTTTTGATTGTAGGATAAGAGATTGGTTACTGTAGTCAAAGTGTATTTTTTAGCAAAGGATTCAATGTTTCATGCTGAAACAAAGCATGTATATGTTTAGTACCACTTTGTTCAGGAAATGTTTGTAAATGGACACATGTTATGTTGATAAAGGTTTACACTCGAGATAATATTACAATTTCCTTATCAAACTTATGAGCATAAAAAGATTGTCTTGGTGTAGGGAGGCCATGGTCCTTGTTTCTTTTACTTAATTATTTTTTTTTCTTATGTATGTATTTATAATGTATGATGTAAATTGGAATAATGTTAGGATTAAGGCTCCATAAACATTGTAACTCCTATATTATTAAGTTTTTACAACATCCTTGTTAAGGTTTTTGTGGGCACATAGGTGTGTTAGTGGGAAAATATTTTGTAATAATATGTCACTTATAGTTTGTAAATGCATTAATAAGGGATGAAGGGGCTCACCAAAAATAATAATTAATTACTTGTGTCAATATTAATTATCTCCTCAAGTTGGGCACTTGAAAATGATATAAATGTGACATAGTATTTCATAAAAAGTGACTATTAGCTTCTCCAAGTTAGTTTCTTGGAAAGGTTAGGATGCTAGAATAAATAAATTTACATATTCTAAAGGGAATTCCATGGAGTGGGACAATTGGTTTTTGCAAAGGGATTTTGGGCACCATGTTTTATCATCATTTGTGCATCTCTTATTGTAGAAACTCTTGGTGATTTTCTTCTTATGATATTGCTATCAGGATTCAACCGTGTAGTTTTTGAGTCAAACTCCTTGACCCATGATTCATGAGTAGTGGTTCACAAGAACCCATCTCTCATGATAATGAATGGTTCACTTAGCACTCATTGCATCTAGGTGATGCTCACAAAGGTGAAGCATTGGTCCATCTCGAGAGGTCACCCATCCCAGTACTGCTCCAGCTCAAGCAGGTGATATTCTTCTTCCAAAATTTCTATAAATTGAAGCCTTGGGATGGTCGTAAGATATCCTTTTTTAATTTTTTCATTGAGAGTTCATAGGTACATGGGTGTTTCAGATTGGAGATAAAGAAAGAGTGAAGGAAGTTTGTTTCTTTGTAATCTTGTTTGAATTATATAACACACTTGACATCTCCTCTTGGTGAATTTTTTTCCTACAAATTTTTCTCCACATAAATCTTGTCCAATATTTTGTTCTTGTGTTGTTTATTGATTTATTATATTATTTATTTCAAATCGTAAATCCATTAATGGTATTCTACAATTAAAAACATATAATTGAATGGTGTTTCATGAACAAGCATACTTAATTTTAAATTTCTATCTTGTAGTGTTTTACCTTTTATTCTCAATAGGGTCTAATATGTTGCTTCAATCTAATGGACTTGTTATTTTGAATGTTTTTCTACATTTAAGAATATCTAGATTTGTTAACTCAGAATTATTAGATTGTAATTTGTCATCAATTAGTGATTTTTTTATTGGAAAGGTGAATTTATTTTTTATATTTTCATAAAGTGACATACCATTATTGGTAGATTAATCCATTATTCATTATATCCCAATGATCCATGTATTTCATCATTTAGCAATTTTATTGGTTCACTAATGCAATATTCGCATTGATAATTTTTGACGCGTATGTATATAATATCTTTAATATAACTTTGAGACTTGGTATAGTTTATAGCACTAGGATGAATTCAAGAATTTAGATTATAGTTGAGAAATGGGAGTCAAAGTAGTCAAATAAATTTAATGTAAGTAAAATAGAGGAATTTCCATCAACTCTTTGATTATAGAAAACACATCTTATATTGTGGTGGGGTTAAATTTGTTAGAGAAAACATCCTAGAGTCTATTTGAAAGTAAGGGCACTACCACATTTATGTCAATTACCATGAATTTACTTCAATATTTAGTAACTGTTAAGAGCAGTTGTGAGAGATATCTTATGTAGGCTAAAAACTATATGCAATGAAAGCTACACATAGATACAACATGCATGTTCTATTTTTTATACTTGTTCTTTCTCTAGAGATCTTGAGATCTTCTTTTAATGTCCATTTGACTTTTGTTGGGCTATAAGATTGAATAAAAGTCATATATATATATATATATATATATATATATATATAAATTGATGTTATATGTGGATATATCTATTATAGTATATATGTCTTAAATACTTTCATCCAAAAAATACCAAAACATACCAGTCTTGAGCTATTTTATTTAATACATGGGATCATAAATTTTAATTTTATTAATTTATTTTTATAAGTATTATTTTACTTTTGTATGTATTAAATTTTAATTTTACTTTGGAAAAAAATCATTTTTTCGAATAATTCTTTTATTTCATTTTGAAAGGGTAGTAAGTATTAAATACATATATGTTACTTTTAAAACTATTTTTTTTATTGTTTATTTTTTATTTTAAAAATATGTTGATTTTTTTGAACAAGACAACTCAGAGGGGGGGTGAATTAGTTGTCACCAAATTTAAATTCCTTAACCATTTATCGGAACTAAATCCACATACATCATAAATGATTCATTAATGAATGTAGAAATTGAAACTCATCACATAAACACAGTAAAACCAGATTTATGTGGAAAACCCAATGAGGGAAAAACCACGGTGAGGATTAACTCACACTATAGAGAATACCAAAACTGATTACAAAAGACTCACTACCTAGAATAAAGACTCACTATCCATAGGGCTGCAACCCGGATGGCTCACTTCCACAAAGATACAAAAGTGAACTGATGAATTACACCTTTCTTGTGTTGGATTCAGTTGCAGATGAAGCTCATTAAAAGTAGTATTGTATATCAATAATCGCTCAATAGTTCTTCTATGATCACACACTTATTGTCTTCACTTGCTTCACTTATTCTGATATGTTGTATTCTCACCCTTTTTTGTCTCTATATCCTTATTCCATAACCTTGCATCCATCCTTTTTTTTGGAGAGACATATATGCATATATATGTATCTTATTCATCAATTAGGTCAGCCAAGTATCCATAAAGTATTGTACACACTAATTCGACCAAGATCTTCAAATATTTGAATCATGATTTGTCACATGGTAGGAATGAGACTTTAAAATCAACATATTGGACCACATATAATGGTCATCTTCAATAGGAAATAACTTATGGTAAACGAGTCATACATACAATATTGTGTTGACATCAATGACAACCTGGTGACATTAATGACAATTATTTGATGCAATCTTCAATCCAACAGATTGTGTCTTGATTTATATAGTTGTGACATGACACTCTATGTCTTATTGCCACTATAGAACACATCTTGACTAGATGTGATTGTAAATGACATAAAGTAATTGGCCTCAATCATGTGTGGACTATGTTTTATTTTCCCTAAAAGTGGAGGACTAACATATCCCTAAGATTGCATATGGAACCAGTTCAGGATTTCACCTGGGTTGGTGATTTCATAATCTATATACAAGAGAATGGCGATGAACAAGATTAAGTGTTTAAATTATGGAAAAAAAAATTTGTGTTTGCCTCTAGATTTGTGAGGTAATTTTGTAAACTATTTTGGGTCATGTAGGGTAGCTTTGGTTGTCCCTATTTTGATAATTGGATCCTTTTTGGATTGAGGGGAATGAGAGCATAGGCTAAGCTCTTGGTTGTATACAAAAAATGTAAACTTTTTTTGAAATATTAATAAAGATATACTCTTATGTAGCAAAAAAATCTCCCTAAGATTTGATATTCAATTCTTTTATACATTCTAATGGAGCTCCATTATTTAAAATTATACTAAAAAAGTATATAAAAAAACATAAAATATAGGATCCACAAATATTTTGATATTTTTAACTAATATATCCTAGAATAATTGATTAGGAAAATAATTAAGAACTCAAAATTTTCAAGAAAAAAGTGGAACATCTAAGGCATCATCCTCTCCCTTTCATATTATATGAGTTCTTTTGCAATAAAGATTACAACAATAGTTACTATTTTTTTAAGATTCTATCCAACTTATACGTACCATCTAGATTGATATGGATATTTTAAGAAAATTAAAAGGAGCAATATTACTTCTCTTAACATAGATAAATAATTTACATTTGACTATCCATGAGATTAACTATTTGGGGCATATAGTCTATTTAGGCTTATTTTTTAGATGATCAAATACTTCTTTTGTTCAATCTTTAGTTGTTTGTGTCAAATTCTTTTAAGAGTGTAAATTATCTTAATCCTCTTCCTCATGCTCAATTGGGATTCCTCACTGCTTCTCATTATTTTTGGATGGGGGTGTCAGTTCAGTGCCTCAGATCATTGAAATCTTTGTGGGTTTTTAACATATATGGTCCATGCTCTACTTTGAAAAAGAAACAATTATGGGACCAAATATCTCTTTGTGTATTTTTCACTTAAAAATGAGTGTAATGTTTTTGGTGGGGATTTTAATGTAGTCTTGGATTGCTCAAAAAAGTGTGGAGGAATCATTCCTCCTATTAAGGTCATAGCAAATTTTAGGGATTTTGTGTTGAACAACAATCTTTATGATTATGTATCAAAAAATGGCTCTTATACTTGGACAAATAAGAGAAAGGGTTTTCATCATATTACAGAGAGATTGGATCTCTTTCTCCTTTCACATAATTGGTTATCTTCATCTTTGAATTTTTCTTCTATAATCCATACAATAACAGGTTCAAATCATTTTCCCATTTCTCTCTCAATTCTTGAAGATAGAGTACGAGCTAAAATTCCTTTTAAATTTGAAGCAATGTGGTTTAGGGATGTAAATTGTATCTCTTTATTAGAGTCTTGGTGGATTCAATGTCCTTTTATTGAAGGCTCAAGGATGTGTCAACTTTGTAGAAAATTGAGATTCCTAAAGGAAAATGTTAAAAATGGAATCTAAAACATTTTAAGAATGTCTTCTTAGAAAAGAATTGAGCAAGAAATTTCATATCTTTATGAGCTAGTAATCAAAAAAGGTATATAAAAGGAAACCTTTGAAAAGGAGAATATCTTGAATGCTGAGTTAGATGAAATTATTTCTCGTGAATAAATATATTGGAAGTAAAATTCTAGGGAGATCTGGTTAAAAAATGGAGATAAAAACACAAAAAAATCACGCCTTTGCAAAAATTAGGAGGTAAGAAAATAAAATTTATTCTATTCAAGATGAAAAAGGGGTAATCTTTTCTTCAAAGGAGGATATTCAGTAGGAAGCAGTTAAATTTTGAAAGGACCTTCTTTCTCTAGAAGGGAATTTGAAACCTTTATTGGAGAATAAAGTGTCAAGTAATATTCCTTGTTTGTTTAGTTAGGAGAAAAATAGCCTACTTATGGTGAGTTTTTCTCTTGAAGAAATTAAAAGAGTAGTATTCTCTATGGCTGTCAAGAAAGCTCTTGGTCTAGATGGGTATACTACTATGTTCTTTCAAAAAGGTTGATATTTTGTGGGTGTTGATGTATTATTGGATTTGGAAGAGTCTAGGAAGAATAAAAATGTGCTAAAGGAAATGAATGCTACTTTTGTGGATCTAATTATAAAAAATCCTAATGCTTCATCTTTTAAAGATTTCAAATCGATTTCTCTCTACAACATTATTTATAACAAAATTATCACTAAGGCTATTGCTATTAGATTGGCCAGGGTGCTTCCTTTAATTATCGCTAATGAGCAAGTGGGTTTTGTGCTTGGGAGGGAAACTCTTGAGGGTGAAATTGTGGCACATGAGGTTTTACACTCAATTGTTCTTGAAAACATTCATGTTGTTGTTCTAAAACTAGATATGATGAAGGCTTATGATAGGGTTAATTAGGATTTTTTGTTGGCTATTTTGGGCAAGTTTGGTTTTTGTAAAAGTTAGTGTAAATGGATTTCTTCTTGCATCTCAAGGGAATTTTTTTTTATGATTTTTAATGGTTCTCCTCATGGTTACTTTAATTCTTCTCAAGGGGTTAGACAAGGTGATCCAATTTTTCCATTCCTCTTCATCTTAATGGTTGAAGGGTTGAATAGATCTATTTGTATGGCAAGGTCCTCTAAAATATGGAAAGGTGTTAAAATCAATTATTTCCCACATTCAATCACTCATTATCTATTTGCAAATGACACTCTTTTGTTTGGGCATGCAAGCCTTTAAGAAGCTAAGGTTATGAAGAAGGTAATTTCAACTTACTCTCTATACTCGGGGAAAGTTTTTAACAAAGAAAAGTAAAAAAATATATTTTTGAATATTAATCCACTCGTTAAAGATCAATTAATAAAATTTTGGGGATTCCAATGTGAATATTTACCTTGCAAATATCATGGTATTCTATTTTTCTGGCAAAGAAAAACATAACTTTTATGATAAAATTATTGCTTCTACATCAAATAGAATTTTTTTGTGGAAATATAAATGGCTTACTTTTTCTATTAAATTAGTTATGCTAAAGGTTTTCTTGCATTCATTTCCCATTTATCTTATGTCAGTGTTGAAATTTTCAAAAGGGAAAGGGGCATATCTTCAAAAGGTGCTAAGGGAATTTTTATGGTGGCTTGGGAGAATGTTTGTATGCCTAAGAGTTGGGGATGTTGGTCTAAGGGAATTGTTTCTTCAAAATAAAGCTCTTGGGGCTAAATTAATTTAGAAGATATATGCCAAACCAAAAACTAAATGGTGTCAAATAATGAGATAGAAATATTTGGATTCCTTACTAAAAAAATATATGTTCAAGTTTCAAAGTCTGGAACTTCATTTCTTCTTGTAGACCGATAATTCTTTCATATCTTTCTCGAATTATTAATAATAGGGAAAAACCTAAGTTTTGGGAATATGCTTGGAATGGCTATAAACCTCTTTAGGATGTTGGTAATTGGAAGCACATTGTGCTTGTCTTGAAATTTTTATGGTGGAATAAGATAAAATTATTATATGGAAGTGGATTCTCAAAATCCTCATTTCATTGTGACATGGAAATATTTTGATTTTTTTCCTTGTTCCTCTCAATTGAAAGACTCTTTGAAGGAGGAGTTAAATAAAAGATGGGTCTTCTATTCTAATAAGGAAGATAAAATAATCTAGTTTAAATCAAAGTCAAAAAATTATAATGTTAAAGATGGTTATAACTCTCTTGTGGTATTGGGTCAAAAGGAATCTTGGTCCTTTAATTTGTGTTGGGACCTGGATATTTTGCCTAAAGTGAGGGATTTCTCATGGTTAGCTCTAAAGGGTCATATTCTAACTAGTATGGGATTGGGATATTTGGGTATCACTCATTTGTTTCCTTGTGTCTTGTGTGGTGAGGCTTATGAAATTTCATATCACTTGCTACTTTTATGTGATTTTTCTTATCGGTGTTGGTCTTGGTTACAATATATGCTTGGATGGTATGGGCCTTTGCAAGGGTCTCTCTTTAAATAGTTTCAAATTTGGCCTTCCTTGTTTACAAGTTCCACATATGTTTGTATCTAGGAATTGAGCCCCTCTATCCTAATTTGGCAAATTTGGTTAGAGATAAATAATATAATTTTCAAAAAAAAGGCTTTTGATGTTAAGTAGGTAATTCAAAGGATTGAGGTTTCCATTTTAGAGTTAACTACGTCAAAAGTCTTCAAAAATTCAAATTTTTTGAAGGTTTTTTCTTCATGGAATGTCCTCATTCAAAAGAATTGGAGCTTGTTGAAATCCCCTCCTGCAAAGGGTTCTATTCAGGTATCGGTTCCTATTCTATATAGGAAAATGATCAAATGACAACATACTCCATTTAGTTTGGTGAAGTTAAATTTTGATGGTGCTTCCAAGGGAAATCCAGGGAAATCTAGTGTGGGTGTGGTATTAAGAGATTCTGAAGGTAATATTGTGAGGGTTACATGTAAGTCACTAGTGGATGGTTCAAATAATGTGGCAAAATTTAATATTATGCTACTTGGTCTTGAATTGGCTTGAAAATATAAGATAGACCATATCTTTATTGAGGGTTATTCAATGGTAGTGGTTAATGATTTGTTACAGAAGGTCTATGCCAGCTAGCATATGAATTATCTATTGGGATACATTATATATCTTCTTCAAAGGTTTTCTTCCTTTGAGGTAAGATATTGTTACAAGGAAGCCAATCGGTTGGCAGATGCTTTGACTAACATGGTGATTGATTATTATCTACCATATTATGAATTCTCACATTCAAACATTTCTTTCTTGTCATGAAAATTTTATCCTTGGAATTTTGTCAGGAATATGTCTTTTCTTCAGTGGCCCATAAGTGCTTTTGCACTTGTAGACAATTGAATATAAGCTCTCTTGAATTTATGTGATCAATGTCCTCTATTGATATGCTATTGATTTGGATATGATTTTATTGTTAGATGAATAGGACAATTGAGAGGGGGGTGAATCATTTGTATACTTTAAAACATTCAAACCCTTAATATCTTTTCAAACCTTGATCAACCATTAAACCCTTAATATACATTAAAAGAATGTAAACATGTAAAGCAGTAATGAAAAAACATAAAACACATAAGAACACCATATTTACGTGGAAAACCAAAGAAGTTAAAAACAAAAATGGTGATTATCTCACTAATATATGCATTGTAACATCAAATACAGTAAGGCTCACTACCTAGAAAGATAAAGAAAGGCTTACTGTTGGTGGCTCACAACCAAAGGACCCACTATCTAGAAGAAAGAAGAAGGGGTGTCTCAATACTGATTTGAACTACTAATAATGCATCTCTCATATTCCAAAGGTACAATTCCACTAAAGCAAAAACAACTCATCAAGTAGACTAAAATGTAGACACCTTCTACTCACTGCATCTAGAAGTCATAGGCATTAAGGATTGCACTCAGATCATCACACTTGATCAGATTCACATATTTCACATCACACACTCTTCTCTTAATCCAAAAAATAATTCTCCTTGCATTTATACATCCACAACCTAAAACACTCTCAATTAGGTCATCCTAAAGGAAACGTATACACCTTAATCGTGCAACATCAAATAGGTCAACACCAAACACTTCTGCAATGGAAAGAACTGAAGTTAGACCACACCAATACTTAGATAAGACCTGAATCAACACAGAAACTCTTCTCAACACTTCCACAAACAAAAAATATCCTTTACACTTAGTTTTAGCACACCAGGTCGACCAAATCTGCACTAGTTCACTAACAAGTAACCAAAATCACGCATCTCTAGGTCTAAAAACATCTCACGACCACACAACATTCCAAAATATCTTAGAATATTCCACATCATCATAATATTTTCCACAACTACTGCAACTACCTGAAACTCAAGAACACCTTCATTCTATGCAACCAGACATACTAGCATAGACATCCAGCACACCAAAAAACTTTGCAGAAGAAATCAGAACCTAAAACTTCAAGGAAAGGTAGATAAAAATAATATAAGAATGTTCCCAGATCCACAACACCAAAACCTTCACTACACAGAAATGTGGAGTAATCTTATTTCTCCCAAACACCCTGTTTCACTAGACATGCATATTGTCAAACACATCTTCCATTGTAGAATGATCCAAAACCTAAAAATCTGGATATAGAACCTCTAAAAACCTCTAACCATCATATCCAAACCAAGTAGGAATATATTCAACCATGAAGAGATGTGGAGTTGAACATTGAACACCACTTTGTCACATTGAACTCTCTTTTATTCAAATTTTCTCAAAAGCACTTGGAAACCAAATGAACCAACTTCATCAGCAACATTAATAAGATCTTTATAACACATATACAACATCTGAAACATGCAACACCTTCCAACTACAATGATCTCCCCAAACACAAGCCAGGACAACAACCTCTGTAACTATACTGAAGTAGGACATCAATGACAACACCACCATTTATTGGCATCAATACCAACAATTCAAGACCATTAGAATTCTAACAATCTCTCCATATAAGGGGTTGGCATCAATGACATCACTCCAGAAACTCACAAACAACTCAAGCTTCCAACATCTTGAAACTTCCAAAAATCTCCCTCTTTGCCATTGATGGAAACACCTACTTTTTGAAAACCATAAAAAAACAAAAGCATACCAATAGCAACTCTAAACCAAGCAATACTCCCCTGAATTGGGAATCTCTCACACTTCGTATTCTCTTGCTTCTTATCACTCTCTCCCCTTGTGGTCTTTAGACCATATTCTCTTTTGCACTATTCAACCAACTTTCTCCCCCAATCTCCTACAACACTCTTATGAACTATTTTTTTTCAACCACTCTAACTCTCTCCCCCTTTGACATCAATGGAAAAGGGCCATAGACTCATCCAATTATGTTTCTTGTATTGAACTCTTTTTCTCTCCCCCTTTGACAGCACTCAAAGGGAAATACCTACACCTTTCACACATCATTTGCATATTATTTTTATTTTATGTTTTTTCCTTTTGGTATATGCATACACCACTTTGACACTACTTGCAACACTAGCAAGAAACTGCACTCTCTCTTTACTGCACTCATTTTTCTACACTCTCCCCTTAGGGGTACAAAATATTCTCCATTTGACTTCACCATCCAACAACCACCACTACCTACTCCCTCTAAGAGGTAGCCTTCAACATTAGTCTAGTACCAAGAATGTATCTTGAAATACTTCCTAGATAGATGGACACGCTTATGCATCTAGTTGAAAGAAGGAGGGGAAATGACCCCTAACTTCTCTTGAAGATACTCAAAAGTATATTTTGGAAGAACCTTTGTGAAAATATCAGTAGCTTGATCCTTAGTAGGGACATACTGCAACTTTACCTCATTCTCAACAAATTTCTCTCTCAAGAAGTGATATTGGATTGAGATATATTTTTTTCTTGAATGCATTAGTGAATTCTTTAAAATATTGATTTCACTTGTATTATCACACATGATAGAAATGGGTTCATCATATGAAACTCTTATATCCTTCAATTTTTTCTTCATCCAAAACACCTGTGTACAACATGATGTTGTTGCAATATATTTTTATTCTTTAGTAGATAATGACATTGAATCCTACTTATTACATAGCCATGAAACCAACCTGCTTCCATGAAAGAAAGCACTGCCACTTGTACTTTTCCTATCATCTTCACATCCAACCCAATCTACATTTGTATATGCACTCAAGGATAAGTCAATAACCTTAGGATACCACAAACCATAATCCAGAGTGCCCTTCAAATATCTGAATATCCTCTTCACTGTTGCAATATGATATTCTCTAGGATCTTCTTGAAATATAGCCACAAGATAAAATAAATGCATGATATCTAGTTTAGTAGTAGTAAGGTATAATATTCCACCAATCATTGATCTATACTTGCTATGATTTTCCTTAGGAGATTCATCATTCTTTCTCATCTTACAACCAATAACCATAGGAGTACATACCAGTTTAGAGTCATCCATTCCAAACTTATTCAACATTTTCTTAACACACTTAGATTGTGATATGAATATACCTTTCTTTGATTGACTGATCTACAAACCAAGGAAGAAATTCATCTCCCCACACATTGACATATCAAATTCTTTATGTATTTCCTTTGTAAACCTTTTTCACATACCTTCATTTCCTCCAAAGATTATGTCATCAACATATACTACCACAATTAAGAATTGTTCACCTTCAATTTTGAAATACAAATTGCTATCAGTAGTACCTTTTCTGAATCCTTGTTGTAAAAATTACTTATCTAACCTTGCATACCAAGCTTTGGGAGCTTGCTTCAGTCCATACAATGCTTTCTTCAATCTACAAACCATATTTTTATCTTCTGACAACTGAAAAACCTTTTGGTTGTTCAATGTATACCTCTTCTTCCAATTCACCATTCAAGAATGCATACTTCACATCTATCTGATATACTTTGAAATATTTGTGGGCTGCAAAAGCTAAAAATATGTCCTGATAGTTTCCATTCTTGAAACTAGAGAAAAAGTTTCCTCAAAATCTATACTTTCAACCTGTGAGTAACCCTTACACACAAGTCTAGCCTTGTTCCCGACAAATTTTATATTTTTCATTTAATTTGTTCTAGAATACCCACTTAGTCCCAATCACATTATTATTTTTCGGTCTTGGGACCAATTCCCAATTCTGATTCTTCTCCATTTGTTCTAACTCTTCCTTCATTGTGTTGACCCAATTCTCATCTTTGCATGCTTCAATCACTATTTTTGGTTCCACCTCAGAAAGTAAACAAATTTACTTGTTCCTCTATCATAGAATATTTTCTTCTTGTTAGTACACCTTTTCTCTTATCTCCAATGATTTGATATTTTGAATGATTCTTCTAAATATACTCGGGAGTCTTAGGATTCTTTTTTGGAGTTTCTTCCTCTTCAACTGTAAACTCTTTTCCTTTATCTTTAGCCTTTTCTTCTTCATTGTAAGGGGATTCATCAAATTAATATCCTTCTATCAGTACTAAACTTTGATGTCATTCTTCATCCTCTTTGACACTTGCACTCTCAACAATCTTCTTCAATCTTTTGGTGTAGCACCGATAGGCCTTGTATAACTCATAAGGAGTCTTTGAACTGTTCAATCTTGATTGACCTCTGTTAAGAATGTAGACTGTAGTATGAATTTCTTCTATCCATTAGACATCTAAAAGATTAGCTTCCTTCATCATCGTCCTAGTTTCTTCCTGAACTATTTTATTTTTCCTTTCCACAACTCTATCCCACCGAGGAGTTCTAAGGGATGATAAATGCCTTCTTATTTCATGATCTTCACAAAAATTGTTAAATTCATTTGAATTAAACTCACCACCTCTATCAGATCTCAAACATTTTATTTCTAGATTCATTTCATTCTCAACAATAGCATTAAATGCTTTAAACTTGTCTAGAGATTATCATTTTTCTTTGAGAAATGTAACCCAAGCCATTCTAGAAAAATCATCAATTAATAACATGAAATACATGTCACCACATGAGCTTATAATTTTGGTAGGTCCACATAGATATATATGTACTAACTCTAAGGGACCTATGGTAGAGTATTCTTTTGTCTTGAATCTTATCTTTGTTTCCTTTCAAACTTGACATTCTTTGCAAATTGCATTGATAGGTTTTGTAATCTTTGGAAAATCTATCATAAAATCAATAGAATTGATCTTCACTAGGCTATAAAAATTAATCTCACCCATTCTTTTATTCCATAGCCAACTTTTATTATTTTAAGACATAAAGCACTTTTCACCACTACCTTTGAGTTGATAGACATTACCTTTTGTCCTTGTTCTAACAGAAACCAGAGTACCAAAGCTTCCTTTTTTGATTTCACAACCACCATTCTAAAATACAAGATTATATCCTCTACTACATATTTGTCCTACACTTAGAAGATTATGTCGAAGACCCTTGGCATTAAGAACATCATCTCTTTTATTCTTTACATCAAAAATAATTGAAACTTTTCCATAGATCTTAGTAGGTGTATCATCACCAAACTTAAAAAGACCACCATCATACTTTTCAAGCTTAACAAACTTACTATTATCACCTATAATATTATTTGAGCATCTGCATGATCTAATAATTCTTCTCTTCTCTAGAATGAAAAATAGTCAACATAGTTCCTTCAATGTTATGACCTATTTCTGGAGCACTTTCCTTCACACATCTTTCAAGATTAGTAGAATTAGTTCTAACATTTAAAGTCATGAACAAGAATTCATCACTTCATCCGAATAATCTAATTCTTCATCATCAGATACACCATTGTCATTTTCAACACAATAACTCTTTTTGACAAATTTATCCATGTGATCCTTTTGTTTGTCATTAGTAACTTTGATTAGACATTTACATGCATAATGGCATATCTTTCCACAATTGAAACATTTGAAAGGTAGCTTACCCTTGTATTTGAAAGCACCAAATATATGATCTCTAGAATAATTATCCAAATTTTGAGCTTCCTCAATAGCAAAAAATTTAGAACTATAAGCTTTAGGTAGAGTTATTAATACCTTTTTCACAACTTTTCTTTCATCCAACTTTCCACCAAGACCATTGATGGCATTGACAACTTCATCAACTTTGAGCATGTGGGTATGTGCAGGATCATGATGAGCCAAAAAGTGGCGATATGTAAGTGATATGATGGCCCATGTGGCTGATGACTTTTTTTTTACCCAAAATTAATGAAACGAAAAGGGTTTTTAAAGGATATTCTCAGCTTTCCACCAATATAAATTACTCTTTACTTTGAATTTAATAAATAATTATTAGTTATTTTCTATTTGAATTACGACTAAAATCCTAATTGATAGGTTGATTGAAAAAAATCTATAGCTTTCAAATGGTATCACATTCTTTGAATCCAAAACATGTGTCACATTCTATGCTTTTCATACTATAGGATTAAAGAAAAAATAATTGAATTTCATGAAGTTTTGACCAAGTTAAGGTGCTAATGTTAATGTAATATATTATTTATTACACTAGCATAAGTTAACTTAGGTCATATTAACCGTAGGTAGCTGATTCAACCTTTTCATGTCGTTTTTGGTTGTTGGGGTCATTTTTTGTTGCTAAAGGCATCTATTTTACACTATATCTACATCTTTTGTACATCTGCAAGAAAAAATGCCATCTGGATTTTGTTCATCACATAAAAAACCCATCTGAGTAATTTTTAGTTTTTGCATGCAGTCTGTATATTTTGCAGAAACAAACTCAGAAAGCTTCAGCCGTACCCCTCTCCGTTGGCAGTTTCAGATTTGAAGGCAGTTTTCCAATGCTCTGTTCTTGCTCATACGAACTCCGTTTCTCATGAATTTTGTTTTGAATTTGGCTTTTTTTTTGTGCTCTATGCACTAGTGCAGAGGTTTTTTGGTTTTGATGCAGAAAATTTTCAGAAATTGCAGATTCTCAGTCGTGACATTGCACAACTCTCGTTTTGGGAACTTCGAAGAAGCATAACTTTCTCATACGACCTCGTATCGAGGTGATTCTTTTTTTGAAAGTGCATTTTTTTTCGAGTAAATTGCAGTGGTACTATTATTTTTACTTTTCTGAGTTCCAATACTGTAGTTTCAGTTTACACCCTACTTGTGAGGGTTTTGTAATGCATTGAAATCAAGACCACTTAGTATTTCTCGCTAGTGGAAGTTGTAAACGCACTAATATAAAGTGCCAAATCATATTTTCTTGAGGGGGGTTCTTTGATTGAGTGAAAAGAGGGGGTTCAATGTGTTGACTCTTGTTAGCACATATTCTCTTTTAGAAACATGATTTTATGCATCATAGTTCATTATGGGGTTCTCATTTCATCCTGCTTTGGTCATGTTGAAATGGGGAAACTACACACAATGGAGAAATGGTATCATCACACATCTCCGATGGCTTCATTTGTTGCCAAATTTGTATAATCTTGTTCCCCCTCCTGGTATTGACAGTAAGAAATTTGCTTGGAATTGCAAAAGGGATCATGTCTTAGGAGTCATTGCAATGCATATTGATGTTTCCACCTTGAAAAGTGTTGATCATTGTGATTGCCCTCAGACTCTTTGGACTAAAATTTGGGAGATACATGGAGATCATGACATTCAACCATTCCCAGATGATCCTATTTCAAATTGTCTAGTGCCTCTTCATCTTTCTGACAGGATACCCTATGATGCAGATACTATGCGGGAGTTTGAATATTTGGAATACTTTGAATCTTCAGATGAGGATGAGGATGAAGAGGGTTCTTCCGATGCTCCTGCTTCTCCATCAGAGACAGTTGGTGTACCTTCACCTTCAGTGACTTCATTACAATCAGTATCACATTGTCTTCCTGATTGGGATTCCTATCTATCAAACATTGCATCCTTGTTTGTGGAGTCTCACATTTCAGATTTGGAGGACATATTTGAGGGGATATCTCTCCTATTTGATGATAGTCATTGCACTCCTGTTGTCAAGTCATCACAATCTTTGGATTTTTTTCAGCATCCGTTTCTGAATCGTTCTGATTTATCACCTTCTACATTGATTAGGTATGTACCTGAGTGGGTTGTGGCATCTTCATCTTCATCAGGCAAGGAGACACATGAGCAGCTTTCAGAGACATCATCAACATTCATATACATCCATCCTTCCTTCAATTCCTATCCGGAATGGGAAGCATCTCTGCACTTGCACCTGGTTTTGTTTCTTCCGAAAGGGAGACAAGTTGTTTGTCGACATTGGATCATGTTTTGTCTACATACACTTACCTTTTTTGCAGGTGATCACATATTTTGGGGGGGCTATATTGTCTCTCTATTTCCCTCCTATGGGGGGGGGCATTGATTGTATTGTATCCATGTGATGATTGTTGTCCTTGGGGGGATGATGTTGAGTCCTCCAATCATCACCTTTCTGCATTTCATCTCCTTTTTTTCGAAGAGGGGTTTTCTTCCCACTGGGTTTTCCCCTTTTCTCCATTTGTGGGAGATCAGTTTTTTTTTCATCCTATGTACATGGGTACCTAATATGGCCATCAGCCGGGACCCAACATCATCATGCATAATCATTGCATTTTCATTTCCTCCCTAAGTTGCACTTATGGGGGGATGTTAGTGTAATATATTATTTATTACACTAGCATAAGTTAACTTAGGTCATATTAACCCTAGGTTTCATTTAATCTCTTAATAATGTTGTTAGGGTTTTCTTATTGTCACAAGTTGTTAGATGAAGACACATGGCAACATCTTAATGCATCTTGTATCTCACCCTTTCCTATATAAGGAGGGTTATTATATCATTTGTAACATCCTTTTTACCTCATCATTTGAGAGGTCTTAATATCAAGCAAGCTCATTCTTGCATATCCTCTTGTGGAAGATTTATCATTGTTTTTGTAGGTGTTCCTGGCTATTAATCTTATTCAAGATTTCTAACAGCTAAGACATGCAATTTTTTTATATTTTTTAAAATTTGTAATAAAAAATTCATAATTAATTATTTACTTAAAAAAAATACAAAAAAATATACATCACATCGAGACATGAGTCCTCTACTTATATCTAAAATATTATAATTTTACTGTTGTTAGGGTGGTCAGACAGACACGTAGTTCTTATTTTTCCACAGAAATTTAAGTACTACTACATTGAAATTTCAAATTTTCACCAAATAGATTTTTATTTTGTTAAAATAAACCTAGTATTTTAGAAACTAAATTCAATTTTCTACAAATTCTATTCTTACATATTTTTGAAATAATATAGATAACTTATTCAAATTTTTACGTCAAGTTGCCTAACTCTGATTTTCTGAATTTTTATTACCACTTAAGGGCCTTTTTTTTACATGATGATCCTACACAAACCCATGTAGGAAGTAATATCTTCATCTTTAGACATCCTTAGGGTTTCAAATTTGTCTTTGTAGTTTTGCATCTTCACTTGTTTGACCTTGTCATCTCTTTCATAGGTACCTTCCAACTTTGTCCAGATCTCTTTAGCAGGCTTTAGAATTATCACCTTTCCAAGTTTAGAATTAGAAAGACCACTCAAGATTGCATTCCTTGTTTTTCCATTGTTTTCATAATCCTTGATCTCATCATCACTTGTAAGACCATTTGTAGGCATAGTATAACCTTTTTCAATAGACTACCAAACACCAAATCCAAGAGAAACCATAAAGAACTCCATCCTAGCTTTCCAATAGGTAAAATTTGTTCCTTCGAACAAAGGAGCTTTGACACCTTTCCTTTGTGCCATCCAAATCTACCTCAAGCAGTTAAGCTTCTTCTTGGGAACCACAACTCTGATACAAATTGTTAGATGCACCAGACAACTAAGAGGGGGGGTGAATTAGTTGTATAATTTAAAACATTCAAACCCTCAATATCTTTTCAAAACCTGATCAAGCATTAAACCCTTAACATGCATTAATAGAATGTAAACATGTAAAGTAGTAATTAAAACACATCAAACACATAAGAGCACCATATTTACGTGGAAAATCCAAGAAGGGAAAAAACAAGGTGAGGATTATCTCACTAATATATGAATTGCAACACTGAATATAATAAGGCTCACTACCCAAAAAGATAAAGGCTCAATACCAAAGGACTCACTGTCCAGAAGAAAGAAGAATAGAAGAAGGGGTGACACACTACCAATTTTAATTTCTAACAATGGATCTCTCATATGCTGAAGGTACAGTTCCATTGAAGCACAAACAACTCATCAAGTAGACTGAAATATAGACACCTTCTCACTACATTTGGAAGTCATATGTGTTAAGTCTCACACCAAGATCATAACACTTGATCACATTTGCATATTTCACATCACACACTCTAATCTTAATCCACACAACAATTCTCTTTGCATTTATACCATATGTGACCTAAAAAAATCTCAATTAGGTCAACCTAAAAGAAACGTATACACCTTAACCATGCAACATCAAATAGTTTAGAACCAAACACTTCCACGGTGGAAATAAGTGAAGTTAGACCATGCCACTACATAGTTGGGACCAAAATCTACATCAACACACTTCTCAACACTTCCACAAACAATAATTATCCTTCACAATTAGCATTAGCACACCAAGTACGATAAACCTACGTTAACACTAACAAGAAACCACAATCATGCCTCTCCAGGTCTAAAAACATCTCATGGATCACACAAAAACATTCAAAAATATCTTATAATATTCCACATCATCAAAATATTTGCCACAACTACTACAACCATCTGAAACTCAAGAACACCTTCATTCTATGCAACTAGACATACTGGCACAGACATCCAACACACTAGAGAAATTTGTGAAACAACTCAACACTTGAAACTTCAAGGAAAGGTAGATAAAAATGATATAATAACATTCCCAAATCTTCAACACTCGAACCTTCAATACAAAGAAATGAAAAGTAATCTCATTTCTCTCAGACACCCTATTTCATCAAGCATAAATACTGTCAAAAACATTTTCCACTACATAATGATCTAGAACCTAAATCTTTGGATATAGAACCTCTAAACACCTCTAACCAGCATATCCAAACCACATAGGAATATCTTCAACCATGAAGAGATGCAAAGCAGAACACTAAACACCACTCTGTCACACTAAACTCTCTTTTATTCAAATTTTATCAAAAGCACCTGGAAACCAGGTGAACCAAATTCATCAAAAACATTACTAACATCTTTGCAACACATCTACATCTTTAACATGCAACACCTTCCAACTAAAATTATCTCCCCAAACACATGTCAAGCCAACAACCTCAGTAACTATACTGAAGTAGGACATCAATAAAAACACCAACATGTGTTGACATCAATACCAAAATTTCTAGAGACATCATCAATACCAGTAGAATTCCAACACTCTCTCTATACAAGGGATTGACATCAATGAAAAAAACCAAGCAAATCATAAAAAACTCAAGCTTCCAACATCTGCAAACTTCCAACATTTATTACTCTCCTCAAGTGATGACTTTACACATGTTATCACCTTTTTGGTATGCGTGAACCTCTTTTTGGGTGTTGTCTTAGCACTTGTCTGACTTGTCTTTATTTCTTCTTCAATGGCTCATATGTGACTTTCCACATACAGATGATGGTTGAAGAGGTGGGAGATGTTATGTTGACAAATTCAGGATTATGCATATGGATTGGTAATTGGCACTCATTTTCTTGTGGGGGTACTTCCCTTGATGTGTTTTGGTCCTTCCCTTATGGGAGATAGCATATATTAAAATTTTCTATTTGTTTTGGCATGGATTGGTGTTATTTTCCTTATGTGTTACTCATCTAAATTTTTTCAGCTCGTGCTTATATGATGGCTTGGGTCTGGTTGCAATCATTTCCACTAGAAAAGTATTATTATCCTTTGCAAGTTTTAATCTAACCTTTGAGTTGGCACATGTGTAGGATTAAATGAGTTTCATTTTAATTTATATTTTAGCACGAAGATTATTTATGGTGTATCTTCAAATTTGAAGGTTGATATTTGCACACTAGTACAGAAACAACAATAAATGACTAAAAAAACTACTAAAAACTGCTTATAAATGGTTGAACATGGTTGCGTGACTAGTAGTAGTTTATTTATAGTCATTTATAACGTGACTGAATTGATGACTAAACCATTTTTAGTCATTTGATTGATCGATTTGGTCATTAATTTAGTCGTATGGTTGATCAATATGGTCATTGATTTAGTCGTCTAATTGATCGATTTGGTCATTGATTTAGTCATCTGATTGATTGATTTGGTCATTAATTTAGTCATTAATTTGATAGATTTGGTAGTGTGTTTCATTGTTAAGTTAGTCATTGATTGTTTTAAACTAGTCACTTATTCAGTCATTTTTTATTCACTAGTATATTTAGTCATTGATTTTTGTTAACTGGTCACTTATTTAGTCATTTTTATTCACTGATTTCCATCCATTGGTAGTGTATTTAGTCATTAATTTTAGTCATCATTTTGATCAATTTGGTAGTTTATTCAATTATTTTTGCTCACTGATTTTTGTCAACTGGTAGGTATATCGATACATTGTTTATTAATTGCATAATCATTAAATATTTAGTCATATTTATTCACTGATTTCTGTCAATTAGTAGTATATTTAGTCAATTGGTAGTTTATTTAATTTTTTTTGTTCACCGATTTCTGCTTATAAGTGTTGGAAATGAGAAAATGCTTTAATTGAGGTTTAAACATATAAAAATATACAAAAACATAATCAATCATTCATTTGCACATAATGAAATGGCTATTAAGAAGGAAAAATACTAAAAATAAATTGAGAAAACATGTTCTTACAATAGATACAAGACATAAATGTGTCTTTTCTTTGAAAAATGTACTATTACAAAGTGTGTTTCTCAGTGCTGTGACTGAGAAAATTGAGTTACAAAGACTTTTTTTTGCTTATGCAAAATATTATAATATTGATGCCAATTCTATGTTGTAACTTATTTGCAACTGCACATACATGTATGTTGCACTCTCTACAACTTTTCATCTTCTCTGCACCTCTTTATCTGCTCTATATTTACTTATTTTTCTACACCCCTGTTCTCTGCATCTACTACTTACACAACAACATATCCCCTCTTCTATAATGCACCAGTTTGAATGAGCGAAACCCAAACAAAAAGAGAAAAACATAATCAAGGGGTTTTACATTATAGGTGCAGTAAGATAGAACATTATTTGTTCTACTCATAGAATGTACACCCAAATCAGATTTTCTGGTTTTTGTTTGGGTTCAACTTATTCAGGCTCAGTACATTCTCTATCTACAACTTCACTCTCCACACTCTGTTGTTGTTAACCCTTCTTTTTCTCTTATGCACTTACGACTAACACTCTGTCATTTTTTTCAAATATTTTAGTGTCCATCATGTGAAGGTCCCTTATTTCTCTTTTAGACACACTACTCCATCTATTGTGTCTGGATAAGGAAGGGGTATGTTACTTGTGACCTATAAAATACTTACATTTTCATCTCCTATTCCTTTCAATTTGACTCCATGTATAATAGATAGTGATTGAATCTACGCAATGCCCACAACAACACCATCAAACAGATCCAACACCTCAACTTTATCCCCTTCTTGGATTTTATCAATAAATTTCTACAAAAAAAAATAAAAAATACACATTATATTGAGACATAAAACACATATTATATTGTTTTTGACAATTGTATGTAATTTCTTATGTCTTGGAACAAATCAGTTTGTGTATGTGCTTTTATAAAATACTCTATTATAACTAAGCTCTAAGCTTCCATATGTAAGTTGTATGTTCTCCCTTATTTCCATAATCTATGTATACTAGCTAATTACACTTCACTACTATTCTAACCAACTTCTATCAAATAGGTAATGATTGCCCTTATTTACATAATAAAACAGCCATTACTTACTTGAATAGTACTTACTTGCATGTGATTTCATAGAACTCACCTCAAGTTCAGCATGACTACCACTATGAATATCATGTGCATGCTCGTCGAGTTCATCATCATAATTTGCACTGTCAACGCCATTGCAAACATGAAGTTGTACAACTTTGTAGAGAGTTCTATTGACAGGGCCTTTTTTTGTCCTGCTTTCATATAATTGCTTTACATCATTTGGTTTAATCATCATGCAAAAATTACTATAATTCAAGTAAAGAATGCAAAAGCTATAAATTTTTTTCCAAAAGAAGAATGATAAAACATTGGGATAGATTAACTTACAACTTAAAGAATGCAAAAGCTATAATTTTTTGTCCAAAAGAAGAATGAAAAAACATTGGGACAAATTAACTTACAACTTAAAGAATGCAAAAGCTATAATTTTTGTCCAAAATAAAATTTTAAGCATGAAGAATGACAAAACATTGGGACAAATAACTGACAACTATTATATTAATTACCTCAACTTTAGGAAAACTAAGATGGCTATGTTGCACATTCTTGTCCACTTCATCACTATCAATATCAACAACCCTATTGACATTATGAAGGAATTTTTTTTTTCCTATTGCTTTGATAAAATTGTTATGCATGTGGTTTAACCATCGTGCAAAAAAATATACAAAGCATTCAATAGTCAAGTAAAGAATGCAAGCTATAAATTTGTCCAAAAGAACATTTTATGGATCACTCCAACAATAAAGAAACTAGGTTGGATTCTCCTACACTCATATTTCAATAATCTAAATATTAAGAGGCATTTATATATAGAATTTCCAAACAAGAAGAAATGAGATCAATAGATCCTCCTACCTCATCTGAATCCATGGGTTTATGCTCATTCCATGCAGAAACTATAGGGTTAATGGATTCAACCTACTATGTAACTTGTTGAGTGAGATTGAATATGCAACTCATTACCTTTTGGTAGCCTAGTTCATTTGAGTTGACATGATCTACAAAGGATCCTATTGGGAATTGAACAAATGGCTGTGAAATCTCTATTGATGAACTATATTTCCACTTCATCCTACTCTTAGATTTACTAGCATCTAGTGCTACCATATAATTGACAATATCTTTTGCACCTACTTCTCTATTATTGTTTTCCACCTAAAATAAAATTTTAATTTCAACATATAGTCAATTCAATAAAAAATAAAAATAAATAACATAATGTAAATTGAACCAAAAAGCCATACACTTACAACAAATTTTTCCTTTTTGGTATGCAACCCACCTTAGCCAAATGTATATCTAGCCCTCACATTATCTCTTTCTCTCTTGCCTATGTTACTTTCTCCCAATGCCTCCCACTCTTTAGGAGATAGAGTGGAGTCTAACCTCTCTTTTCCCTCCATGATTGTTTTTTTGTAACTGTATCTATTATTGTTTATCAAAATTCTCATCCTTTTCTTGTAATATTTTTTAGAGATTTGTCCACCAATAGTCTCAAAAGAATTTTCCAGTTTTTGTATAACATTTTCCACAGCTCGTGGATCTTTCTCTGCAAAAATTGATTTGCAAATATCCAAATGGGTCCTACATCTTACACCCAACTCGATGGACCACTTTGCAGCATTTGGCCCAATGGGCTCACCATCTCTCAATACCTCAAGCAAGAATGGATTCTTTCCTTCTACTTTTCTTTCTTTTGCATTCCTCTTTGTAGATTTGTACAAATCATGACTCAATTTGTACAATAGATCTATAGATGACTATTAGTCTCCACAAATTTCACATCAAGTGCATCCCTTAATGTTGAATAAAGCATCTGCATACCTATTGTTCCTTTGCCATGATGTTTTTCAATAATCTCTCTTAGACTTAGTTCTAAGAGATCATCACAATGTTGCACATCACCATGTGCTATATCAGGCTGCACATTTCCATGTGCTATATCAGGATGCACATCACCATGTGCTATATCAAGTTGCACACAACCATGATGTGTTATATTAGGTTGCACATCACCATGTACTATACCAAGCTACACATCATCACAACTATTGTTTTCACCAACTACATTTTTTGAATCACAAAAGCATCATCTTCTATGAGATGGAAACACTATATCTTTTCTTTCCTTTTGTTTTTTCTCCACATTTTATTTGCACTCTTTTCATTGCTTATAAAACAAAAAAAAATCATACTGTCTTATATACATAAAGATCTTGCCTATAAAATTTTATTAAACACTATTAAACAAATAATATACTACTTAGTGGATTTACAACTTGCCTGCCTGGAAAACCAAGACTCAATAAATATTCATTATTCTTGGCCACTTTTTCACTACGCACGTGCTCGCATTATGTCACTGGAATTTCAGCATTATGATCACTATCATCTAATTTGTGCCTTATAATCCTTGTCTTCATTTCCTGAAGTCCAAATAAATAATAATGTATAAATCAACAACTTGAATCAGTAAAACTTTATCGAGTTCATAAGTTGATAACTGTTAACTTTCCAATTGTTGATAACTACAAATGAAAACTTAAAATAGAATTCAGTTTACAAATTAAAAAGAATTTGTAGTCAAAATCCAAGAAGATGTTTAAAATTACAAGTATCAGATAAATTTTCTTTGGGTATATATTCACAAGAGAAGAATTCATAAAAACATAAGACAAGCAGAATGAAGGAAAAACATAGTCTAATTCATCATGAGGTATGCTAGAACCTTAAAATTTTGCCTAGTTCCATCATCACAATTAACCTTGAGCTCCATGACTTGACCCTTGACCCTTATATTCCTTTTTATTTTTGACTGAGCCTCCCTACTATAAACAAACATATAAATTTTGTAGATTTGAATGACACTAAAAGACCTATACAAAGCCAAAAATCCATCATGTATACTTAAGCAAAAGTATGTCTAGCTAAAAATATTCCAAATCCCTTAACAGTTTATTACTGTGATCCCTCAGTAGTAATTTGAACCCTTAGTGGGTTGGTGGTGTGTAACAAACAACATGAAGATATTTACCACCATACCACAGAAGTATTATGATGAGGATGCAATTGGGTGGTATGAGAAAATTTAAATACATCATAAACTGCCATACCACGAGAAGGAAAAATGAAGGGTGCAGTATAGCAAGGTAACCCGCCATCCTACGAGGAAGACCATAAAGGAATGCGATAGGGCGATATGAACCACTATACCATGGAAGGATGTGACAAAGCATGTGGTATGGTGGTAAGCCATATGCGACTGTTAATGTAAACCACACAGTACCACAGGCTAAACAAGTCGAGCTTGTGGTATAGAGGTAAGGATCCCACTACACCATGGTGAAATGCAAAGAAGCATGCAGTTTATACCCTCTATCCCATGACTATTATAGAAAGTGGTGGCAATAAAGTGGTATTAAATGCACAAATCACATCAACCCTACGATCTTGTAAAATCAATGGTGCATGTTCAAACTCTAACTACGAGCATAATATTTGGCATGAGGTTGATATTAATGTTGACATGATTGTGCTCAGAAGCCATTAAACCAAGAATTCAATATTCTCTTTGTACTCATTTGCAAAATTTATCATGAGGGGAGCTGGGAGTTCAAGGAGGTTAAGATATGCAACCATCGTAACTTGTGTAAGTGCACATAACTCGTTGTGAATTAAATTTTATGAGTACAAGATTGTTTGGGATTCTACATTTTAGAAGTATAGGAGAAGTAAGATAGTTAAATTGTGAATTAAGTTTTATGAGTACAATATTGTTTGGAATTATGCATTTGAGAAGTATAAGAGAAGTAAGATAGCTAAACATCATGTCGCCCAAGAAGAAAGAACCTGAAACTAAAAAGGAAATCATTCCACCCAAGTAGAAAGAACCTAAAACTAAAAAGGAAGAATCTAAGGTTAAAAAGAGGTCCTTACAATAGTCTATCATGTATATACTCCCTAAATTGAATGATAGAGGATTTAAGAAAGTTTTTAAAGATGTGGCTCATAGTTGTAGAGATTCCCTTATCCATATCTCTAGGTGGGAACTATTCTGGTACTTTTATGAAAAAAGGGAGGACAAGATTCTGGTGTCAAATCCATGGGCATTAGATTTGGCCAAGTTAATTGTCCCCAATGTTTTTATAGATATAGAGTTCATCAGAGTATTGGCTCAGAGTTATCATCCTACTACTAGGTCTGTGAGATTGTTAGATGGTTCACCATTAGTTGTGTTGACTAAAGCAGCCATCATCGAATTTTTTCACCTAAACAAATAAGCCCTAACTAAAATTTATTTTCAAAGAAATGAAGAAGAATATTAGATTGAGGAGAACATATGTAAGTGATGAACTTCCCATTTACATGAAAAGGGGTGTGCACAACAGGGTGATTCCTATATACCCTTTTTCTACTGAACCATTTTTTGTCACATATTTCCAATTCTATTTCAAGAAAACCTACTTTTCTCTCTATCAAGTACTTGGGATAGCTGCACAAGAGAAAATGCCAGTTATTTTAATGATGATGGCTATGAGGATCCAAAAATCTGAGACAAACATTGAATATGATTTTGCCTCATATCTTGAGAAAGCATTGCATGAAGGATTTTTGCAAGTCAGTCTTTGTTGTGCCACCTAATATTATACAAGAATAAAGATAGATGGAGAAAAAGGATGTGTTTGGGTAATATTGATCAACAGGAGAATTTTTTGCCAATGCAATGATGGTGTTATATATGGGATAATAGATGTAAGAATTCAAATTATGTGATATTCCATGATGACTTTGTGTACATAATTATGAGAGTTCTTGGACACCAACCACCAAGACTACACACACTTGTGCTACAACTGTTAAGACCTTTGGCTTTGAAACTTAAGAAAGGCCATACTCATAACTTTGGTGATTCACTTTTTCTACCAGATATCACAATAATCAGGATTTATGGATGCCCACAAGCCCCACATATATTGTTAAATTTTTTCCCCCTTTGAATATCCTTTTTAGAGTTCACGTGGCAGATTCTATGGATGGAAAAGGATTTCATGCATAAATAAAGGAAGGGTGCATTTCTACCCAATTTGACAACATGTGGAGAACTATCAGTGGGATCTGATACACTTAAAGAGTTATAGAATTATCTAAAAACAAGGTACTCTTTAGAGTCTCGAAAGGAAAGAGCTTTTGAACCTAAGGGTCACATGAATTTTTTAAGACACACCATCCTTACCAAGGCTATGGTTACTCACCAGATTGATTATGAAGAATATGTAATCAGAAATTGTTTCACTCCTCAAGAGGTATATGAGAGGAGGAGAAAATGAGAAATTATGAAAAGGCTTGAGGAAGAAAGAAAGATGAAGCATAGTGATTTCTTAGGGTATTTCATAGAGGAAGCAGATCCTCTCAAGAAGATTGAAATGATGATTGATAAGTTTCATGAATTATATGTCTATAGTGGAGATGAGGATGGGGAGACCTACCAAATTGTCTCCCAAAAGGCCAAGTGGTATGGTAATTACAAGATCAACTCCGGATACTATTTTAGTATGTCATGCTTCTCCAAGATCACCTCCTGAACAACCACCTTCTAAAAAATAAAAGATACAAGAGATAGAACAACTTGTTTCCTATGAAATAAATGAGGATTTTGGAGATATAAAAGAAGTAGTTAATGTGTTAAGACATTTCAAGGATGATGTTGAAGTGGACCAACCTATGCCTAAAACTGAAGATCACAAGCCTAAAGCTAGATTCGATATTCAAGTATAAGGAGAAAGAGAAATGCATGAGGATGAGAGGGTAATTGCAACTCTCAAGTTCTTGGAAGATGATGAATTTATCAGAACCCCTAAATTTAAAGACTTTTAGATTAAGATGAAAATGAGAGTGTTTGTAGTGAGGGTTGAAATAAATAAGATGAGAGCTGAGGAATCCCAACATGACCAGATAGTAGCCCAAAATTCTAATGAATTAAGGATTGATAATATTGATGTCAGCCCACAAGAGGCTAAAGAGATGATTTTGAAAAGTAATATACTTATTGTCCTTGGTATGGAATGAAAGAAAATGTTTTTACTTGATCAAGTGAGAACACAGGAAGACCCAATTTTGAATGTTGATTTTGACTCAGATGAAGGGATAAGTGGTACAGGGTATAACCCTAAGATTGAAACCTTGGCATTCTAGGCCAAACAAAAGAGTATACAAAAACCAAGGTTACTAGATGTAGTGCAGGAAATGAAATGGATAGCTATGGTGAAAACATTAAAGGATACATCTCCTCTAGAAGTTTCAACCATGACAATGTATTCAACTATGTTCACTCGAGCTATAGTTAAGGAGATGGAAGCTAGATTGGGAGAGTATGAAAAGGGAAAAAAAAATTTAAATGATGAAGTCAATAAATTATTCATGGAAAATGTCAAGTTGAAGGAACAATTGAAAGGAGCATAACCCTCACAGAACAAGGAAATAATGCTATACCAGCCTCCTCCTGCTCCACCAGTTGATATAGAAAGTGCTTCTACTAAACAAGTGAGCATTCTTAGACAGGAGATTGAAGAGTTAAAGAAAGCCAACAATGAGCATAAGGAAGGAGTGAATAAGCAAATCTGCAATGTTTTAGAGAAGGTCCTCGAGCATAGGATAAAGTTGATTGTGGATAATTTGGAGAGCGTGTATGATTGCTACAACTCACTGACACTGGAAATTGATCACATGAAAACACATGTACCATAATGGATCCCCTTTTTAAGAATTGACAGGCCATACACCACACATTGGTAACCTTATGCAAAATCTTATAGAGGAGTATTGAGGCTTATGCAACATTAAAACCTATAGAGCAGATGGCCAAAATTGTTATAGATTAATTCCAATATATACAAGGAGAGGACCCAAAGATCAAAACAAGAATAGATTCATTTCATACTATGAAGCACTGGTTTGTGCCAAAAATATTGAAATATGATGACCACTTGAAGGACCTCAATGAATGGAAGAGTGAATTTGGCCAGATTGTTCCATAGTGCATCACTCACATACAAAAGGATGGTGAGTTGAGTCTTGACAGATTTGACTTAATCATGGATGGAGTAATAGAGTTGGATGTTAGATATTCTAAGTTTATCATGGATGGTAGGGCATTACTAGACAACCGATGGAAGATTCACCTTGCAAATATATTGAAAATTCAAGAATACAGATGGCCACATGATTATATAGTGTACTAGTGGGAGCAGAGGTATTTGGTTCCTCCCAAACAGTAGGCCTTGGGGTTGTCACAGCGGAAGAACAAGACATTCAAATACACTAATATGGAGAAAGGACCTTGAACAGATCTTCAGTGATCATGAGTGCCTTACAGAGATTAACAGACTATGGTGTCATGAGTGTTGCAAACTTCATTAGTTTTCTACTTTCTCTGTTTTATGTTTTAAGAAAAACTAATGTTTAGTTCAGTTTATATGAAGAGGCAATAATTTTGAAAAGATGTCATATTTTATAATGGTATGAAGCTTGTTGCTTCTCTTATAAAAGAGAAACCGAGACCAAATTCTGATATCATCATCATATGCATTTATAGAAACATATATGAAGAGACTTACGTTATATTGTAATATCTATTTGAAGAAATCAATGTACAAGAAGATTTAATATTGTGCTCGAATTTTGGTCTCAATTATTTGTTCATAATACTATGTATGATATAATAAGTTGTGGTCTCGAATTGCGGTATTGGATTTTTTATGTACTTTAGGTGGGACTATAAGGGTATATTATGAATATAGTATTTTAGATATCATTTTATTGAAAAGATTGAACAATTTTATAATTTTGCAGTCTCTTAGTTTTAGTTTTCAGTATCAATTAAACATAAGAGATCATTTCTTTGTTTGTAATGATGAGGCTTAGTTCACCTAATGTTAAGATATCTATATGTATTATTAAATCATAGATGTTCATTATTGTTTCCTTCACACAAGAATATTCAATGCATGTGGAGAAACAACCATAAGTGTTCCCCTTCCACAACCATTCATCTTTCATTTCATTGGATAACCAAGTCGCCTCCCCAATGTGGCTTTGTAACCTTTGTAGAATCGCTTCCCTATTAATTTGTCTCTGACCTCTCAAGTTGGAACTCCTAAGAAACCTATTAAATTCCTTCCATTTAGGTTCTTCTAACTCCCAATTGATATAGTTTTCCACCTTTTTACCACAAATTCTTGTCAATATTTATTTAAGGGGTTGAAGCCTTCTAAAGAAGAAAGAGGGGGATCCTAAATCCAAGGGTCTTTATAGAAATCAGTCTCTTTTCCATTGCCAATCCTCTTTATCACACCAATTGTTGGCACATTTTTTATTTTGATAAGATGCTTCCTAAAAACTGACCCATTAGGCAAGTCAATAGCAAAGAGGAAACAACCCGAGTCTCTATTCTTTAGATATTTAGCTTCAAAAATATTCACCCAATCCTTAGACCCTTCCAAGATATTCCATCCAATCTTAGATGTAATGGATTTGTTAAAAAGTTTGATTCTCCTTATCCCCAGACCTCCTACATTTTTAGGAGTACACACTTTCTCCCAACTAACCAGCACCAGTTTTTTTTTCTGTTCTATTCTAGAACACATTAATCTTCTTTGAATCTATTCTAGTTTTTCCCCAATGAAGATCATGGTTTTAAAGAGAGATAAATATTAGATTAGTATATTCTGTAGAGAAGCTTTTAGAAATTGTATCTTCCCTGCTAAGCTTAGAAGTTTACCTTTCCAACCTACCAGTTTATTTTGGACTCTTTCAATCAGATGATTCCAATAATTGTTATCCAGCTTTCTAGAGATCGGAGGTAGCCCAAGGTAGGCCATAGGTAGAACAACTTCCTGACAGCCCAAGATCATCATCACTCTTTCCTTCACTAAATGGTCATCATTGAAAAAGTATATCTTGCTTTTATCATAGTTAATATGTTGTCCAGAGACTAAAGCATAGTCATTCAAAATAGATTTCCAATGACTAGCTTCCCCAATCGAGGCTTCACCAAACATGATAGTATCATCAATAAAATATTGGTGGGAGTTGGGGAGGAGTGATGAAGCAACTTTAACACCTTTAAGAGCCTTAGAGTCAATTAGATTTTGGATATTCCTTCCAAGGACCTCAACAACAATTATAAATAGATAGGGGGAGAGGGGGTCTCCTTGTCTTAGGCCACAACCGCATGAGAAGAAACCCTAGGGGACACAATTAACAAGATCCAAGCACATAGGGGAGATGACACAAGTAGTAATCAGCTTAAGGAATCTGCCCTCAAACCCAAATTTCCTAAGAAAAACAAAGAGAAACAACCAGGAAACTCTATCATAAGCCTTAGAGATGTCAATTTTCAAGGCCATCCCAGGGTTTTTACTAAGATCCATTGAATGAAGGATTTCATGGGTAGTAATAACAACATCTAAAATGTTTCTTCCTTGGACAAATCCTTTTTTGGTTTGGGGCAATCATCTTGCATAACACAACTTTGAGTCTGTACACAAGAAGCTTAGAAAATATTTTATAGACAGTGTTGTAGAGGCTAATTGGTCTAAAGTCCTTAATGGAAGAGGATTCTTCTTCCTTAGGGATAAGGG
Organism: Sequoiadendron giganteum; assembly: GCA_007115665.2. Lineage (NCBI taxonomy): Eukaryota > Viridiplantae > Streptophyta > Pinopsida > Cupressales > Cupressaceae > Sequoiadendron > Sequoiadendron giganteum. The sequence continues at coordinate 286,092,053 of CM021109.1, read as the reverse complement.
AAATAAAGGTAGCATTCAATTGGTGTAGGAGCCTCCTCAATCTAAATAAATCTCTAGCAACATTGAATAAATCAATTTAACTAATCCCAATAAGTCTAAAAAAGGTAGGGGGGAACCCATCGGGTCCTAAGGCTTTGTAGGCCCCAAAGGAGAAAATGGCATATTTAACTTCCTCCATAGAAACAACATTAGACATAATATTTAGGTCCTGATCAGATATAACTTTAGGAATCACTTCAAGGAAATCATCGTATACCTGATTAGCATCCCCTTGCGCATTTTGGAAAGATGAAAAGAAGTTAACAGCTTCCTCAGCAATTTATTTTTCAATCGAAATCATGGAGCCATCTTCTTTCTTGAGCATTCTTATCATGTTCCTGATTTTGTGTTTCATGGTAGATTGGTGGAAGAATTTGGTGTTACTATCTCAGTTTAAGTGGTGTTACATCTTGTTTAGTTTGTGTTTTCCTTTTGTTTGTGGGACTTTTTTTTCCAAAATATCTCCTCATGTTTATTGACCTTAAACCACTAAGATCTTAGATCACGTTCCTGAGAAAAAATATCATGATCCATAAGGTCGGCTTTCATTTTATCCTGTGCTTCCTTTAAGCTATTTCCCAAGGATTTCTTAGTTTCAAAGATATTTCCAAAGGTTATTTTATTCCATCCTTTCACTCTTTGCTTGATTCTTATTAGCTTCTCCACCAAGAAATGCATAGGGGTGCCTCCCATAGGTTCATTCTACCAATTTTTTTATCAAGGCAACAAAATCAGGATGAAGGCTCCACATTATTTCAAATCTAAAAGGGAAAGGGCCTTTATTATGAACAAAATTTCTTTTAAGCACAATAGCATTATGGTCTGATCCAGATCTTGGGAGAGAAAAAAGAGAGAGACATTGGGAGATGTTCCAATTAGAAGAGATGAGAAATCTATCCAACTTTACTTGAATCAATGGATTACCAAGCCTTCTAGTGGACCATGTGAATTTGGAGCCCTATAGAAGAATATCAAAAAGCCCAAAAAAATAAAAGAATCCAACAAACTCCATCATACTATTAGTGTAGTCATCCAGCCCCCCCAACTTTTTAGAGGGTAGAAGAGGGGAGTTGAAGTCACCTCCTAGCATCCAATAGTCATCCTATTTACTTTTAATAACATCATTCAAAAAATCCCATAGCTACAAGTTGTCCCTACTTGAGTTTGAGGCATAGATATTGATTAAGTTTCATTTCTCCTGAGAAGAAATATTTTCCATATAAACCATTATATTGTTCCTTCCAACAAAGCCCAAAGTTCCTTTGAATTTTGAAGGATTCCAAAGAGTAACTATACCCCTTGAATATCCTTCAGCCTCACTAACATAGTAATTCACACTAGGCCAAATTCTCAAAATTGCCTTGTCAAAGGTCTCTTTCTTCATTTTGGTTTCTTGAAGCAGAAAAACATCCACTTTATTATCCAGAATATAGGTTTCAACCAAAAATTGTTTATATGGGCTATTAAGGCCCATACTATTCTAGGAGAAAAACTTCATTAAGGAAACAAAATAGGTACAGAAACACTGAAAGGCCATTATAAGAATAGCCAAGTCTACTTCTTTTTGGCCTTTGATCCTATGATCGAGTCCAAGATTCTTTGTTTACCATCAGCCACATCCCTTACAATATTGTTATTCCTAGACTCATTTTGTGAAGGTTTTCCAACCCTGTTTCCCCCACCAACGTCTCACTTATTTTTATTTTTAGACTTGTTTGGAGATTCTAGTCATTCTTCATCATCTTCTCTATCACTAGGGTGAGGGGGAAAACCCAAAATGGCTAGGGATTCATCAAGTTTCCACCCTCCTTCTAAGAGAAAAACTAAATATCCCCCAAGGACATAGCAGGGGCTGAAGACATAATTTATCCTTCTTCCATCCCTTCCCCTTCATTAGCAACAAGAACATCTTCCTTTTGGGTCATAAGGTTGGCCTCCTTATGGGGTTTTCCCATTTATTCAATCAAATTTACTTTTAGCCTTTCCAAATCTTCCTTTGGGTTCCAATCCTTCAGGAAGCCCGCAGTTGGGATTCTTTCATCTAGGGAAACATCCTTGAAGTCCTTACTATCCATAGCTCTGGAAACAACAAGAGGCTCGATGGGGATAACAACCATACCACTAGAAGGAGCATCCTTCTCTAGGGGGACATCTTCCACTTGGATAGGGACTTCCTTAAGAGGGTAGTTAACAAAGACATCCTTAGAGATCTTAGGCACTTGCTTAGTCAAAGATTGCAAGACATTGTTGGGCACCTCAGCAGACCTCTTACTACAAGAATCAATAAGGTGACCAAATTTCTTGCAAAACTGGCAGAATTGATGAGCATTTTCATATTCAAGGGGTTGGGACCAATTTCCAAATTTTTACTTAAGAAGAACAGAGGTTGGCAGAACCGTGTTAACAACAACATTAACACAAATATGGGCATACACTAGTCTTGACTTTTCTTGCAATATCTTGTCAATCGCTAAGAGGCTACCAAAAGAGTTAGCTATCCCTTTCAAGATACTCATCTCCCAAAACTCAAGGGGTAACCCGGGGAGGCAAACCTAGGTAGGAGTCATAGCCCCCATGTCAACAGAAGGGTCAAACCTCGGTTTCCATTTGCACAGAGAGAGGAATTTATTAAAGTTAGTATCAAAGGCCTACGGACCACTCATTAACACCTTTAACATGTATTCATAAACCATAAAGGAGAAAAGGAAGATACCTTTGGGCATAGCATTGATAGAGACACTACCTTTTAGGTTCCAAACTGAAGCAGCCCAGAGACGTACATGTTCAATGTTTGACCGATAGACCAAAAACTTGCCAGCTAATGTTAGCTTGAGACCATCCATCACCTTCATCATCAATGCTTCTGGGACATCAACTTCCCATCCAATGACAAAGTAGGAAGCAGACTCCAAAAACCTTTTACCCATATTTGGCGAGCTGCCACCCACCAGTTTTTCCACAAAAGAGGTTGTTCTTCTTCAAAGAAGAAAGAGTCTAACCCAAGAGTCGGGGATAGAGGCATCTTGCTAGAAGTACCCCCAATCCTTCCCCTAGGAGAAAGGATAGAGGTACGAGGAGGGGAACCAACAACATTGGAAGTTGCCAAAGCAGACACAAAGCCAAAAAAAGGGACAACATTCTTGGAATGGAGAGCCTTCCCGAGTCCCTTGCCTGACTGGCCCATAAGGTAGTCAAATTAGAGCAGGAATGAAAAGATTCAAAACAATAAGAGTGGGAAAGTTGCAGAGCCGAGCCTTGGGTTACTATTTGTTGAGTTCCTAGGAAAATAGAATTTTAAAAGATGTAAAAATTTATAATTAATTGATTATTGGATCAACTACTACCATGCTTATCCCAATATGAGGGACATTATACGAGTAATAAATGATGATGGAAAAAAAATTCCTCATGAAAAAAACACAAAACGATTTTTTCCAAGCATTCAAGCTATAATTTTCATAGGTGAATATTTCTCAAAGGATTTTTTAGAATTTATGGCCATATTTTGTATGTATAAATTGTTGGATTTTTTGGTTATGTTTCTGATATGTGGTTTTCATTTATGTCAACACTATTAGCATTAATGTCTTTAAGAATGTATATGTCGAGGATATTGAGAAAATTGTAATAAAAATGTTGAAGGTTGTATGTGAAGTAGTGAAGATCAGTATGATGGAAAGTTCACTATGTTGATGGTGAGAAGTTGTGGATTAAAGGGTTTGTTTTAAAGCCTATCTAGTTTACCCACCAAAAGTTTTAGACGTGCGCATGAAGATTTGAGCAAGTTATGATTTTTTCTATTCCGACAATTATTTTGTTAATTGTAGCTGGTGTTCCTAGAAGAAGATAATGTGATTTTGGTAATCTAAGTTGTTGTGTATGCTCCTATGGTTTTTTTGGATGTTTCTAAATCATGCTCTATCTGTGTTCCATGTCTGCATTGATTGTTGTGCTCATGATCAGTGATTTTCTCTTGCGTGTTCATATTTTTCATGTTCATGGTCGATAGGGTGTTTGTAGCGTGTTGTGGATCTTCGAGGAATAATTTTTAAAGGTTTTTTGTGTTTGAGGATATTTCTTTTGGTCTCCATTATGTTGTAGCCCACTTTGGTAGATTCATATTAATAATCATTATTCTTTTGGGTCGACAATTTGTATTCATCTTAATATTTTGTTGAAGCCGACATGAAGCGATTTAATTACTTGTTACGGATATATAAGCGATTGTTTATCTCATTTGAGATGTGTATTGAGAAGTGTACAAGTTCTATGTGTGAATAAAGATCAAATCATTTGAAGGTAGAGCAAAGTGTGAAGAAGAGTGAAGAAGTGTTCATGTGCTTAATCAAAACTATAATTGGGCATTAGCAGATGCTATTTCCTCAGTTCAAAATCTTCAGATGGATTTAATCTAAACTTTTTTGTAAGATAGTGAGTCTTCCTTTGTATTTGAGAAATGAGCTCTAGGCAATGTGCCTGAATGCATGTGCATTCCTCATTTATTCTTCTTATACTTCTAATAGAGTATAAAATTGTGGATTAACCTCCACAGTGGTTTTTCCCCTAACAGGGTTTCCATGCAAAATCTTGGTGTTATGTGTGTTTTTGATGTGGTGTTGATTTATGCTTTCATGGTTATTAATTAGATCTAAGAATAAGGGTTAATAAGTTTAATAAGTCTGAAATTCTATGACAACTAATTCACCCCCCCTCTCAGTTGTCTGCCCTTGTGTTGCCAACATAAATAAAGTATGTAAAACTTGTTGCTATCAAAATCATGTTGAATTATATCTACATCCATATTCATAGAAAATATATATGACAATAGTTAATTTAATTATAATCATCCCTAGAAGTATAACATAGTTTTTTAATTTAATTGTATGTCAAAATTCGAAGGATTCAAATGATTTCAATGTTTAATGTGTAAAAATTATATGTATAAATCTGATCAATTTGAAGACATTTTACCATTTGAAAATATTGGTCATTCAATTGAAGTTATATGGAAGCGACTTGAATATGATAAATACACAAAAAAGTTGGGATTTGATAAAAAAATGTTCTAAAAGAAAGTGGATTGCCTTGCAATAAGTTTATGGATGAATTTCATACTATCATATATCTACATATCCAACATTGTCATGGTGCAAGATGGTAAGCTAAAAAATTTCATGATTCTAGAACTTATTTCTATAGGGTTGTATTCTCTCTCTTGTGGATTTTCTTTATAACTATATATGTATTCCTCAAATTGAGATTCAAATTCAATAAAATCATTCAAGGTATCAGAGAAAATCACAATCTTTGTACATGTTTGTTATAGACATGCTAAGTTACTTGTGAATGATGTAGCAAGTAGCACAAATAAACAAACTATTATGAAGGAGGTTCACTTGTATCTAGTAGTGATGATACTATTCACGATAAAAGCTATCTACCACATTGTTTTTTAGTTTTTTAATCATTAAGGCAATGTGGAATAAATTCTTTACAACGCCAAATTTTGTCTAATTCATGTGCTAGTTAGTGTTGAATTTAATTTTTTTAATTTGTATTAAATTTATAGCTTTGAAAAAGATCACATATAAATATAGTTTATCTAATAGTTTGAATAATTGTCTACAACTTTATAGGAAAATTTTATTTTGTAAAAACATTTAATTGGTTAACCTAATAGCATACTAGATGTAACATAAATTTTTTTTGGAATTTTTTTAGAATGGACATAAAAAATGAGAGCAAAATTGAGCAAGAGCATGTGTGAAGCATGCACTTCACCAATATGAACTTGTAGGTAACACCACACCAAATACAAATGAAATTGTTGAGTGGCGTAAAATTCATTTTAGTGCTCATGAAATAAAGAATGACTCAATATACATCAAATATTTTTTGGGGAAGTTAGAGGTATTGAATGCTATTTCACTTTATTTATATTGAGCACATGAAATGAATACACAATTTAATTGAATGCTTAAAATTTAACAGTAGGCAAAATTTTCATATTCATAGATATTGATCACTCAAAGATCTATATAATTGTCAAAAAATTATTGGTATTAGAATGCTACATCAAGAGGTGGCTATAGGAAATAGTAAGCTTCTTTCAACTCAAGTGAGAAAAATCATGTATTTGTGTTGACTAAATTGAGAATAATACAAATTATCTACAATTTGAGAATATTAGAGATGGATATCTTTCTCAATGAGAAATGAAGCAATTAGTATCAGTGCCTCTATGAATATAATGATATTTTGGATGTTTATGATCCTCTATATATTCAGATGATTATGAATGTGTATCTAATTTAGTTGTTGTACAAGCAATTTTTTAAACATACAAATAATTTCAGTAGAATATTTATATTAGCTAAATTGAGTGATAAATATTTGAATTGACTCTAACATGTGTATCTATTGTAGGATGTATATTTTTATGGTTGTAGATCCTAACAATATGGAAGGTTTAGATTTCTATCTACTAAGATGCAGACAACATAAATAAAAGTTAACACAATCCATGATAGATGATGATGGATAGGATTATTCAACTAGATCATTCATTCTTGAAGGAACCTATTATCAAGAAATAAATATAGATAAAAATGGTATTGTATCTATTGGTTACATGCCAATATAAATGGTTCTACATTGTAGTCAATTAGTTATAATGGCATGATTAAATTTAAAAAGTTTACAAAGAACTGGACATGGCCAAAAAAAATGGAGGTTGACTATTGAAGACCATGAAAGAATTTTAGAGATAATAAAAGATAGAGAGGACCCAAATTATATGTGCCAAGAGCTAAGTTAACTTAAAATATTATAAATAGTTGATATATGTGTGTATAATTTGAAAACATTTCATTAATTTATATCATGTGTATATGTATCAAGTGTATCATCAAACTTTGGTAAAATATAAAAATCTCAAACATAATATTAAATATATCACGTGATATTATGATTATTTTCCCTATCACAGTTTATGTGTTAGATATAATATCACACATGATATGAATTAATATTTCTATGATAATTTATGTGTTATATATTTATCATGTGCATGTACATGAAGTGTACCATTAAACCAAGAGAATATTCTCACTTGGCAATTGACATTTCAACAATATTTTTATATTGTAAAGCAGTCAATTTTTCATTATCACCCAAATATCTAAGAAATAAGATATTATTTCGGTAAAGAACTACAATAATGCTAAAATATCTAGTAATGGATTTCTAATTCCCTCATAATCATTTTTAGGATAATTATGTGGAAAAATCCTTGTAATTAAAATTTTTCTTAAACACCACTATCTCCAAGTCAATGTAAGACATACTACTATAGATAATATATTCATACAAGTAATGTTACAAGGGATGGATTTTCATCACTCATGCTCACTAAGGATTAAATAATAACCATAATAATTAAATGGTACTATTTTTTTTAGGAATGAATTTGATTGTATATGTACCAAAGGAATTAAACAACTGTATAGCTGATTTGTGTTATTAATAAAATCTATAATATTTGTTTTATAGTATCACATTATAGGCCTAGAAACTAGTTATGAATCTCTATATTTATAGACTAATCTTCAAGGATAATGTCATCTAGAGTCCCACAATTAAATATTCATATTTAACCCAATATTATCAATGTTTTGAAAATCAAGTCAATATAATAAAGGTATAAGTCTGTCAAATTCTATTAGTAGCATAACCAAATTGGAGGCATGTCTTGATAAATTGGATTTAGAGAGCATATAATTCAAGGGTTCCTCTTTGATTATCACATGATATTTTATATGTGGTTTAAAATATCTTACATTTTATGATGAGAATATGATGACAAGCAATAGTTTCTTCATTTGAATATATCTAGTTTCATAATCAATTAATGATCAACTAATATGATATATTATGTGTTCTTTTCTATTTTCACCATTTTTGGTCAATTAACCACAAAATGGTACTTTCAATTAGCAACATACAATAATAATTATTTACAATGAATAACTAACATAAACGCTAGTGAATTCATTAAATATTATTTTGTATCATTAATTTCCACTTAACAATTTGTATTCTATTTAAATTTAACATCCTTCTTCAAGATTATTGTGAAAGGTAAAGTGTAATTTTCTTGTTATTCAATGAATCTTTAGACAGTTTGGATTTTCTATAATATCCATGAGTTTGTGAGAGATTCTTTATTGGATCTATATTCACAATAGCATCAATTCTCTTGGTATTTACCTAAATACCACATCTAGATACAATGAATTCTAATAAGTACCAACGATTAACTCCAAATATGGATCTTTTCAAGTTTAATAATTTCTTGCTATTTATATAATCTTCAAAGAGAGATTTTAAATATCGGATATACTTTGTTCACTCCCTATATTTTCCCTACATGACCTTCATATAGTCTTCTAGATACATTATGCATGAGATCATGAAATATTATATGTAATACCCCTCCATTTTGCTTCTTGTTCAGATTGTTTTATGCTTTGTTGGTTGCAACTACTTTGATACTGGATACATTTTGTTATGGTGTTTTGATCGCTACTTATTGAGCGACGAACTATTATTGTGTGATGTGTTTATCTGATGACCATTTTATATGCTTTAATGGTTTAATAATGTTGGTAGTTGTAACATGACTTTTATTATGAGATTATTGAGAAAGATGTTAATGTTAGTTTTGATGAGTGTATTGGTGAAGGGGATGGATTTGCATCACTCGCTTGCAAGTGCCTTGTGAATCCGTGATTTCTTCTTCACGGTATGTATTATATGCTGGATATATTATATGATGTTGTTTACTTGGTTCTCAGGTTTGCAGGTACATGACATCGACTCCACCTGGTTTCGCAGGTTTGAACGCGTCGATCCAACGGTTAAGTTGAACGGGAGATAGTAGCTAGGTAACATGTGTCAAGTCTATGCCCTAGCCTTAGTGTGTCGTTAGTTTTGTTTGTTGAGTCATAGTTTACCTTATTTTAATGTTATTTGATTCTGAAAAGTGTGTGTTTATTAAATCAATTTTTAGAATAATTGCTTTGGTTAGAAGTGATGATTAATTAAGATTAATATTAAAATTATGTTTAGAAGTTATATTTAAATTTATTAATAAAATTTAATTTAATTTAATTAATTAAATTTAATCTCAAAATGATTGAATTTATTTATTAAATAATTAAAATTAATTAATTAAGTTTTATGTGGTTTATATTATATAAAAAACAAAGAAAATTGAAAGTGATTTGAAATTGTATTTTAAGAGCAAAGTTAGTTTTCAAAATGTGGGAGTTAATTAATATTAAGATATTTTAATTTTTGATTTGCATAAAAAGTGGATTTGTTTGTTAAAGATATTTTTGATTTATGCCACAGGTGTGAGTTTAATTAATAGGAGGAATTGGTTGCAAATTCATTCATAGGAGAGCTTTTGAGGAGGAAAAAGCTTTTTCAGGTTGAAGAGGATTTTTTTGTGAAAAATTACACAGGGAATGGTTGGAAGAAATTTTTGATTATAGAATTGATTTGAGGAAATTCTGCTTACATTGGTTGAGCTTTTGGATTGGATTCATTGCATGGTTGAAGAGAATTCGGGAGATCTTTGGAGGAGGCTTGCATCAGAAAATCATTTTTTCCTGTAGCTTCAAACTTCAGGTTTTATTCTGTGGTTTTGTTCTTGATTTGTTTAAAGCAAATAGTTATTGTTTAAATAATTTGTTTTTTAAATTCATTTGGAATTAGAAATTATTAATGGAGATTAGAAATTTATTATTCAAATTTTGGAAATTTTGTTATTCCTTGTGAAAATTCCTCTATGAAATTGTAAAACAATAGTCTGTAGAATTTAATTTTTATTTGAGGAAATTATAGTATTGTTTGTTAAATCAAATCTTTGATTGTGCAACACAAGTAGATTTTTGTAGGAAATTTTATCCCTTTAAAAAACAATTAGATTTGGTTTTGAAAACAAATCCTCTGTAGAAAATTTGTACTGGAGAAATTTATATTCCTTGCAGTTTTCCTATTCTTGTATTGTTTGTAATTTAAAGGAATGAGTTTAATAGAATCAATTTTTAAACTTATGGGAAATTTAGAAAATCATTCTGGAAATTTTATTCATTTTCCTGTAGGTGGTTATTTTTATTTAGTTATCTCAATTTTACCAGTCAGAAATTTTGTGTAAATATATATATATATTTATATATATTTATATATATATATATATATATATATATATATATTTATATATATATATATATATATATATATATATTTATATATTATATGTATTATATTCTGGTAAATATATATACATATAACATATAAATATATATACTTATTTTATTGTTGATAAAGATTTAAATTATTATTATTATTAACCAAAAATCGTTGTACACAAAATTGTATAGATGCAGCCTGTGCGAATTTTCGCACTTAGTATTTGTGTTAAAGTTTTGTTTTTATAAAAAAAAAATTATTACACAGTGGACGGTGGTCATGACCCCACCGACCACACTTCCCCATGGGAAGGACGCACTGCCCATGGGCCAGTCCACCCACTGCTTGGGGGGACGCACTGTCCCATGGGGAGTGCGGCCTCCCCAACCACTGTCAGCCGTTGTACTTTATGTACAGTCGGTGAATGGCGTCAGAGGGGTCCACCCACTGTACTTTGGTTTCTTGTGAAATTTAATTCGCATATTAAGTTCTCTTAAATAGTTTTTATTTTTTTTATTTTTTATTTTTTTTCTTTGTTTTACTTTAATTTATTTGAATATAAATAGTATATATATATTTAATATATATATATATATTTATATTATGTAAGATGGATATGTAGGTAGGAATAATAACCAAAAATAACTAATATTACAATATAGTAATTATTAGTAAAACAAAAGGTCAAAATCAATGCTTAATGTAGGTTTTTATTTTTAAATATAGTTTTGGATATAAATATAATATATGTATTTAAATAGATAAAGTATGTTGCTTATATTTTTAAATATATTTATATATTTATTATTCTGTTTTAGGCATATGATTGCATGCAAGTATTCAAATAGCAATTTTAACTGAAACAAATAGTGTGCATGGCTAGTTAGATAGAGAAAAGATAATTAGTTTAATGGAAGAGATTATTATGTTTTAAAGAAAATATTAGAAGAATATTATTTTAATTTGTGTAAGATGCATTAAATAGGAAATGGATTTAAGATATCCAAATATAGCATGTTTCCTTGCCTGTGCATTTTGATATTAAATTTCCTTATGTTGGTTATTTTGGGAAAAAGGGGGATTTATGTTTTAAATTGTAAAGTCTTCCAAAGGTTATGGGTTGATTCTTTGTTAAGTCAATCATTCGTTTTCCCTTGGGTAGTGGTTTATGTGTTTTGTTTCCTCCAAGTATTGGAGTGGGTTTCCTTAATTGTCACCTTCTAGAATAGGAGAGGTTGCGTTGGTTAAGTTCTGTAAGCACTTGAGCTACCCTTGGAGTCTAGTTTTGTGTAGCGTGTTATCCATTAGAAGAGTGGCTTTTGTTAGGGGCCAGAGCCCAAAGAGGTAAACCGAGTAACCTTCAGAAGTGATTTAATCAAGTGATAATTAAAGTAATGTACTTAGTTGATTAGGATGCACTTCACATTAATCAAGATATCTTAACCTCACTCATAGACGCAAGGGCTCGTTTAGATATGGGATGAGTGAGAAGGCCTGGAATGGCAAGGTTGACTATTTTTTCCTCACAAGAGATAGTCGATTCCGCATGAGTAAGTATGAGGGTCGGGATTCGTTAGAGGTCACTAGAACTCCGAAGCCTATGAAGAATTCCCAAAGGAGATCTCATGTCTAACTGTGTGATGACACTCTGTCTAGGATAACATTGGGTTATGTGTTATGTGTATGAGTTCTTTATCATAATCGATTAATTTTATGTCTGGAAGCAATGTGACCATGTTAGTGTTAGACTTATATTGTGCATGTTTTTAGTTGAGTCAGTATGTGTCAGTATGAGTCTGCCTTTAGTTAAAGGTAGTAGATCTTTGTCCTTGTTTCATGGTTACTATCTCCTAGCATGGGGGGTGGGCCTTCAGGCACCACTTGGTTGGGTGGAACATGCACCATAAACCATTGGGTCCCCCTTGATCTTTAGTACATGGTGGCGAGACATCTAGTTGGACAGCTCGCGGATCTTGTATTTATTTCTAGCACTGTTGTATTTCATATTGTAACAAGTTAGTTTTACCCCTCTTGTGTTTATCAAGTGGATTTATGTAATTGTAACACTTTTGTATTAATGCCTCATTCTAGGAATGAGTGATGTAACTAGATGTTCAAATAATGGATTTATGTTGTGGATGTTTATCTTCTATCTTGTTGTTTATGTATGTTGAGTTAATGCTTATTACATGGGTAATTAAATGAAATGAATTTTAGATGATGTATGTTAGTTGGGTTAAGTAATCTCAGTTACGTAGCCTTAGGGGATGTTTTCAATTGTAGATGAACATGTATGTTTACTTCACTTTAAATAAAAAAAAATTAGTGCGCTTTTATTGTGAATTGAAACTTCCTCTAGGGTTGCGTGGTGGGGCATTACATTATACTTTTAATATACATTTGGGTGTAGGACCATGGAAGGATTGGGCAAAGATTCCATACTAATTTGACTAACTAGATTACAAATTTATTTTATAATTTTTGTAGGGATTATTTTATATTACAAAAATAAAGAACTCTCTTTTTATTATTATATTTTTCCTTTAAAAATTATATTTAGTTAAATGCATTACAATAAAATGAAAGATGATTTTAGTAAATTTTTAATATATATTATTTAAATATTAATTATAATTTTAATGTTGTAAAATTTGTATAATCCATTTTTTTTTTTAAATTATTATAATTTATATTTTTAATATAGTTTTAAGTGCATAAAAGAATATATTTAATGTGAAAGTCTGGATATAATATTCAGTTAGTTTGATTTTTTCTATATTTATTTTGAGGATTTGGATTTAAGCTTTAATTATCTATTCTTTACTCTATATTATATTTTTATTTGTGTAAATAATCTCTTTGTGTAATTAAATCTAATATGATTCAATAAGTAAATTAGAAAATTTGATCTAAATTAATTTAGATAATTAGTACCAAATTGTATTAAATTAACAACTTAAAATATAAATTAATGTTTTAATAAAATTTTCATGTTAATAAATTTTGATGGCACTTCAAGAGGTAACCTAGGCCCTTCTGGTGCGAGATGCATCCTAAAAAATTGCAAAGAAAAGACATTGAAGGAACTAAAAATACACCTCTTGAATGGCATGAAAATGTTGTAGAAATGCAAACCCTTCGTTATGGTTTAGAATTGACTATCAAAAATAACATAAGCTGGCCATTGAAGGGGACTCCCAAATAATTATTAATGCCATATAAAAATGAAAAATAAAGAATTGGAAACTCAATAAAACACTTGTGGTTTGTCTCGAGCTCCTTAATAGCTTTGAAAATTATAATCTCACCTATACTTACAGGGAGGACAATAAAGAGGCCAATTCCTTGGGAAATGAGGCCATCAATAATGGCACTACTTTTTAAGCTCAAGGTGGCCAAACAGTAGGATGTGACAACTCCCACACCCTTAATAGACAAAAAGTGTTAGGCTTTTATGTATTGCATGGCATATTGGTGGTGCAATACTACGTGATCGATTTAGCATGATTAGTGCACTCATCACAAATAAATCTAGAAGCATGGGAAGGAGCATTATAGAGGAAGGAAAGATTTGGAGGAGATTTTCTCCTAAGGTGAAATGTGGGATGGCTATGTCATCACGATTGAGGGTGAAATCAACCATTGGTTTTGTTATTTGTTACTATGGTGCTTAGTGAAGATGAACACTCCTATTCGACTATGGTGTTCGTAGGGAATATAGCAATTGAAGGTGGTGATGAAGGACTTCAGTGGCAGGTCTTTAAAGGACGTGAAGATGATCTTAGGTGTAGACTTCTTGGTGGAGGATGAAAGGTACAGGGTCAATATAGACATCACATCTCATTTTATTACCTCTCTCTTGGATCTTGATGACCTCAAGGAGATGGTGCAAGATATGTGCTACATAAACTTCAAAAAAACACAATCTGATGGGGCTAAGGGATGTTTTGTGGGCCGCACGTTATGGTGTTGGTGTCCCATAGCCAAAGGATATAGCAAGGGTGCTGGAGGAAGGGGTCATGGTTGAATGGCTTCCATTCCTTGGTAATTTCTATTCCAAGACCCCAATGCAACACACGGCAATTGCAGAGATAGGGAGCCAATACTTTAAAGAAGGTAATAATTTGGAACCAATTAAGGAGTTTGAAGAAGTGCATGTGGTGGGGTTATGAAATGTCAATATGGTGTTTATGATTGTGAATAGTATATAGATAGTTTATGACTACTCATTTTATCTATGAGATAATGTTAATACAAACGAGTTAGTATGGTCTCAAAATGTAATCACTTCTTTTTGTTAATATATGATGCATCTTCTATTGCCCTTATGTATCAAAAAAAAAAATTAAAAAAAAATGTGTAACATATTTTTACATGATATAAACATCAATAACAATCATATATTGATCAAGAAATAAATAGATGCAGGTCTATAATTAAACATTTAAATATACATACATAAAGAATTAGGTGTACAAATGATAATTATATAGCACATAAACTATTCATACATAAGTATACATGCAATGATAAATATACAAAATAACTCAAAATAAACATGTGTGCCTATAGATGGATTGACCCTTGCTCTACCCAAGACTACTAAAATAATGTCCTAAGCCCTATCTTGAGGTCAATTGCATGGTCAATCTATGAGTATCACCCAATGATTCATGTGTACAACCTAACACATAAAATTATATCCATGTATATAAAACATATATTTAAATTTAATCTTCATGGAATCTATATACATTAAATTGCATCATTTAGAGGACATTGGATAGGACTCTAGGCATAAAAATGAGATAAAACTACAACCTATATATGTATACATATTGTTGTGTGGTCTCACAACACGCCCCATTCTACCCTTGGAAAAATGTGGACCCCTTATTTTTTCCCCTTGCTTTGGCTTGCTTGGTGTGGTTTGGTGTAAATCGTAAAATGAAGGTCTTTGCCCCAAAATTCTTGGCTCTTGGTGGGATTGGTAGTTTTCCTAACTTAGAATTTGTTTATTCTAAATTCCTTGGAGTTACACTGTTTATCCAGATTCCCAAGTTTTTGTGTGACGGGTGTTTCTAGGCAGAATGCAACAGGAGTTGTACAAAGCTCATATGTGCATTTAGAGGGCTTGTTCCCAGTGGATGGTTTTACCCAATGAGTGATCCATCCATCCGATCTTTGCTTGGGGGATGTGATGCAGCCAAAAAACACATTCAATAAAATTCAATCATTACTGAATAAAGAAACCCAAGAAATTCAAGATGGATTCGAAATAAAACTTCTTCTATTCACCAACTCTGCTGCTACAATGAAAGAAATGCCCTTATATCTAAAAAATTTTGGAAAAATCCACAAATTACCTTTTTTGGCAATTTTTGACAATTGTCAATTTTTTGCCATTTTAGGTAATTTCGCATACATATCACTATGAGCCCATATTTTTCCTAAAAAATTTCTAAAACTATGATGGCATGAATTTAAAACTTACATTAGAAATTGGAAACGTGATTTCCAAGTTATTAAAGAAAACAATTTTCTAAAAACCTGAAAAAAACACAAAAAGTTAATTTTGATACCCAAGATGAAAGAATTTGGCCTCAAAAAAATATCGAGATGGCCCCCAACTAAGTTGGGCTTGGTTGGCAATCCTATCAACATCTCGTAACAAAACCGCCTATAAAATTTCAACCCAAATGGACATCCAAGTCAAAAGTTATGACCATCAAAAGTCCCTGCATCAGGATGTATTTTCTCAGGTCTACATGCATCGAAATGTTAGTGGTTAAGTTTGTTGGCAGGTTTTCTTTTCCTTTGAAAGTGAAAACCAAAGGTGTTTTTCATAAGAGCTTGATTGAGCCATACTAGTTCAACTTTATATCTATGCCTGAGTATTCCTTGCACCCAATCCTCTGAAACTCGATAGGAAAAATCCCAGCTTTGTCTTTCTTTAAAATTGGTTGTCAGATGTTTTGAACCCAATTGCTAATGAGCCTTTCGACGCCTAAGCTAAGCACTCACTCAGCTATCCACATCCAACATGGACAAAAGGGACTTGCAAGTACACCATGTCAGCTTCCTGCATCATCTTTTGAACTAAGCCAGGGCATGGAAATCAAGGATCCTTGATGTGAACCCTAATCTTCCATGATGGTACCCCTTTTCTCAGAGTAATTAATGCAAAATAATTAAGTAATTAAAGTAAGGTGGTGAAAACACATGCTTGGAACCATCTCAAGCATGCAGTTACTTCTACAATACATTATCACGCGTGGAGTAAGTCATCTATAATTTCATTACATAATTGAAGCGACATTCAAAGCATGTGAGGAAGGTAAAATAACATAACACTAAAAGGGCATAATTGCTAGAGTTTAATTTTGTGTCGACGCAACTTTTCTAGCAACGAAACTAGGTATTTCCCTTTCTAATTAAGCTCTGTAAATTCTTTCATATATGCTTGGTTCTAATAGAATGAAATTTCGTCGAGTTAATTCTTGATGAAATTGGTATGCAATTTGTTAGAACTTAAATCAATTTATATGATTAAATGTAATGGGTGAGGGGTTTTGATAAATTTAATTTCTGAAGATGCATCGTTATAGTTTTCCTAATTTGTATGCATAATATACATACGCTAATCATGCAAGAAATCGCCGAAGACATGAGTACTTCAAAGAAGAAGCAATTGAGAGAGGAATTCAAACTATGTGTTTCACAAGTGGTACCCACTTATGAAATGATAATAGACACCTATCTGAGATATTTTAATAACTATGAGCTCGTGCGAAGGACTCAACAGTCGGATGCTAGCCAGTGCACCAAGAACATGGTTACCAGTAGAATACACCTGGCAATAGGGTTTTCGTGGGCTATGGAAGCCCCAAAAATGGTTCTAGAGTGTATGAAGTGGTACAATGCATACATAAGGGTAGTTATAAAATAAGGGAGAATATATGCAAACTTATCTATGGATGGTGTGGCATTCACATTTTGGCTCCTAGTGTTTACAAGGATGAATGTGGTGCACATGAGAGATTTAACATATGCATATATGAGCATAGAGGAACACAATAGAAAGGTTATGATGTTGACCTGGTTCCAATGAAAGGCCATAAGAATTCCAAATAATATTTTAAGATCGTTTTTCATACAAGAAATACAGGGTATGATAACCCTATTAATCAAAATGGTTGGTTGCAGAGATTCCATTAAGTTTGAACCATGGATGTTTGAGATTATTAGACAAGTGAGGGAAGACCCTATCTGAATTCACTAGGCAAGGTTCATCAACGAGATATTACATGAACAGATTCAAACTTTCCCTACTTCCCAATGGTTTACTATGTCATCATATGTTGTTTATTCCTACGCCCTAAAGGCTAATATCTAGGGGCTAAATAATGTGGGATTTCTAGGCAGAGAACCGAGGAACAGGTTAATCTATCAAAATTTACCATAAATTACTATTGGTCGGTATTGAGAACATTTTGTTGGTCAGTATTCACTTTTGATTGGTGGTTGAGCCCATGTTCTGTGCTGCTTCCTTTTCTTTGTGTTCTCCAAATAGATGGGGACATTGGGAAAGTGGTGGTGTGGGGTTTTTTGGTGGTCTGATTTTCTTTGTTGGAGTGGGTTTTTCTACTTTGTTCTCTTATGTTTGTTGTTATTCTGTTGGTGCTTGGTTTTTGCGTGGGGTGCCTTGTTTTTTTATTACTTTGTGTGTTCACTTCCTCTCCTTGTGTGGGGCTTGTGGGTGTTTTTTGTCACTCTTTGGTGGTTGTGGAAACCTGGACTTGTGTTGCTGAAGCTTTTGTTGTGATTTTGTTTGGCTTCCTTGTTTAAGGAAGTTGGTGATTGTTTGTTGCCTGTGAATGTTAGGAGGATGGGGCTCTGCCCTGGTGTTATCTTCAGCTCTTGCTTTTGTGGTTTTCCTGAAAGTTTTATGACTTGCATTGAGGATGTCTTCATTCCTAATTTTCTAGTCATGGAGGTTATGGGGCTATAAGTTTTCTTGGGATTTTTGTCTAAGGACTTCTTTGTTTTTTTGATGTTCTCCAAGGGTGTTGAGAAAAGGTTGAACCTGTTATACGAAGGTGCCTTGGTGGTTCTCTCTAAATATTTGGATGCTCCTCTTTTGGTGGGGCTTCATTCCTTATCTACCTCGATGTTTTTGAAGTTGCTGGGGCATTTTTTCTCCTTGGTGGTTATTGAGCTACCTCATTTTGCTTCGTTATTGTACCTGATGCTCATGTTGCCATGCGATGAGGTGGGTTTTCTTACTGCCAAAGTGTTGACTTCCTACTGGGTTTTACAGTTGGGATCTCCTGTGGAGGTGGAGATTTCTCCTATTGAGGTGGAGCCCTCTCCTATAGAGCCAGAGACGGTTGTTATTGTTGCAGTGGGTTGTTCCCTTTCTTTCTACTGGTTCCTTTTGAGGCAGATCATGTTTGTGCAGGAGATCGGTGGCTCTTGTAGTTTTGATCCTCACTTCATCCTCTCTTATAGAGGGGATATCACTCTTATTAAGTTAGAGTTTGAGTTGGTGTGTTGGGCGGAGTGGTGCTTTAAGCTGGCTATGGCTCCTTGGTACTTTGTTTTGCTTGTCAACTCCCAAATTTTGGTTGGGAGCTTAGATGTGCTAGACCTAAAAAATTTCAAAAGATTTTGTTTTAATAGAGTTGTTCATAGGAAGTTGTTACTTCATGGAGGCCCTGATGTTTAGGTAGTCTTGGCCACCCTAGGGGTGGATACTATAAAGTGTTGTTGTTCCTACAGCCTAATGGGTGGATTGCAGGCTTGTTTTGTTGGTTGTGCTCTTATTTTTTACCCTGAATTGGTGTTTTTTTTTAGGGGTTGGTGTTCTACATGTGTTGTTGATTGGGTGGTACTACTTTTGAGATATGATTTATCTTCTAAAGGTGGAGAGGCAAGTAGGTGGATGTGGGCTCTCAACCCCATCAGTGTTAATTCTATTTCTGGTTCAAATTTGATTGATCTAAGTGTGAACCCCAATCCTAGACCTGCACAAACATAGTAAACAAACATAATATTAGATCCATATGCAAGTTAGAACTAATATTCCCCATGAAATTCATCTACAATGCTCAAAATAGGAAAAAATGAAGGACAAGGCATGAAAAGTAATGAAATCCTATTTAAACATGCAAACTCTCAATCTCATGGTGGAGTTAGTGCCAATTTGTGTGTAGGAAATTGCCCTTTCCCAACTCCTTTATGTGATTTGATGATTTTGATGAGGATTGATCCACTTGGTGAGGAAGAACAATGTGATTCCTTGATAAAATCTGCAATAACCTAGCTATGATAATGGAAAATGCTTATGGAAATGGATGCAATTTCTCTAAATGTGAAGATAGTAACTTTTCTCTAAGTTGTGGATGATCAAATGAGAAGCAGATCCTTCCATTTATAGAGAGACAAGATGGAGGAATGAGCAAAATGAAGCAATGTGGGATCATTCGACATCCAATGGCCAAGTTCCACTTGTCAAAATGTGAATGGAGGAAGCTTAAGCACATTTTGATGAATGAGCCAATAAATGATATTAGGTGGATTTTGAAATTCATGAAATGACTTGTTGGAGAGGGAAAGAAAATGACTTAAATGCCACTTGGCTCAATGCACAAGGACATGTAAGAGGAGATAAATGCTTTGTTGGAAGGACAAATCCACTTGGAGGGATTTTCAAACCTGGAGGAATATTCCCCTAAAGATGACATGTTGAGAGAAAATATAGATTTAATAAATCAATTAAATATATTTTCATTTGCAAGTGGCAAAATCTAGAGAAATTAGGTGATTAGGATTAAATTAATCATAATTTGATCAATTTAACAAGAGATTAGATGATGTGACAATTTGATTTATATTTGAGGATTAATTTAAATCAAAATGAGAGGAAGATGACTTAGACTTAATTAAATAAAAATTTTGATTTATTTAATTAAAAGGAGATGATGTTAGATTAAATTAAATAAAGATTGATTTAATTTAATAGAATGACTAGGGATTTAATTAAATAAAATGAATTATTTAATTAAATAGAGACATAGGGTTAATTAAATTAGATTGATTAATTTAATTAACAGGAGAGAATGACTTAATTAGATAAATAATGATTTATTCAATTAAGGGATGAAAGGTGATGACAAGATAAGAAGATGATTCGGGACGAAACGATGTTAGTAATCAGGATCAAGTGTGTCGGTATATTTTCCATGTCTACATTTTGCCCCTCTTTGAAGCAATGCACTTGTTGTGTTGGTTCAAAGAATAAACTGATGTGATCAAAATTCAATAAATTTTTTTTTTTTTTTCACATGCCCCACTGCTGCCCCAACAAGAAGGATTATGCTGGTATACTGTCCCCTCGAGATATTGAGGGGAAATGTTCAATTTTCTAATCGAGATCATGATAAAATGCAAGAGGAGTGGTTCTATTGATCAGAGGATGAAAGATAATTCTTTAGAAAGATCAATATTTTACATAGACAACTTTGACCATGTATAGACAGTCATCGGCCATGGGTAGCCTCATGTATAATTTAAGATATCACACAAACTTTGGATAGAAATTTTAGTAAAAATAGAAGAATAAGAAGAAAATAATGATGACAAGAAGATCCAACAAGTCCATGATCTACAAGACTTTATTAGAGATGATGATGGATGACAATGATTGATGATGATTTGCTTATCAGGAATTGGGATTTTAAAAGGGCCATTTACCTTATGTTTGATAATACACATAGGTACGATGCATCAAGGTATAAAGGACCAGGATGGCATTGTACCTAGTGCGATGGACTTTGACTCAACAAACAAATAGGAGTATCCTTGTTCACACTTGGAATACGAAACCTTATTCAAAATGTAGTTTGGATATTCTAGACATCTCGGACCAAAACATAAAAAAGTAAGCCTTCTTATGTAGTCAACAAGACATTTAAAACACCCTCCCTTATATAGACCAAACAAAGCACACATGACAAAGTTATTTTACAAGAATATCCAACAAGCAAAACAGATAAAAAGATAATGATTATTTACCCATTCCTTTCTCTCTAAACCATTTTGATTAGGCATCATCGAGAGATCATTGGAATGAGCACATAACAAGATAAGTCAAAAAGACCAAGATAAAGTAAACAAACAAGGTAATGTTCTTCATACCACTAGCAAAGACTAAACTATGGTGATGCCTCATGTTGATTTCCATTGTAGGAAGGATGCATCCTAGGACATTTTATCAGATGATAATGAGATTGACTGGATGATAAGCTATTGATACTTCAAGTTGATTAACTTTCTGACTTACTGACCTAGACTTGAGACTTTGACGATTAGGTGTTCACTTTTGAACCTGCTAGACTTACTTTTGACTGCCTTACCAAAGGATGAAGGTGATGATTGATTTATTATGAATGAGATTATTGTGGGTGAAAGTGAGATGAGATGGATGGATTTTTTTCAAATATTTGGATGTTTTTGGAATTTTGAATGTTTTGAGGTTGTTTTAGGGATTTTGACATTTTTCAACTTTTTTGGATTTTTGAGATTTATGAATGTTTTTGGATTATGTGTTTTTTGAATGTTTTTGGATTTTGTATTTTTTGAATGTTTTTGGATTTTGTGTCTTGGGGTCTGATCAAGGATTATCCTTACCTACGTTTAAGCTCAAAGACGATGTAGTTCAGACAAATGACCTTACTGACATGATTTTTAGATTTTTGGATTTTTTATATGATTTGGATATTTTTGGATTTTTTGATTTTGACGATTTGGATATGGATATGATATCAGTGTTCTGTTTTGGGATTTTTTTGAAAACCAAGCTAGGGTTGATTGATTTGACTGATGGATTTGATGATGATAACATCATTTAGGATACACAACAATGCAAGGATAGTGTTAAGAAACACGAGGATTGGGAAGGATATCCCAAGATGATGATGGATTGGTTGGATTTGATTGATCAAGATTTTGAAGCTTGATTTGGAACAACATTGTTTTGATGATTTGATGTGATGTTGAAGTACAAGTTAGATGCAATTGATATTGATTATTTGGATTGATGTTCGATGAAAGATAAATCCTAATAAGGAACATCTTCTCATCAAAATATGCCATGGTCTAGTGATTTCAATTTTTGGCTCACAAATGTTTGACCAATTTGATTTCATGTTTGCCAATGTTCGGATCACCACATAAGTTGGAGGATATAGATCGAGATTTATTCCCGAAGCAAGATGTAAATATCTACCCCTAGTGTCCAACAATGTTTGAAAGGCCATGGGTGGATGCTTGGATAGATGTATGGATGGATGGATATGGTAAGAATGCAAAGGATGCCAAGGATTATCTTTTGATAGGATAAAGTGTTTGAACAGAGGATTCTTATTTGGATAATGCTTCAAGGATCAGATAATGTTGGGTAGGATAGGATCAATGAAAATGACCCATGTTAAGATTTTTACCATAAACAAGTGTAAAGTGTGCACCAAACTTTTATCAAGATCAAGATAAGGTAGATAGATGGCAATGGGTTGGATAAATGGTTCATGGATGAATGGATTTATTATGGATAAGATGGATGGAATGCTAGATTTATTATGGATGGGATGAGATGCTTCCAACTGAACTGGTGCACGCAAATGCTCGATTCCACACATGACGCATGTTTTCCAGGTTTTCATCATGGCACCTATCCAAAGCGCCACCGAAGTGGTTTTCACTAGAGAATGATTTTTTTTTTACTATTTTCAATCCTTTTTTCTGATTGTTTTGGATTTTTATATATTTTTGTATTTTTTTGGATTTTTTGCTAAAAGATTTTAAGCTCATGTTGAACCACCTGGTGGTTTCGATCTAGATTCTTCTTTCATAATGTTCCATTGATATCCTTCTTGAAGAATCTACTTTTCCAAGATACGTGCACTTGAATGCAAGTTTTGAGATTCCTGATCTGCTTTGCTAATACCAAGGTTAACTTTATCTTTATGTGCACATCGTAATAGAGTGCCTTCTGAATCCTTAGGATGAAGGTTTTTTTCCAATACATGGTCAATGTAAGAATTGGATATCATGCATGGAGGTGGGGATGGTGTTGTATGTTTAGGAATAACAGATGGATTGGTTGACAGTTTGGAACCTTTGACTCTCCAAACTTGGGAAGATGAGCAATGATGGGTGGATACGGAAGTGTGCATGGAATTAGGATCAACTGCCTTATATACTTTGTACGTTGCTTGAGAATCCTGCTTTTTCCTTTGTGGACATCTTTGTTAAATACTTTTCCCTTTTTTATTTTTCCCCATAGTTTCTTTGACTAATGGAGTTTGATAGGGATAATAATTCTTTGTTATCTTCGGTATCCACTTGTATTTAATTTTTCCTTCATTCTTCTTAGCTTATTTTTCTTTGATAATGTTCTTTGTGCTTTTATTCAAATCTTTCTTTTGATGTTGGTCCCAATTCGTAGATGGGGTGATGGGTGGATGAAGATTCATGACATGGCGGGTTGTAGTATTGGCATTAGTTTCATCATAAGGATCCTTCGTGCTCCCTATGTTGACGTTTGCTTGAGATGAAGTTTCCCCTAGTACTATCAAGGTATCCTTGATATGTTTAGATCCCTTAATTATTGAATAACCAAGACCTTGATGCTTAGGATTTTCAATAATCTGCATTGGTTCTAAGATACCTTGTTCATATAGGCCTAATCCTCTGCCTTGATAATTCATCTATTGAAACATTTTATTTGTAATAGGATATGATTTATCTTGGTGTATCAACATGAATTTTCACCCCTAACACAAATCTCATTTTAGCCCTTAACACTTTAGAAAAATCAAGAGCGAAGGTTTAATCCCACCTAAGCCCGCTGCTTGCATCCACTTGGCACTTGTTTTGTGTGTCGATGGGGTCGTTTCTATCAGGGATGTTCATGCGGTGCGTAGACATCTGTGTGACATGTTTACATCCCTGGCAGATTCTTGTTGTTGGAGACTACAGAGACATTACACCTTTGATTGGAAGTCGAAGAGTAACATCTCTCTTCGGCTGGCCGACCCAAATATCATCTTTTTTTATCCATCTCTTCATAATATTCACTCTCTCATCCATTGCTCTCTTCAATAGAAGTTTGGATAGATTTTGGCAAGATCTTGAATCACTTTCTTCACCATTTTCATCCATTTTCAAGCTTTGTAGCAGCATTCTTCACTCCATTTTCAGCAATCTATCACTCCATCACTCCAACAAGGGGAGCACAGGATAGACACCATGGCAACAAAGGCTTGATTCCCTCTCGTTCACTCCTCCCAAAGCCTCGAGCACTTTGGACATAGGCGATAAGCTCCTCTAATCTCTCCTTTTGCTCTTGATTGGGTAAGCATGTGTTTCTTGTAGTGTTTTGTGTTTACATAGCTTGTAGTTCATTTCCTTTATCATTATTTCTACTATTCCAAACTTGGTTTTCTATGGAGGTGGAAACACCAAGATAGGGGTCTGACTAAGGTAGGCCCCTATACAGCCCCAACAACTTCTCCCTTCCTTGTGTGCAGGTGGATAGAGCTCGAAGCAAGCTGGCGAGGAGATCATTCTGTGAGATCATCTTTGTCACCTTGGTGGTAATACATTTCCTTTATCACATTTGTATTTTATTTTCTCTCATCTTAATCTCATTCTATTGCTTTAAACATCTCTAGACTGGTTGATAGTCCCCTTTCTCGAGTTAGAATCTTGTCTTTTTGGTTCTCTGGTTGTATGGATGCCAACGTGTCGCACTATCATCTTGAAACCGTGCTTTCATCTTCAGATAGAGAGTTGCCTGAGACATGAGTTTGACTCTAAATACCAGCTCACTTAGCCTCCTACCAACTTTCAGGATTGCAGGGTGATCGAAGGACATATAGTCCTCATCATTCTCATCCTCTTCATCCTAACTACCCTTTAAGTTGAGGTGGGTTAGGGCATCCTTTCCACTCTTGGCCTTTTGTGACCGGGGGGCCTTTCAGTGGGTGGTCCCCCTCTCTCACATTTTTGGTGAACCTGACGTGAACCAACGTCTATCATTTTGTCAGTGTTCTAAAAATTTTCTCTTATACCCCTTGGTCATCATACCCTTGTGAGTCATGAAATTTTATGTGCTTCACGACCCAGTCTATGACATCTGGGCATATTGTTAGAAGTCTATGACACCTTCTGATGGACAAGGAGAAGGTCTCCTCTAGCTTCACTACTGGCCTTTTCTCTAGTTTTGTGGTTGAGTTGTCTGTGGAGGAGAAAGTATCACGAGGCAAACTTAGGTTTCTTGACAAAATCGATCATGTTCCTACTCCTCCTACGTTGCCGACCTCTTCATTTGTAGACGAGCATGAGGTCGTCTGTATCCCTTCCAAGTACATCATTAGTCTCGGTAAAGGGTTACGTGCATTAGAAAATCACCTGGAAGGAAACCCGAAGTTGGCTAGGGATGCTAAGGTGATCAGTGAGATAAGATACATAGTGGAAAAGGACCGGACGGGTGTGGAACTCTTGGCTAGTCTCATCGGTTTTGCCGAAGCATGTGCCCCCTCAGACCTTGGTCGCACGATACAGGGTGCCCTCTTTGAGGAATGCAAGAGGCAGCTAGAGTTGTTGATGCCTCCTATATCCATGTACATGTCTAACATGGTCCCCTCTGTCAATATACCTTCTACTTCTAAAAGTTTGGAGACCATCAAATTAAACAAGAACCCTTTGGGTTTCCACTTCACCCCTTATGTCGCCTCCGATAGTGGATAATTTGGCAGAATGATGGGTGGAGGCTTCGGTGATGAAAAATTCGGAAGTGGGGATGGCATTGGTGGAGGTGATGCCGTTGGAAGTCATGGTGGTGGCTTCAGCTTTGGAGGTGGCTTCGGTGGAAGTCACACTGGTGGCAGCGGCATTGGTGGCAACTCTAGCGGTGGTCATGGGGGTGGAATCGATGGAGGTCACACCAGTGGTGGCAGTTCTGGTGGTAGTCACGATGGTGGCTCTGGTAGTGGTCCCAACAGCCCTCTGTCTTCTAATGAACCTATCTTGAATACTCTTCTTCAAAATATGGGGAAGATGTAGAATCAGCTAGAAAACCTGTCCCAGGCCTTAGCTCAACCTATCTTTCAACCTTTCTCCTGACACAGCCCATTGTCGGTTGCAATTTTAAACACTCTATTCCCGTTGGGGATGGGAATTCTAAAATTTGAGAAATACGGTGGTAAAGGGGACCCGCAAACACACGTATCCGCCTTTAACCCCCTGTGCACTTATTTCTTCCATCATGATGCATTGATGGCCAAACTATTTCCCTGATCCCTCAAAGACACAACACTAGATTGGTGTTGTTCTTTGCTTGAGGTGATCCCACAATAATGGGTTACACTTTTTGGCCAAACTTGACATTTTAATCAACATTTTTCACTAGATCTTCACTTTCTTAGACCTATAGTAGGTAAACCATTAAGAATTTGAAGATGAAGCACACTAGTGATTTGTGAGATTTTGTGTGTAGATTGTAATTATATTTATTTTTTTAAATAAAAAATAAATTATGAATCCTTTTATGTAATTTTTAATAACTTATTTGTTCTACAAAACAACATTTTTAAAAAGTTATGTTTACTTCAGTCGGCATAAATTTTTTTATGGAAATGATACAATTCTAATTTTTTAAATACAAAATTTTCACCCCAATATCTAGTGCATGGGTATTTTTTCATAATTTTTTGTTAAATATTTTTTTTTAATTAATTTTCCAAGTTAGAGTAATTATAATTTGCACAGAGGTGTACTTCAGCCCACATAACTTTTATTGTATGCATTTGAATTGACTTATTCTTTTTTTGTTGGAATAAGGACATCAATACCTAGTGCACATGTTTTTTTTTCAAAAATATTCTCTATTTTCATATTTAAAATTAAAAAATTAAAAATAAATATAATAATCAAATTAAATATATTAAAATTGTACTTTTTGGGAAGCTTATAATAAGGGCGACATTCTTGAAAAATATAAATTTTCAATGACTTCATTTGACCCCCCAAAATATAAATCAAAAGTGATTTTTTATCAGCATTTTGATATGTGTAGAGGAGACTCCATTATAGGTATGGCTTAAAACTAATGGGGTTCTATCCAAGGGGGTTTGATCTAAGTGTGTTTGATCAAACCCTTTTTAATTAAAATCTTTTAAATGGAACATTTAAAGGCTTAAATAATTATATTTTCCAAAAATATGTGATTTCAGGAAAAAATCATGTCCCAAAAAGTGTAACACATTATTGTGGAAGCACCCCTCGATAATTCCATCTTCACATTCGATCAGCTTGTGAACCAGTTCTTGTGACATTTCTAAGCCAATATCGGTCTGAAGATGACCTTCTCAGACCTTGTTCGATGCAAACAAGGGGACAATGAAAGGTTACAAACTTTATAGCCTGCTACCAAGTGCTCTTCTAACAAATCTCGTATTTGTTACCCGACTCTGATGTACAGAAGGTCTTCATAGGGAATTTACAGAGACACTGGCAAGAGAAATTTGCCCTTATGAAGTATCCCTCTTTTGCACATCTGTGTGCGGCTCTACAAGAGTACCAATAGATGGTGGTTTAGTTCCAGGGTTCCTCCTCATGCTCCCGTTCTGAAGGAAGATCTATCGTATTGATTTCTGGGAAAGATAAAGTTGTTGTGAATGTAGCAGTCGTTGTAGATAACAATGGCCTCAAACATGACAGAAAGTTTACGAAGCTATTAGAATCTTATTCTTTCATCTTGCAGAAGTTGGTGAAGCATAAGATCCTAACCCTGCCACCTCCTAAACCAATTCGAGAACAATACCCTAGTTGGTATGAATAAAACACGTATTATCAGTACCATCAAGTTAATGGACATGATACCTGATAGGCTGTCATTAGGTCCTACTACTTTAGAATAATTGAATGTCAATTGTCGACTGGGTAGTGTCTAAGGCAGTTTGCAAAAGGAGATTATTTAAACAACCCATTTTATATTTTCAGTTTTTCTTTTAAACTACAGAAGTTGAGACTAAACCAAAGTCATTACTGCTTAACTTGAAAATGATCTTTCTCCAAGAAACTCAAGGAAAACTAAATTAAAAAGCACAAGACAACTAATCTAGAAAACATTACTACTAAACTAGAAAGCATGGAAACAAGTAAACTAAATAACTGGTAAACTACCCAAGTAGAAAAGTAAGGAAACAAATAGTTAAGCATCTTCTAAATAGTAAAGAAATATTATCAACTAAAGAATAAGACTTATACAAATTAAAGACAGTGGTGCTCCAGAACAACTAACTAAACTTTTCAACAACTTGTTATTTTCTACTGAACAACAATTTATCCTAAGCAAAGAAAATAACTTAATCAATAAAATACTTATCTATCTAGGCTAACTCCCCTCAAGTGGCCAGCTCGTGGGGTACTACTTCGTCTTTAACTCACATAAACTACGGATGTTCAAATCCTCTTACGACATACAGTCTCCATCATTGAATTCAACAGTTACCAATAAACAGAAATCAGATAACTCATTGCAATAGTGATTTGCAAATCCATGTAAACAGCATAACGATACTTCTTCTCAGTCTATTTTATTACTTATGAAATTATGGTTTTATAGATAACCTTCTAACTAGATCCTAAATTTACGATGGCATGGATAGCCATTGAAAAAGTCTTCCTTAATTTAAAACTAACTTGATGTCTTTAAAGCTTCTTAAAACATGCAGAAGGCTCGAGAAGAGCCATAAAGTTTTAAACAACCAAATTAAAAGAACTAAAACTAAATCTTCGGTGCATCATCCAGGCTTCAAGGAGTGGATTCGCAGCATTACTTTGAGGCACATGTTGGCTAACTTTTGCAATAGCCGCATGATGACCTGTTATCCCTACAACAACACTCAAATCAACCCATTAAACCTGCTTTGGACAATTTCCTCAATTGATTAAAAGAAAGAAAGAAAGCATAATTTTTCTAAAAATAAGTAATTACTTCTTCTAAAGTTTAATAAATTGGCACATGCTTAGGATTGAATTAGCAAGAATGAGCTTTCAAGATTTTATTATGATGAGGTTATTTTCACTTCATCATTTCCTCCCCTACCTAATTTCTAGCAGATCCTCCTGCTCCATAGTTAAATTCTTGAGTTTTATTCCATTCTTCATAAAGAGTACTAAGATCATGAGTTTCCCTGGTTGATGCATCAAAAGTTTCAGGGTTATGAATAAACCCTCTATGGAACATCACATTTTCTCTCCACTCTTTAAAGAGTCTATCATTCTGATCTACGGAAATATTAAAAGCTGGGGATGGATTCAATAGCAAGGGGGGCCTGTATCTCATTCCTATCCACTTTTTTCAGAGTGTTTTCATGATTTAAATTAGAGCATCAGCCCTTCTGAATGACCATCTTATGTTTAAAGGAGAAATAACTTCTCTTTTCTTTAAATAAGCTGGAAGAGGGGTGAACCTTTCCTTGTAGGCATGCCATGCTTTTCCAATTAATTTTTGTTCATTTGCTATGAAATTGTCATAAAAAATCTTAAGGTTGGTGTCATACCTTTCCCTCATCTTTTCATTAACCAGAAGAGACAAAAATGTAGCTTTGAACCCCTCAAGCCTTGAATTTGGTGATCTGATTTGGAGACCCACTATTTTCTCTGCTTGTACAAATTCTTTCATTCTCTCTTGCCAATGGATTTGATTTATCATAGTTGATAGAAATGCCCACAATTCTACCTCTCCCACAAATAGATTAATAAAGAAATCTGTATGATTTTCTAATAACAAATCATGTAAAAAGAATTCACAAATTAAATCCTGATCTTCAGGAGTTGATTCTACAAATATTTTTAAAAACTCTTTGTCATTAGGCTCATAAGGTTGATCGATATAGATCTTGAATAGTTTCCATCACAGCCATTGTTCATTTAAAAACATTGAGTACATTCTCGATGGCCTTCTACAATTCAGCAAACAGTCCATAAGTTGATAGGCATCTTGCTTCCCTCTGTAGGCTTTGTGAAATGACTCCTTTAGGAGCACCAGTTCTTTCTTGAGCCTATGATTTTCAGTTTGGACATTTTTGAGGAAGTAACAATGTTCCATCCATTTTGTTAGTAGGGGTGGAATGCTGACTTGGAACCAATTAGTTATAACTGGTTCTGTTTGAATTGCTTTGGACTCGGTTTGGGGTTTCATAGTGCATTCCTTTAGATCCTCTTCTAGTTCAATTAGTCTACTGATGGAAGTGTTCAATTCCTCGGTCTTTATTTTCTTGTCTTCCTCGAAAGTTGAGAGCATGAGCATAAAATTTTGTTTTATTTTTCCTATTTCTACATCTTTTTTGTGCAATATTATCACTATAAGCTTTATGCTTTTCACGTTGCTCTTGTACTTATTCCTGCAACTTATAGATGTTTGAATCTTTGTCCTGCAATTATAGCTTCAAATCTTTTATTTCCTGATCCCTTTTATTTATTATAGCAGTTTGTACAGCTAACTCTTTATGCAATTCTATAAACTCATTATTTTTAGACAATTGCCTTTCTAAATCAACAATTTCTAGTTTATACTTTTCTAATTCAGCACTAGCACAACTGGTTTCAATTGTTTCAATAATTTTATCTACACTGGGTGATAATTTTTTTGGCACATTGCAATCCCCTATAGGTTCTCTATCTTAAGTTCCATCATTGAAAATTTCCTCTATATGTACAGAGTGAAAAGGAAATACTTCACCTAAATTCTCTCTATTTAGGGGTGTTTCATCTCCACTGGCTTGTTCTAAAATTTCTATGGGTTCTTGTAGCCGCCTAGGCTTCTTCTTTTGTGACCTTCCCTCCTCACCCTATATTGGGGTTCCAGATAATTCAAAAGCCAACCGCTTACTTCTTCTGAGTGGAGGTGATTCCTATAAAATGATAGGTGTTGGGTTTTTCCTCACTCTCTTCTTTCTTGGTTTACTTGTGTCAGAATAAACAACATGAATCTGTTCTTGCATGTCAAGGGTTTGAAATTTATCACCATAGAGGTTTGGCAAATCCTCACCAGGAGTAGTGGGATTAAGAGCTTCCGAAGCTAGAGATCCCTTAGGGGACGTTGCTCCATATGATGGAATGGCCTTTTGGGATGACTCCCCTAATTCTATGGTTCTTGTTATTGTAGGCTTCTCCATTTGCTTTATAAATTTCTCCCATTTCCCTTCGGATTTCTTACGAAAGTGATACTTGCAGATTAGCTGAATTAACCCGTGGTGTTTCAAGGGCCCAGACCCTATTTTATACCTCTCCATGGAAGTATTTAAGGAATCAAACAAGAATTCTAGCATATTAACCCTAAGATTTGGGTCCTCCTTTCCGTGAGGTAGATGGGTCAACATACGAAAGGCAGGCCCTACAACTGTGGTAAGCTGGCCTTCACAAGTAAAGTACCTTATTATCCATGCAACAACAGTACCCCAGGATTCTAATATGGAGGTTCTCTGGAACCCCTTGTTTTGCCCCCTGGTACTCACTACCACCATTGGATATGGGTTTCCTTCTCTAACAAATAATTCAGCTAATTTCTGGTACGTTACTTAAGAGGTTTCTTTGATATTTATGCCTTTATGCTCTAATCCAGATAATTGAGAAATAATCTTAGAGCTTACCTTAAAATGCTTCCCTTGAATTATTGCTTCACCATTGGTGTAGTTCTCCACAAAGGATCTTACTAGCTTTTCATTATGGCCTTCAAATTTCCTGATGAAGTCTAACCACCCTGCTTCCTCGAACAATCTGAAGATGCTACTCAACCCCAGTAATTTTTATGTTGAATCTGGCTCTACCTTTCTTTTTCCACCCCCCATTTCCTGATTTCGTACACTGCAAGAAATTCAATTCCAGCATAAAGCTCCCACGTAGGTTCTTTTTGAAAATATTGCCTCTAGAATTACTTATTTGTTTTATTTGCAGCGTATGCTTCAATGATTTCCAATCTGCATGGAGGTTTGCGAAACGCTTTCTGTACAAGTGATTGATTGCCGGGTGGCATGAATTACTAATTTAAAAGTCAGGTTCGTGCCAATTTATTATTCTTTATTTGAAAATAACTACCTATTTAAAGCAAAAATTAATACTTACTCTCATTTCGTGATCGCTCGAAGATCTTAATCCTCATACATTTGACAAGATGACGTGAAGGTATTGGTTGAAATGATGGTGAAGTTATTATGATATGGTGCGTAATTCTATGGGGGACTGAGCTGTCAATGAGGAGTACAGAGTTGGGTGGCTTACATATAACTAGAGCAAAAATAGAAAGATAGATGTATCGGATATTTGGCAGAAGAATCGTGAAAATTTGAAAATTTCAAAAAAGGTGGTGGAGGATAATTGAATAAGTTCCTGAGCACGTATTTTGGTCAACGCACTTGAATGAGTACATAATTTTCGGAGCATCGGTGTATGGTGTGACTGAAACAAGAATGAAATGAAGGTTCTAGAGCATCGCTGAAAGATGCAGCCGGAGCAAAATGAAATGAAGGGTTCCAGAGCATCGCTGAAAGATGCAGCCGGAGCAGAATGAAATGAAGGTTCTGGAGCATCACTGAAAGATGCAGCCGGAGCAGAATGAAATGAAAAGGTTCTGGAGCATCGCTGAAAGATACAGCCAGAGTAGCAATGGAATGGAAAGGTTCCAGAGCATTACTGAAAGATGCATTCGGGGCATCAACGGAATGGAAAGGTTCCAGAGAATCGATGAAAGATGTAGCCGAAGCAACAACGAAATGAAAAGGTTCCAAAGCATCATTAAAAGATGCAACCGAAGTAGCAATGGAATGGAAAGGTTCCAGAGCATCACTGAAAGATGCAGCTGGAGCAACAACGGAATGGATGGTTGAGTGACATGGAAAATAATCTTCACAACTTTGAACCTTAGTGCAGAACACCTCCTCATCATGATAAGCTCAATTCAAGTTTCGGAGCATCGAGCTTTTGAAAACGTCAAGTTCTGGAGCATTGGTCCCATAACGTTCTTGAGCATCTTTGGAGGGTGCTCCGAAAGTTACTCTTTGCTTTTTGAGAAGCCCTGCAAAAATATTAAAAAAATTAGGTAAGTCCAAAAATTATGGAAGATAAAATCAAGGGAAATATATCAGCATACATTTCTTATTATATATATATATTTATTTATTTATTTATTTTAATAGCAGCCTAACATTTTAGTGAATAGACTCTGCAATGGCAGAGTCAACACATTTGACCTCACCTTGCATTTTGACCATCCTTGTAAAGTCTTCCTTGTTGACTGGCTTATGGTAAACGCGTAAGTGATGACCATTAACCAATAGATTTCGTGTGTCGCCATTGATTGGCTTTAACCGAACAGTTTCATTCGAAAAGACTTCTTCAACTTCATAAGGCCCCAACCAGTGAGTTATGAGCTTTCCCTTATGGCCTTTGTATTTAGAATCAAATAAAAAGGCCTAGTCCCCATTGTGAAACTCCTTTTCCTTAATATTTTTATCGTGCCATACCTTCCGTTGATGCTAAATTAGTTCAGTTTGATGAATGGGTTCCAAATGAAGTTCATCTAATTTGCTCAATTGTAGAACTCTTTCAACTTGTACTCTTTTTAAATCTAGACCTAATTCCATTGCTTTTCGTAGAGTTTGTAACTCGAACTCAATGGGAAGAAGAGGCTTCTTCCCAAAAACTAGCTCATAAGGACTGAATCCAGTCGTAGATTTCCAAGTAGTATTGTATGGCCATACGGCTTCAGGGAGCTTTCTGGCCTAATCTTTTCTTCCAGAAGAGAATATTTTTGTTAGAATATTTTCTAGTTCTCTATTAGTCACTTCGACTTGGCCATTCACTTGAGGGTGGTAAGGAGATGACTTTCTATGGCTTACTTGAAAATGATTGGTAAATGCCAGAAGCACTCGAGACATGAATTGGGGTCCTTGATCAGTTACAATAGTTCGAGGGGCTCCAAATTTAAGGAAGATTTTATTATAAAGGAAGTCTGTGACCTGTTCTTCCCTAGCTATTCTCAAGGCTTGAACTTCTGCCCACTTTGTCAGGTAGTCAGTGCAAACCAATATATACTCTTTCCCTTGACAGGAAGGATCTATGGGTCCGATGAAATCTAAACCCCATTTTTCAAATGGTTTGAGGACTACTTGAGGCTGCAACGACATCTCTGAAGAAGCAGTTGGTCTTCCTACCCTCTGACATTCATCACAATGATGCACATAGTTCTTAATGTCTTTGTGCATTGAGGGCCAATAGTATCTAGCACCTAGGACTTTGTGGGAAGTTCTTTTTGCAGACTAATGTCCTCCCGATGGGTCATCATGACAGGCCCTCAAAATACTATATGTTTCATCATCTCTTACACATCTCCTCAAAATCATGTCATGACCACAACGAAATAACATTCCATGAATCCACTTGAATGGAGCACTCTCCCTGATTAGTTGCTTCTTTTGCTTAGATGTGAATCCAGGAGGTATATGAGATGCAGCTAAATAGTTAGCGATATCTACAAACCAAGGTGATTTTATAGAAATCACAAATAGATTTTCATCTGGAAAATTGTCCTGAACAAGGGTAATGTCATCTTTCTCATCTTTGATTCGTGACAAAAAATTGGCTACCACATTATATTTTCCTGGTTTATCAAGAATCGTGGCATTAAACTCTTGAAGAAGCAATAGCCATCTCATGATTCGACCATTTACCATAGGTTTGTTCATTAAATACTTCACAGCTGAGTGATCCATGTAAACTGTGATCTTATACCCCATAATATAATGACGGAATTTCTTGATAGCATGAACAACAATCATGAATTCTTTTTCTGTTGTTGTATAATTCTTTTCTACCATAATAAGATTTTTGCTGATAAAATATATAGCATACTTCCCTCCATTCTCATCTTCTTGTCCTAGAACTGCTCTGATAGCCTCATCAGAAGCATCAGCATAGATATGAAAGGGAATACTCCAGTTTGGCCCTCTCAGAACAGGAGAAAAGATAAGTTTTTCTTTGATTGCTTCAAATGATTGTTGGCACTCAGATGTCTAGACAAACTCTACTTCAAACTATAGAAGAGAGAACATAGGAGCTGCAATTTTACTAAAGCCTTCTATGAATCTTCTATAGTAACCAGCATGTCCAAGAAAAATTCTTACGTCTGTCTAAGTTTGAGGAGTTGTCAATTGTTGGATGACTTCAATTTTCTTAGGGTCTACCTTTATTCCTTTTGAGGAAATATGATGACCCAAGACTATTCCTTGCTCCACCATTATTAAGAATTTCTCATGGCTAAGGGATAGTCTATTTTCCTCACAAACTTGTAGAACTCGATCTAGGTTCCGAAGACCTTCATCATAGTTTGATCCATAGACTATAAAATCATCCATATAAACCTCTACATAGTCATTAATGAGAGCAAAAAATATGGCAAGAACAGCTCTTTGGAAGGTTGTTGGAGCGTTGCATAGTCCAAAAGGAAGCACTTTATATGCAAATATACCCCAAGGGCAGGTAAACATGGTTTTTTCTTGGTCTTTTGGAGTAACCTGTATCTGATTATAACCACTAAATCCATCCATGAAGGAGAAATACTTCCTCTCAGCCAAGTTGCCTAGGACCTGATCCACAAATGGTAAGGGAAAATAATCTCTATAAGTGGCTTTATTAAGTTCTTGATAGTCTACACAGATTCTCCACTTCCCATTTTTCTTTGGGACTACCACCATAGGTGATACCCATTTACTATCAGAGATTGGATAAATAAATCTGACACGAAGGAGTTTCTCAATCTCAATTTTGACCAAATCCTTTAATGCAAGATTGAGTCTCCTTTGCGGCTGGTGAACAGGCCTTATACTGATATCAGTATAAATATGATTGAGTACAAACACTTGGGTGAATTCCCCTCATGTCAGTATAATCCCAAGAAAAATCTTTGGATCTTTGTACCAACATATTAAACAACTTATCCTCTTGAGTTTTTGTCAACCAACTATTGATATTCAAGGTTTTTCCTTGTAACAGCATTATCGATTTTGTTTTAGGATGAATCGCGGTTATAGTATACATAGGTTGTAACAACATTTTAAGAGGACAACTATGAGGTATCAGTTGGTGAAACCTTGTTATATCTTCATAGAAATAACTTGTTCTAGGAATCATATTTGCTAAGGGACATGACATTCCCATTGTAGTGTAAGTGTGCTCTATTCTACTTATATCAATTGGTTGTCCAAAAATTCTCGGAGCATCTATCGTTTCCTCCTCATTCTGGGTTATATTAAGGCATGCTATCTCATTTACTAACTCTTCTCTTGGTTCTTCCCCATGTTGTTTAAGTACCACCATGGCTAGGGAGGCTAAACTATCTAAACCATTTGATTCTTCAGGTTCATCAACCCAGATTTTTTCATGCTTAGTAGGCTTAGCAGGAGGATATAAGAACAAGCGTTTGCTATCTTGGACATGTGAAATGGTCATTCCTCCTTCCCTACAATCAATCTTAGCATCAACCATAGCTAGCCAAGGTCTTCCAAGGATTATAGGATAACTATCCTTAGGTGTAAGTGATTGAATCACCTAGAAGTCGACTGGATAATCCCATCCATCAACTTTAACAAGGACATTTTTAATGACACCCTTCGGGATGGCTATAGACTAATTTGCCATTTGTAAGATTGTGGTTGTAGGATGTAAATTAGTTAACCCTAATTTTTCCATTACATCCATTGTCATCACATTAATAGCTGCTCCTAGATCTACTAATGCATTTGGTATTGTTACCTCATTGACCGTAACAGTTATAAGAGGACTTCCAGGATCATCCTATTTCAGAGCAATAGTCTTTCCAAAAATAAAATCAACTAAATAACCATCAATATGAATGGTGTTTATCATTTTTGGCTTCCTCCTTGGTGTTTTGATACATAACCATTTTATTAACTGGTTTAATTCATGGATTTCTTTTATTGCTTGCAACAAAGGAACTTCAATTTGCAACTGTTTAATCTCCTGAATTAACGCAGTTTCCATAGCTAAAGTTACTTCTAGAGTATTTTCCGGAGTTACGGACTTTAGACATTTTGGATATGGTGCCATCCTTTTCTTTCTTGGAATAGGATCCTCCTTCTATTGACTTAAGAGTGGATCCTCCTCCCCCTGAGGCAAGTCAGCAGCCCCTGCCACTGAAAAAGGCTCGTTGTCTTGAGGAGTAATATCTTGCTTAGATGAGGTGTCTCTTTTTGGATTGGTAGGCTTAGTTTCTTCCTCTATTTCTTCAATGGTTGGTGATTGAAGAGTTCGACCAGAATGCAACTGCACATTTCTGAAGTGTATTGCATTAAGCCCAATAACATTTTCATGTTCTGTAGAATAAACTGGCATATTTTGGCGATTATTTTTAGGATTGGGAAGTGGTTGGGTTTGAAGCTTAGGTTGATTTATTTTCTCATGTTGAGGAGGGTTCTGAGGTGGGGGTAATAGGTTTTTCTATTGATTCCTCCTTGGCTCAGTATAGAACTGATTTTGTGCCCGATTCCATTGGGGTACTGCATGTTGTTGGTACCACTGTTGTTGGGGTTGATTTAGCCATTTTTGATTGCCCCATGTGTGGTTTGTCCAATCAGGTGATCCCCAAGAGGGATTTCCCCAATTAGGTTGAGGTGGAGGTGACTGATTCCAAGATGAAGTCCATTGATTATGAGCCCAGTTATTTTGTGGTCTCCATTGAGGATTAGGATTCTGTACATAAGGAAAATTACCTCCTTAACATTGGTTTAAAGCATGTATTTCTTCTTCAACCTGAATGGTTTTTTTCTTAGTATTCTTAATATCCGATAAAAGCTCACACTGGTTTGTAGGATGATTTTGCTCACACAGCTGAAAAACATTAACTTTATCCAAAGGACACTCACGCAACAGATGTTTATTCCGACACCTTAGACAATAAATTGACAAGGTCTCAAGGTTGCGGATTTTAGCTTGTATACCATCTAGAGTGGTATTCAACAATATGAGAATATCCATTTTTAGATTTTCTATTTCTTCACGGAGCTTACCTATATCATTCAACCCTTTAAAAAGATTAGTTTTGTGGATTCCTCCCCTGGTACGGGAGAAATTCTGACAAAGCTTGCAAATGTCTTCAAGAGTTAATTGATACATATCACCTTTTCCCATTAGATCAAGGTTTCATCGAGCGTCATCATCAAGACCTTTAAGAAATATTGTTTTGAGAATCTCTACACTAATGGTTGTTTCTCCACACCTCTTGGAGAGGAAGAGGAACCTATCGAGATAGTCCTCTAAACTTTCATCCTTATTTTTCCTTAGCTTAAACAGCTCCTCCTTGCGATCACTCACCCTACAATAACTCTGGTATTTGTGCAAAAAAATAGTCTTCATTTCTTCCCAGGATGTTATACTACCTGAACCCAGTTCCATGAACCAGCGCATTGCTGAGTCCTTAAAAGTTGACAGAAAAAGCTTCAACTTTTGGTTGTCATTCTTATAATCATAAGTCTAACATAGGACTTTAAATTCAAAGATAAATTGGTCAGGGTCTTCAGAAGGCAAGCCATGGAAGGTTGGAAGGAAAGCTGGAGAAATGTTCTTCATGGCAGTATCATCATCAGCGTCCAACATGATAGGATAGGTAAACGTTCTGGGAGGCTGAAGTTCAATGTGGTTAGGTTCAGCTCTATGATCTCCCATGGTGTTTAGAAGAGTATGTTCCTCAAAAACAACTTCCTCGATATCTGGTTGTTCGACCAGGTGCTCAACAGGTAAATAATGGAAAGCCTCGGGTGGAGTAGGGTCAAATAATTCTTCGAAAGTGTGATCGTATAAGCCTTGGGCTTCCCTATGTATGATAGGTACATATTTTGGGGGGGTTTTTGGTATAAGACGTCCGTGGGGGCCTCTTTTCCTGACCATGCAGAAAAGAAATCCAACTAAGATATTTTTGGCATAAAACTGTGTTATTCAAACCGTCTCCTAATAACACTTTTAAACAAAAAGAATTTCAAAGCCTTTTTAAGAAGTCTCTCAGGCAACGGCGCCAAAAATTTATAGGTTGTCATTAGGTCCTACTACTTCAGAATAATTGAATGTCAATTGTCAACCAGGTAGTGTCCAAGGTAGTTTGCAAAAGGAGATTATTTAAACAACCCATTTTATATTTTCAGTTTTTCTTTTAAACTACAGAAGTTGAGACTAAACCAAAGCCATTACTACTTAACTCGAAAATGATCTTTCTCTAAGAAAATCAAGGAAAACTAAATTAAAAAGCACAAGACAACTAATCTAGAAAACATTACTACTAAACTAGAAAGCATGGAAACAAGTAAACTAAATAACTGGTAAACTACCCAAGCAAAAAAGTAAGGAAACAAACAATTAAGCATCTTCTAAATAGTAAAGAAATATTATCAACTACAAAAGAAGACTTATAAAAATTAAAGAGAATGGTGCTCTAGAACAACTAACTAAACTTTTCAACAACTTGTTATTTTCTACTGAACAACAATTTATCCTAAGCAAAGAAAATAACTTAATCAATAAAATACTTATCTATCTAGGCTAACTCCCCTCGAGTGACCAGCTTGCGGGCTACTACTTTGTCTTTAACTCACATAAACTACGGATGTTCAAATCCTCTTATGACATACAGTCTCCATCATTAAATTCAACAGTTACCAATAAACAGAAATCAGATAACTCATTGCAACAGTGATTTACAAATCCATGTAAACAGCATAACGATACTTCTTCTCTGTCTATTTTATTACTCATGAAATTACAGTTTTATAGATAACCTTCTAACTAGATCCTAAATTTACGATGGCATGGATAGCCATTGAAAAATTATTCCTTAACTTAAAACTAACTTGATGTCTTTAAAGCTTCTTAAAACATGCAGAAGGCTCGAGAAGAGCCATAAAGTTTTAAACAACCGAATTAAAAGAACTAAAACTGAATCTTTAGCACATCATCCAGGCTTCAAGGAGTGGGTTCGCAACATTACTTTGAGGCACGTGCTGGCTAACTTTTGCAACAGTCGCATGATGACCTGTCAATCCCTACAACAACACTCAAATCAACCCATTAAACCTGCTTTGGACAATTTCCTTAATTGATTAAAAGAAAGAAAGAAGGCATAATTTTTCTAAAAATAAGTAATTACTTCTTCTAAAGTTTAATAAATTGGCACAAGCTTAGGATTGAATTAGCAAGAATGAGCTTTCAAGATTTTATTATGATGAGGTTATTTTCACCTCATCAATACCAAACAATAAATACACCTGCATCATGAGATACAAGACCGCAAAGAGGATGATACTATCCACCTTGACGTGAGTAAATAGAATACAAACAAATCAGTGGCGAAAGCTAACAATGATTTGCATATATACACGGACCCATTTCCATCACACTCTTCCAATATGATTATCGATCCCACTTATTCTACTTCTCAACTGAAGGCGTATGTTAACATGGTTACTATTACTCCCTCCCCTCATCTTGCAACTGGCTCACCGAAAATAACATTCACCTCACAAGACATTTCAACAAATAGCAAACCTTCTTCGTTGTACATTCTCACTTGCCTCAATGGAAACATTGTGATAGGGGTCCTATTTGACCACGTGAGTAGAGTGAATGTTGTGATAGAGGAGACATTACTCTTGAATTCCCTACAAAGGGAAGAATATGAAAAAACCAAATCCATCAGCCATACACATGGTAGAATTTCCCTCAAACATTGTGGATCAATAATGTTGTTTGTCCTAGTTGGACCTAGGAACTTTGACACGGTCTTCAATGTCATTCCCGAGTCATATCTATTTAGAGTGAAGCTAGGCATACCTTGGTTAGCTTCCATGAATGGGATCGCCCCCATGATTCATAAGTGCCTTAATTTTTCCCATGAAGTTGGCATGCATGTAGTGCATGACACTAGATACTAGCCTATGATATCCTATGGAGGATATTTGTTGGATCACTTTTGGCCCACTCTGGTCGGTCTGCTCCCACAAAGAACGAACCTACTTTATAAGAACTATGTGAAGTACAAGACTGGAGGTAAGGGACAACCAAAGTTGACTCTTCTTGCAGTTGAGCAACTTGCTAAGTCCTCCTCCCGAAAGTGGAAGGAGAAGCTTGCTCCCTCCTGGGCTGACTCGTCTACTCCTCTCTCTTGGGAGGAGTATTGGATGAACAAGCCCAAACTCTATCTGCTAAGTCTGATGATGCCTCCTTGGTGAAATCCCAAGATTAAGATATTGGATCTCCCTAATGGGTCTCCAAGACTTTGGTATTACTTCTATGGTAGAAATAAAGGCTCGTGGAGAGAGTTCGCCCCTCGACCTATTATTGTTCCCCTGAATAGAAAAGGGGCCACCTCTAAGGTGCTAAAGTCAACCCCTCTCACTGTTTCCAAACCTACCTCTTCTTCTCCTATTCAGGAGACTGTGCTTCCATTGGAGACAATCGTGGAGGATACTCCCATGGCTGAGCAGGATCCTTATGTCCCTTTGCAAGTCCTGGCTTCTAGTTTGAAGAGCCATAGAAACTGCCTTGCGCATGAGCGTAAGCACCAATGAAAGGATCTCCTAGATGAGCAAGCCTCCTTATAGAAGAAGGAAGGGGAGAAGACCGTACCTCCTGTGGTGTCTTTCTCTCTCCCCTCTTCAATCCCCATTCAACCTAGTTATGTATCTCTTTCAGTTCCCGCTGTGAGAACACCTGCACTTGGAAAGGTACAAGTGTTCATTTCTCCTTCAGCAGAGCTGCCCCTACTGACTTTCGTTTGAGATATCTTGCCTTTTCTGAAGCCCATGGATATGGTGAACACTTCGATCATATCCTCTGCGGTTATTTCCTCTCCTCCCTCGATCCTTGCTTCATCTATGGGGATTTCACCTCCTCGAAAGAAGAGGGTTGAACGTGGTCCCTCCAATGGTGGAGGACGTAAGAAGAGCCCACCTCCTCTGAAAGGTGGCCCCACACTAGCTTGTTCTATCCTAGTGACAGAACTAGCTCCAGCCTCCCTTGAGTTTGTCACTATTCCTGAGTCTCTCGGTGAGCCTAGCAGTGAACCTCGTGTGCAGACTCCTCCGTCTATTGAGGTAAAACATGGCACTCCTATTAAGTGCATGTCCAATTCGATGGATGAAGTTCTAATCCTGTCAGTGATCTTCGCTAGGTTGTTGACCCTGGACCCACAAGATTTGAGCGATAGAGACCTTATAGGTCCCTCTATCGTATCCCTTGTTGCTAGACAATCAAAATCTCCTCCCCTTAACATTACACCATTGCAAGCTCATCATCCTTCCCCTATTGATGATCTAGAGCGGGAAGCTGATGACCCCTTGGTTGACCAATGTTAGGGGAGACCCTCTTCTTAATCTCTAGATTAGATTTGTGTGTGTGTTGTGACGTGTTCCCTTGTGATCATGCTTTATGTGTTTGGATGACCCTCGTCACCCTTGTTGGTGCTTGGATATAGGCGTGGTGTTTGTGTTGTACACCTTCATCTATACGTATCTACATTCTTCCATGTTTGTCATGGACTTTCGATAAATTGGGGATGATGCAAAGCGTCGGGAGAATTTAGGCCTCCTTCCATGTTGAAACAATTTTTTATTTTACTTTTTCTTCTCATGCATTCCTCATATGGCCTGATATAGTAGGGGGTTGATGACAGTTCATTTATATACTATTATTATATTTATACATATATTTATGAAGCAGTTATGACTCCAAAATATCAGGCTACCCTTATGCTGTTTGTATGTGTTCCCCTTTTCTTTTACTTT
Source organism: Sequoiadendron giganteum (assembly GCA_007115665.2). Classification (NCBI taxonomy): domain Eukaryota; kingdom Viridiplantae; phylum Streptophyta; class Pinopsida; order Cupressales; family Cupressaceae; genus Sequoiadendron; species Sequoiadendron giganteum. Next base: position 286,048,845 of record CM021109.1, on the reverse strand, counting down.
TATCTTTATCTTTCTCTCTTCTTTGCTTGAGTTGTCCCTCTCATGTGTGACAACATCACTTCTACATTTCATGATCTTTAGAAAATGCATTTGTTTCCAAACAAATCTTTTTTCAAAGACCCTTCACACACTTCCTTATTAGAATTATATATTCAACTTGAAACCCTAGAAGAATGTGTTTCCTTCATCATGGGTTCATAAAGAAAGGACATGGGAATCCTCCTTCGAAGTGGGAACACTCTTAGTCTTCCCCTCATGTGAGCACATCTCCTTCCTTTCGAATTCCTTGATGAAGTGAACATCTTTCAAAAGGATTCATTGATGACGAATAGATTCGAGAAGGAAGACATTAGCTTTTGAACAATGAGTCCCTTGAGCGGACCCCTCTTTTTCACATTGGGTTCCTAAGGGACCCCTTCAAAAATATTCGACAAGTTCTATGGCGTCTAGCTTGGGGGCAACCCGAATAGACTTTACCTTTCAATCAGCACGTCCCTTGAGTGGACCCTCCTTCCTTTTGAAGGGTTCCCGAGGGGCCCCTTTAAAATTCTTACTACTTAGTGATGGTCTGCATGATTGTTCGTTCACTAGCCTGTGCGCCTAGTTCCTGATGTGTTCTATCTGCAAGTAAACATGTCACCATCTCTGACTCTATGAAGTCCCCTCTACTCAATCTGCCTCATGTGAGAGTTCTTGGGGGATACCTTCCTTGCAGGTCTGGGGGTCTATAGGGTGCATTTCTTGGTTTCCTTCATGTGAGAGTTCTTGAAGGATAACCCCCATTGCAGGACCTTGAGCCTGTAAGGCACTTTCATACTTCAGCTTTGTGGTTCTGCAAAACTATGAAGTCCTCTCCTGCACTTCTGAGTTCGCCAGACTGTGCTCTGCTTCCCCATCGGTTCAGGTATACACTTCTTACTCTACTACTTCCTTACTACTCTACTTTACCAAGGCACTCATCAGTAATTGAGCTCGCTAAAGTGGGGGGAAAATGTATCAACATGAATTGGCACCCCTAACGTAAATCTCATTTTGACCCTTAACACTTTAGAAAAATCAAGAGTGGAGGTTTAATCCCACTTAAGCTCACTTCTTGCATCCACTTGGTGCCTGTTTTGCATGTCGGTGGGGGCATTTTTGTTAGGGACGCCCATGCAGCACACAGATTTCTGCGTGGCATGCTTATGTCCCTAGCAGATTCTTGCAGCTAGAGATTGCATAGACGTTACACTTTCGATTGGAAGTCAAAGAGTAACGTCCCTCTTTGGCTAGCTAACCCGAATATGGTCATTTTTCATCCATATCTTCATAATCTTCACTCTCTCATCCATTTCTCTCTTCAGCAGAAGTTTGGATAGAGTTTGGAAAGACCTTGAATCACTTTCTCCACCATTTTCATCCATTTTCAAGCTCTGTAGCAAAATTATTCACTCCATTTTCAGCAATCTATCACTCCATCACTCCAACAAGGTGAGCATAGGACAGAAACCATGGCAACAGAGGCTTGAGTCCCTCTAATTCACTCCTCCATAAGCCTTGAGTTCTTTGGATGGAGGCGTTAATCTCCTCTAATCTCCCCTTTTGATTTTGATTGGGTAAGCACGTACTTCTTGTAGTGTTTTGTGTTTACGTAGCTTGTAGTTCATTTCCTTTATCATTATTTCTACTATTCCAAACTTGGTTGTCCATGGAGGTGGAAAGACCAAGACAGGGGTCTGACTGAGGTAGGCCCCTATACATCCCCAACAACTTCTCCATTCCTTGTGTGCAGCTGGATAGAGCTCGGAGCAAGTTGGCGAGGAGAGCATTCTACAAGATCATCTTCGTCACCTTGGTGGTAATACATTTCCTTTATCGCATTCATATTTTATTTTCTCTCATCTTAATCTCATTCTATTGCTTTAAACATCTCTTGACTAGGTTGATAGTCCCCTTTCTCGAGTTAGAATCTTGTCTTTTCGGTTCTTTGGTCATACGGACGCCAGCACATCACGTTGTCATCCCAAAACTATGCTTCCGTCTTCAGATAGAGAGTTTCCTAAGACACGAGTCTAAATCTAAAGGCTGGCTCGCTTAGCCTCCTACCAACTTTTGGGATTATAGGGTGATCAAAGGACATATAGTCCTCATCATTCTCATCCTCTTCATCCTAACTACCCTTTAAGTTAAGGTGGGTTAGGGTAGCCTTTCCGCTCTTGGCCATTCATGACCTGGGGCCTTGTAGTGGGTGGTCCCCCTCTCTCACACTTGGAAGCAGGGTGTTAATCCTTCTCTTGTCTATCGTGGATCTTCAAAGGTGACCACTTCTTCATTGATAAGATAGCTTTCCCTAAAAAAGGTAAGTGATCCAATTTTATAAGTGATAGGATCCTCCATCTGTGGGATAACTTCCTGATTGATATCTTTGGCTTGATCTTGTGAAATATCAGATTTTAATTCTTCTTCAAGAGGTGTTGATGATTCACTGTCCATGTAAAAGTCTTCCTCATGATGTTTTTGATTCACCACTTCTGTAGAAGCCTTCTTCATGACCCATTTCTGATATGTCTTTAGATTTTTCTATATCTTGATCAGGTGTACACATGTTAAGATTAGGAGACTCTTCTTCCTTGGTAATGATATCAAGAGTATAAAACTCTTGTTTTGAATGAATATCATCTACATGTCCATCCAAAGAAAGCATGTAATGGGTAGATGGAGGAATATGTGCTATATGGATATGATCATCATTTGCAATATCCCGGAGAGTGTCCATTAGATCATTCTAGTATTGTGGAGATATAAATTCTTGATCTTTGTTAATTCTGGAATTGATTTTGACATACATTGGACCAAGTTCTTGACATGGGTCAATTTCAAAGGATGGATTGCTTACAATGGGTTCTTGGACATCGTTATTAGGCATGGGAAGTGGCTCAAAATCCTTTTGATCTTTGAGTTTGTTTGGATCTAGTGTTGAGTTGAGGATTACTTCAATATCTGTAACCATGATGTCAAAGGATGTCAATATGTCTTGGGAAGGACCATTGCTAGACCTTGGGGGAAGATGTTGATCATTCTTTGGAATATGTTCTTGTGATATGTCCTCTAATTCATTAGGTGATTTAGAGACATCATCAACTTGATCATTGGTGGATGGATCATGGATTATGTCAATAGGATCAAATAATGTAAACACATCTTGAAATAGATCACTATAAAGTGGCTCTTGATGAATGTTGATTTAATAATTGGATGGGGTAGACATATCTTCATAGTGCTCATTCATGGATTGATTTTTATCATTGTTTTCAGTAGTTATGGTGGAGAGATTGTCAAAATTTTCAACCATAAGATCAAATGATGTTAACGTTTCTTGAATTGGATCATTGTTGGGTATCATTGGTGGGTTTTGATCATGATTGAAAATTGACATTTGGTATATGTTGATTTGATCATCGGAGGAGATGGAAGCATCTTCAAGGTGCTCATCGATGGGTAGTTGTGATTGATCTTCGAGATGGGGTGATTTGGTTTGTGGTTGATGTTGTTGATATCCAACGTCTTGATATTGGATATATTGTTCTTTATATGGTTGTGGAGACAACTCAATGCTTTGATGACATGGTTCAACCAATGGAAGAGTGTATTTATTTTGGGGTGGAGATGTCTCTTGGTGATATGAATCAATGATTTTTTTGAGTGTAGCAATTTTTTTTGCAAGATTTTACATTGACATTCTTGATATGGTTGACTTGTTTGTTGAGAAAGCATATTTGGCATGTATACTTGTGGTGTTTTCATGGAATCATGGATGGATTGATCTTGAACAATGTTCTAATTTGGTATGATGTTTAGATTTGGCATTATTGGTTGATATTGAACATTCTTATGATTGGGAAACAAAGTACTTGGATTTAGGTAACTTTGATTTTGAATGGGGTTACCTTGACTTGAATCAATACATGGAGTTGTAAACATATTGCCAAGATTTTGAACAACATTGTTGGGATTTGCAAACATATCCATCCCAAAGTTTACCAAGTATGGATTTTATATGTTTATGTTTGGTTAGCTTGGATTTGGTATAGTCACATTTGGCATGTATGGATTTGGTGGGATAATGTCGTTTGGAAGAAGACTCGTGCATTTATTGTTTGGTTGATAGATTTGTATGTTTGGACTTTGATTTAAATCTACCATAGGGAAAGGTGGTCCAAAAATCAGATTGGGCATACTCACATTTGTTGTATCTTTGAAGTTTGTAGGAGATAATGATGCCATGTATGGATTGTATAAATGTGAGTTTTGATAATCAATTGGCATTTTAAGTCTTTGATAGTTTGGTTGACTCATGATGTATGGATAAAGTTTCTATTCCATGTTATTCTTGTGTTTTGACCTTGTTTCAAAAGTGAACCTCTAAGGTGTTTAGGATCAATGATGATATGAAGGATGGAAGGGGTGAATGATATGGGTGTTTGAACTTTTAGGAACCTTGGAGGGATACTAGAATTTAGGAATTTTGGATTTTTAATTTTGGATTTGATTTGGTTTGATTTGGATAATGGATTTATAAACCCCAAGATGTTGGATGTTATCTTGGAATAAATTTGTCCACAAGTTGATAATTTAACTAGGTGTATGAGGAAGGATTCATCCACACATACTTAGCCAAACAAGATGATTTTGATGTTGATTTGAAGGATTTCACCAAAAGTCTAGTATGAATTATTTTTCCAATGGTTCAAAAGTTGTTTGTGAGATGGAGATGATAAATGTTTGGATGGACAAAGTGATTGATTTTTTGATCCTAAATGAACCTAAGAAGGATTGGTTTACTAGACCAAGATATTGAAGAACATACTTTTCCCTAAGAGTATTTCAAACCCAAAGACCAATGTTTGCATGGAAAACCATATGACCAAAAGATACCAAGCATATGTATGGGGTTAAATTGATTTTATCTTGATTAATGAATTTCTTTTACCACATCCAATGTCTTGTTTAGTTTTCAAACTGAATGTCTATGTCTTAATTTCTTCACATCCCACAAGTTCCATTTTGTGGAAATCAAGGAAATCAAGGCAATAGTTCCCTAATGTTGACTTTAGTAAGAGAAAATTATGATATAGATCCAAATACTTAGAAGCCTCTAAGGATGAAATCCCTAGGGACAAGCAATAGCACTTGGATTTTGTGAAAGGTATTTGCTTCCTCTAAAGGGTTTGAAATTTGATGATTATGTTGAATGTTTGTTTTTCCAATGTTTAGGATCCAAGCAAAGTGTTTTTTATTCCAAGAATATGCACAACCCTATGGATAAAATAGGACAATATTTTTTGGGTTCCCACTTGGATAAATCTAGCTATGCTTGCTCTTAGCGAATTATTAGAAGCTTGACCACACATGCTCCCCCTTACAGTGCACTCGCTTCTCAGGTCAGCCAAGCATCAGTACCCATGAATCTCCCATGGCATACTTCTCATCTCTACTAAAAACCGTAAGAATGTGGGGTGGCTTCAGAATGACCGTTCTTGCACCAACAAATAGTTAAGGATTTTTGCCTTTCTAAACAAGGGGTTTTAATTTGGGCATTTCATTTGTGGGGGACCATCCATGCAGCAAGAGACCATTGTTGCCCTTCTTGTCAGAATGATCCACATGATACTCAAACTTTCCTCGAGTACCCACACTTATATACTGGTTGGAAGTTTCTTGGCTTTAGCGTGTTACTAGTTGGTTCGTTCCCTTTGGGTGAGTAATTTTTCCCACCAAGGCAGGCCCTCTTTGGATAAACAAAAGTGAGCAAGTACATTCGCAGTTCGATCGATCTTTGTTGAGAAACAAAGAGAGAACACTCGCGATGTACTTCACTCACACTCACAAGATTTGTTCAATTTTAGGCACCCAAATTTGAAATGTGGAGGTAATCACTTACACAAATTAATATCACAAAAATACTTTTGATTCTCAAGATCACTATGAAGTGTGAGAGAAGTGCATACATCCTTTTGATGATATTAACTTGTGAAAGGGATTACAAAACAAAGAGTACACATGTTCTTTTTAACCACAAAGCAATGATATGAATTACTTTTAAGCACCAATTTTGAAGTGTGAGATTTTTTTGTTCATTTATTAAGCCCAAAACAAAATCTAGTGAGTTTTCCTATGATTCTTTTCAACCCTTTATTTGGTTCTTTTTAAGCCCAAACAAAATTTAGTAATCCTAAGAGCAAGAATATAGCAAATCCTTGAGAGAGGGATTGTAATTTCTCCCCCAAAGTGTTTAAAAACACTAGATACAATGTGTTAATGATAACATTAAGGAGCCTTGGTCTTTGTTTTCTTTCCTTCACTTTTGATCAACAAACTTCCTTTTTTGGTAGATTTCAACAATTGTCAGATTTTGCCATTTTTGGTAATTTCACATGCATAACTTTGAGAGTCCTATTTTTCCCCAAAATTTTTCCAAAACTAAGATAGGATTAATTTCCAACTAACATCCTAAATTTGAAATAGGAGTTTCGAGTTATTAAAAAAAAATGACTTTAAAAAAATTAGAAAAAAACACTAAATTGCCATTTTGAGGGCCAAGATGAAAGTTTCAAGCCCTGGAAAAGTGCCAAAATGACCACCAAATGACTCAAGATCCATTGGAAATCCACATGCCACCTCATAATGAAACCACCTGCAAAATTTTAGCCCAAAAGGACATCCGAGTCAAAATTTATGACCTCCGAAAGTCCCTACATCATAAAAATTGATTAATACTATAAAAACAGAGGCCAAAAAACTAGTTAGAAGTCAAACACAACCAAAGTGAAAAAAACACATGTTGAAATAAACTAAAATCTTCCTTTTACCCAACCCCAGTGACACGATCCATGGGTGCGGCATAGTTTGGAAAGGTCAATGGTGCAATATAGCGTCATTGATGACTAAGAGCGACGCTCTACACAAAAACAATGACTGTGATTGCGACACTATTTGGCAAGCGGCATTGTTTGAAATTTGGAAAACCTGTGGCGCAATTTGAAATTCAAATTCTATGGGCAGGAAGACACCAGCGGTGTAGTTTTAAATTTGGAGCGACGCAATATAGCGTTGTTTGACTGATAGCGGTGCAATTTGGCGCCACTGGACTGATAGTAGGTGAGTTTCCTGTAGGCACAAAAAAAAGTCAAAAAACCATGGATTTTTGGAAAAATGTGATGAATTTCTCCAGATCTACTCTCTTTCTATCGCCAAAATGTGAACCCTAATCCTAGACCTGCACAAACGTAGTAAATAAACATAATATTAGATCCATTTTCCGATTAGAACAAAGATTCCCCATGAAATTCATCTACAATGCTCAAAATAGGAAAAAATGAAGGACAAGACATGAAAATCAATGAAATCCTATTTAATCATGCAAACTCTCAATCTCATGGGGGAGTTGGTGTCAATTTGTGTGTAGGAAATGGCCCTTTCCCAACTCCTTTGTGTGATTTGATGATTTTGATGAAGATTGATCCACTTGGTGAGGAAGAACAATGTGATTCCATGATAAAATCTGCAATAACCTAGCTATGATAATGAAAAATGCTTATGGAAATGGATGCAATTGCTCTAAATGTGAAGATAGTAACTTTTCTCTAAGTTGCGGATGATCAAATGAGAAGAAGAGCCTTCCATTTATAGAGAGACAAGATGGAGGAATGAGCAAAATGAAGCAATGTAGGATCATTCAACATCCAATGGCCAATGCCACCTGTCACGATGTGAATGGAGGAAGCTTGAGCACATTTTGATGAATGAGCCAATAAATGATATTAGGTGGATTTTGAAATTCATGAAATGACTTGTTGGAGAGGAAAAGAAAATGTCTTAAATGCCACTTGGCTCAATGCACAAGGACATGTAAGAGGAGATAAATGCTTTGTTGGAAGGACAAATCCACTTGGAGGGATTTTCAAACTTGGAGGAATATTCCCCTAAAGATACCATGTTGATAGAAATTGTAGATTTAATAAATCAACTAAATATATTTTCATGTGCAAGTGGAAAAATCTAGAGAAATTAAGTGATTAGGATTAAATTAATCATAATTTGATCAATTTAATAGGAGATTAGATTATGTGACAATTTGATTTATATTTGAGGATTAATTTAAATCAAAATGAGAGGAAGATGACTTAGACTTAATTAAATAAAGATTTTTATTTATTTAATTAAAAGGAGATGATGTTAGATTAAATTAAATAAAGATTGATTTAATTTAATAGAATGACCTTAGGGATTTAATTAAATAAAATGAATTATTTAATTAAATAGAGACATAGGGTTGATTAAATCAGATTGATTAATTTAATTAACAAGAGAGAATGACTTAATCAGATAAATAATTATTTATTCAATTAAGGGATGAAAGTTGATGACAAGCTAAGAAGATGATATAGGACGAAATGATGTTAGTAATCAGGATCAAGTGTGTCGATATATTTTCCATGTCTGTGGAGAGGCTCATTCAATGAGTGTTGATCAACTTACTTTTTTTCTAGTGGTTTGGGTTTCAAGACCCTCTTATCCTGGCTTGTATGGGTTGGAAGTACAGTTTGACTTACCCACCCTTGGGGTGGGTGTTGTTTTTGGCTATTGTTTTGCCATCTTGAAGGGTGGTCAGCTGGCCTATTTTGTTGACTGCAAAGTCTGATACGAAAGTTGAAGATGGACCTACTTGGAAGAAGTTAGCGTCCCAAATTGGTGAAAATGGGTGTTTTCTACTTTGATCAAATGAGTGCTCTGAAACTATCGGTGCTTAGTGGTATTGTCCCAAACTGCTATTTCTTGATAGCTTTTTTATGGTTTCATACCTATTGAACTTTGGTTAATCTCATAAATGGTTTGTGTACCATTTTGTGGATTAATATGGGGATTTTTTTTTTGATTAAATGCTCATAAGGGTGCATGCCTTTTTAGGCTCTGGTTTGGTTAGTCTGATGTTGTTTCCTGGTGGTGGCTGGTGTTATGTTTCCCAACCTATTTCTTAATTTGTTGTTCTATCTTTGTAACCATGAGATCAAGGCACTTCCCCTGCTTATCTAATCAAAAACATTACCAGAGGGTAAATGATGTTTTCAACATGAAGTTAGTAAGGCTAATGGAGGGAGATAAAGCCAAGAGGATATCTCTCAAAGACCAAGATGGTATACATGCTATTAGGTGTTGGTTCATTCAATTCCTTACATTCACTTTCATTAGAGTAGAAAGATTTATTGGTCACCCCTATTTGATGCCCAAGTATCCTACAAACAAGATAGTTTTGTTGGAATTTGTGAGGAAGCTGATACCCTCTCATAAGGTTTTCTTATAGATACACAAGATGGGACATGTAAAGTTTCCTATTACTATAGGGAATTATAGATGTATCTTGGTTAAGAGTGCTAAGTTGTGTGAAGATGAGTTGAAATCTTATGGGCTTGAATAGTTATTACTTAAGAGGAACAATTTTGATCCAACTGAAAGGTTGGCCAAGAAGATCAACAAGAAATATTCTCATGTCGCTCATTTAGAGGATTTTTGGTTTGATTGTGAGGATGATCATGATTTTAGGAAGCAATCTTATCAGAGGTTGTCACTAACCTAGATAAAGACTTTTGGGACACATAATGTTCTTGAACAAATGGATTTTGATAATGGTGAGGTAGACAACGGAACTTATGATTCAGAAAAGGTTTATGATGAGACTATCCCAGATCCGATCGGGGAATATAAGAAATAATCACCATGGATGATGTTTCAAAAAAATTAATCAGTTACACTCAATCATGGATAGATGAGTACATTAAATTGATAAAGGAGGTTGGAATTTCACCCATATACCCATAAGGAAGAAAAATAAAAATATTACCAGTGAATTGGGGTATGATGATTGTCTGGAGAAGAACATAAAGGTTATTGAGGCTAAAACTATTGAATAGGGTAAACAAGGAGTCCCTAATATTTTAAGCTAAGGAGTTTCTATGGCTTCCAAGCTAGATTATCCAAATAGGGAAATTGTGGTTGTTCCAACTAACATGTTAATAACACCAAATGTGGTGTCTTCTTCTATGACATTACCAAGGGAATGACCCTTGACTCCAAAAGAAGTAATCATGAAGGCACAAGTATATGCTAGGAAAAGTTCGACATCACAACAAGTAGCTACTATGTTCACTTCCCCACCATCCACGAGTCCAATGATGATGAAACAAATCCTAGGGGAAGTACATCCAATATCAGAAGGAGAACCAAATATCACCATAGATCAAGTCGTGAAAGAAGAAGATAATTTGTCTACTATAATAATTTGATTAATAGAGAAGCAACATTTTAGGAAAACCCTAATGATTCAACCTTTCATGGAAAAAGTGCATGATACAAAAGTATGTCTAGATGTTGAAGAAGAGTCAGATTTCATAATAGGAAAACTTACTCAAGAAGTGGGAAATCCAGAAGGAGAAACCAATGTAGAAGGAACAATATGACCACAAATAGACTAGGTGGGAACTACTTCTCAAAGTCCCATTTCAATAATGGATGAAGATGAAGTACATGAATATGCACTTGACACCAGTGTGAATGGAGACCATCCTCAACAAATAGAAAATGAGATTGTTGTTGAAGAACCCTAGGGTCAAGGAGTAGGTTCAAATGTAGGTAAAGAAATGGAGTTATCTCAAACCCCAAATGAAGAGTCAAGAAATAGTGAAAATCTTGATGCTTCAAAGCAATATGAGTAATTATCTCCAAGAGGTGACACTGAAAATGAAAAGAAAGGGGAAGAGGATGAAAGACTTGAAGAAGGAAAGGAAAAAAAATAGGACCATGGAATTCCATAATCCTTTCAAATGGGAGGAAATAAAGACTCATAAGTCTCAACAAATGAAGTTGAGGTGCTGAGGGAAGAGGTTCCCAAGTGATCTAATTGACAAGAACAATGATAGGAAGAGGCAAGGCCAAATGAGGAAATACCTGACTAGTTAATTAGGAACTTAGTCCCACCATATGAGGTGGAATTGGTGCCTATGGATTTTAAGAGTATGATGCAAGAGATGGACACCCCTAGGCCTAAAGCCAAAGCAAGGGTTAGGAATGTTGTCAAGTGAAATTCAGCTAGAGAAAAAATTCTTTAGATTGCCACTCTAGTGAGAGAAAAGGGTAAGTATGAAGTGATAGCTAGGGATTATCAAGTTACCACTATCAACTTAGGAAATCCCTCACGTGAGTAGGAGTTGGAGTAAATGAGAATGAACTTAGAATAAATTACTGCCCATATGAGAAAGGACAAATAAAAGAAAAAGGAACTGAAAGAGTAGATTGCTCGCTTGGAGAATTTCTTCAAAGTAGTGGCCCAACCAAGTCAGTCATTGACTGAGTTACCACCAAATCTATTATTGATGTCTAAGGAGAAATTCAGTGCAAGTGAGGAACTAAAGCATAAGATAAATGTGTTTGAAGAATGGATAGCGTATTTGGTGCAGCAAGGTGAAGAAATGATGAGAGATGCAATTGGTAAATGCAGAGAAGCATATCTTTGGATTGGTAATTCTAAAAGGCATTTAGCTGAGCACAAGGGTCGCATGGACCAGAATGATGTAGAGGTAAGGTGGTTAGATGCAGTTCTTAAAATGGATTTTTGAGTGTTGATTGAGGAGAAAGTGGTCATGGAACAAGATATTCTAGTGTTAAAGAAATGGAAATTATAGCTAAATTGGGAAAGTGATGCTTTGCTGCAATGTATAAGTGAGTTGTAAAAGATCACTATGAAAAGTGAAAAGATTGTGAATAAGGATTTAGATTTCATAAAGGTGCTATCAAAATAGCACTGTGATCTTGAGGGAATGGGGAAAGAGCATGCAAAAGTAAAAGATTTCAGAGGTTGTATTGAGAAAATAAATAGGTATCATGTCCACTCCTTGAGTCGGATGGTCCTTGATAAGGTGATTAAATGTAGAAATCACATGAATAAGTATGAGGTAGACATGCTACAAAGGAATGGAATAATAAAAAAGATGACTGAATAATATGCAAGGCATAAATATATTTGGAGGATGACATAGAGTGTTCCAAGGAAAAATATGAATCAAGTGTTGATTGAATTTCGGGAATACAAGAAGAGGAAAGGAGAAGATGATTCCATAGAGAAATTACCCATTGAGGAAGTGCTTATGATCGAGTAATGGAAACCTAAGAATTTTTAGTGTATCTTTGGTGATAAGTTTCATAAAGTGCATTTTGTAAAGTCATTTCTAGAACTGATGCATGTTGCCTAAACCTGTGGATTTTGAGGAAAATTTTTGATAGTATTGCAAGATGTTTTAAGATGCCCATGCCTCGAGGTCTGAGTTTTCAAGGATTTTTGACTTTGTGGAGAAATTCAAAGTGTCTTTAACTTATTCCAAAATGTTGCTATGCCAACTATCACTTGCCATGTGCACTCCTTTATGATTTGTTATTTTGGATTCTCTTTCATGTGCTCTTTTGGAACTCTTCAGTTGCCTTGTTTTTGTAAAAGGTCGAGAGTTCATTTTGTAGAGCTTCAAAACTTGTGGAATTACGGAGACTTAAAATTGGATTTTTTCCAGTTTAATTTCTTTTTCCTATTTTTTGTACTATTCCAATATAAAAACTTGTATGATTCATTGAAGTTTGCTAAAATCAAAGCCAATTTTAAAGCTATTTCCTGATATGAAATCTTACATAGCTGATTATTTTTTCCTATCAGAGAAGCCAATATGCTATGCCAGATTTGGGTGCACATTGACACTGTTCGGTGGCAAATGATCTCATGTTTCTTTAAATTCTAGTAGCATTCTATGCATAGCTATGAATTAATCTGGTGATGTATAGATTGGTTTTCTTTGAACTGGTTTATGTCATGGTGCATGGGTGGATAATAGTTGAGAGAACTTTAATTCTTAGGATCTTTAATGCTTTTCTTTAGAGTAGATGCTAAATATTTCTTGAAAATGTTCCTAGAAATCATGTACCCGCAACACCTCCCCCACCAGTAGCCATGACTTTCTTTAATGTATAATCCCCTATTCAATTTTCTGTATATCATGACCTCCCAAAAAATCCTGAGAATTTGTGTCCAAGTTACTATTTCCATAAAGATGTGAAAGAGTGTTTGAGCATATTCAAGGATCCCTAGTTTAGAGCAAGAATACAATATGAAGATGTTGTGTGTAGGTTTTTTCCTTATATGTTGAGTGATGAGGTTCATTAGTGGTACATTAACCTACCTCAAAACTTTGTTAGATCATGACAAGACATGGAAGATCAACTTTTAATGATAGGTTCTAGAAGGCATACTCTATACCACAAGTTCCTTGTGTTATGGATGATTTATCTACCCTTATTGTTTACTATACTATTGTCGATCCTTTGACAACAATGTTTGTAAGGAGAAAAGTAAATCCTTTGGAAACTTTGACTAAGGCTTAAGCCAAAGTGATAAGTGTAAATTGAGAAATGAAACATGTTGGAAGAAAACAACCTTTGGTTGGTGGGAACACCTTGAATAATTATTCTATGCAAGGGATGAGTGGAATTTTGCATAACAATGTTGTGATCCCTAACCCTTTGCCTTTAGTAGCTTAAAATGGGACGTACCCTCATAATAGTGTTCTTAAACAAGGGAATAATCAAGTGTTGGTCCGACATCTAGGACTTACTATAATTGAAATCCATCCTAATGATAATTCCTTCTTTATGCAGGTCTAAGATAGCTAGGATGCAAAGGCTCAAGAGGATAAAGAAGAAATTAAAGAGATAATTTCTCAACTTAAGAGGTCGACAACATAAGTTACTCAGCTATGGAATCAAACTTTTTACTTGAAAATTAATACAAAATTCACAAGGTCGGACATATAATGCTTCTAGAGCACCTAGGACTTGGAATAAATGAATGAATAATGGGGGAATATCCATGTCATTGGATAACACGAATTCCAAAAATAATAAGCTGATTTCCAAAGTAAATTTAGTTGAGTTGGAAATGAAAAATTGGTGTAGGATTCACAACACCAACTCGCATGCAGAAGTGGACTATCCATAATTCAAAACTACATCCAATATTTTTTAGTTGCAACTTATAATAATTACTAGTGTGATTCACACCTACCATAGGGCAATGAGATAGTTCCAGTTGGATACAACTCAACACTAGTTTTGGATAGTTATATATGTTATGGCCCACCTATTGTGAATGTGAAGATAGTTTAGAAATGACCTTAGAAACTTATACTTCCCCTTACTGGGATGAGAATGATCCTCAAGATGAAATGGATAAGATTCAGGATTTTCAGCAATACCAAAAGGGACACAGTTATAATTTGAGAAGTAATACCATCGGTGGGAGCAGGTTCAAAGGACCACTAACTACATCCATCCCTCCTAAAAAATTTAACACACCATCAGATGAGAATTCAAGTAATAATCCTGGATTACCTAAGGTTACGTTTTAGTACAATAGTTTTTTGAATCCTCCTAGAGGTAATAAGACGGATGTAACAAAACTAAGTAATTTGACTACTTACTTGGTAGAAGAGATTAGAAAGGTAAAGATCAGTCTATCTTTATCAGAATTTCTTAAAACTCATATGATCAGGAAAGATTTATTGAGCACATTAGAAGAACTTCCCAAAGAAATCTCAACTAGTAAAGAAGTGTTGGCTAAGGATGCCTTTGTTAATAAAAAAGACAAAAACACTGTCCCCATAGCAGATGCTCATGTAGTGTTATAAAAAGGGAAAATAGAGTCACCTCCATTCCTATTGACCTTGAGGATTTTCAGAAATAATATAAATAATTGTTTGGTAAACTCAAGGGCTTCAAAAGATGTGATGCCTTTTTCCATATGTCAAACATTAGGGTTGACCCCAATGATTTCCGTGAAGAAATTCACTTAGTTGGATAAAAATGAAGTGAATGTGGTGGGAGAGTTAACCAATACTCACATGCAGTTGGCATCTAACCCTAGAGTCCAATATTACATCGGCATTCAAGTAGTTGAGTTTTCAGATACTTACAAAATGTTGTTGAGTAGAGATTGGTCAAAGACTCTCAATGGATACATGGCTACTAATTTTTTGCACATGTGGTTACCTTGGAAGGGAATTCCAAACCAAATTAGGATAGAGAGGGAACCACGTATGAAATATATGATCATGAATTACAACCAAAAAAATGAAGTGCTTTATATTGATGTGGAACCTGGTGTGTATAGCATTAGAGCTTCCAAAGTCAAGATAGAAGAGGTTTTATGAGTAATATGGAGACACATGATCAGTTGAATTCGAGAAAGAATGTTCTCATTGAACCTAATTATGATTCCTTTGAAGGGGAAGAGAGATGCTTAGATAAATTCGATAACATCATAGTTACAAGGGTTGACCAGGATCGAAAGATCGACCTTCTGTTGATAGATTTGTTGTTACAAGGATGGTGAACGTTACATAATTCAACACATTCAAAAATTAGTTGTGTGATGTGCTTGGAAGTTATCAAAATATTTTAAGGTCAATATCATCATGAAAATATAGTCACCAATAGGCTTAAGTTTCTTGGTGAGAAGATGTGTGTGAAATTGACTGAAGAAGTAAGTAAGGGTCTTCCTAAAATTCAAGGTGATGTGTATAAGGCTAATCAATGGCACATAAAAGGACCCCAAGATTTGGAAAATGGAGTGAACTTTCTGACTTCGAGGAGTGTCAAGTTCAAAATGGCTAAGGAGAAAGCATGGATTCTCAAATTTGATGGATCAAAATCTAAGCAAGGGATAGGAGTGGGAATTGAATTGATCATTCCAAAAGGTAAGTCATTCCTTGCATAATATAGGTTATAGTTCCAATGTACTAATAATGCAGCTGAGTATGAAGCTCTTATTCACAGGTTGTTGCTTGCCATTAAGAAAAGGGTCTAGATACTCAAATTATATGGAGATTCGGAGTTGGTTTTCAAGCAATTCAAGAAGCAGTATGTCTATAACTGTAGATGTTTATAAAAATGCAAACATCATGTGTGGGAATTGATTGAAATCTTCAAGGATTTTACTATTACATAAATTCCAAAGAGATTCAATAAGAAGGAAAATGCACTAGCCATGACCGCTAGCACTTTGGAACTGTTAGATGTTTCAGAATTGAAGATATTTACTATTGAATTGGGATAGTTGCCCCCATTTCTAGATAATGTCACTAATTTACAAGTATTTGAGGATTATATGCACATATTGGAGTTCATCACCCACTCGAGTATTTTTGAAGCTTGAGTAATTGAAGAAGTGTATCGCCCTAATTGTGAGCTTCAAGATGATGATATAGTCATGTTGAAGGACAATAATATTCCTAAGGCAATCACTGAGTTAGAAAGGTTGTTTGACCTAGATAAAATAACTTGACAGAAGGATCTACCTAAGACTAATGGAGTAAATTTTGAACCCTATTACTTGAACACTGAGGAAGATCCTAAAAATGTGCACATAGGTAAAGTGTGCATGGAAAAAGAATGTAGGAAAAATGCCCAAGGGCTTAGAGATTATTGGAAAGTCATAGCATGGACCTATGAGGACCTAAAGACGTATGATACCTCCATCATAACACATACTATTCCACTAAAGCTTGGCGCTAAGCCTTTTTGAAAAAATAAATGACAGATGAATGCGCTTCTGGAACCTCTAATCTAGAAAGAGGTGGAGAAGCTCCTATCAGCTAGGATTATTTTTCCCATTAGGCAGCCATTCAACGGAGGGGTAGTTTTGTTTTAAAAGACCAGCCATACGGACACTCTACTTGGGTGGTTAACCTGGTACCTGTTAGAAAGAAGAATGGAGATATTCACTTATGTGTGGATTTTTGAAACCTCAATAAGGCATCTGAAAAGGATAATTATTCGCTACCATACTTGGATGAGTTTTAGAAAATTGTTAATGGTTCGTAGATGATTTCTTTCTCAAACGGATTTTCAGGATATAACTAGGTGATGGTTGATAGAGAAGATAGGATGAAGACTGCCTTCACTACGAAATGGGGAACCTTCGCTCACAAGTGAATTCCATTTGGGCTAATAAATTTTGGAGCCACATTTCAAAGGGAAATGTATTATTATTTTAAGGATTTGGTCAGTAAGTGTATCATAATATACATGTATGATGTTACCATATTTTCCAAGAATATAATGGATCACGTCAATGATCTCAGGGTGGTGTTACCAAAATGTGAGACATGTGGAATATATTTGAATCCAAAGAAGTGTATTTTGGGGGTGACTAAAGGAAAACTCATTGGGCACATTATTTCCAAGAGAGATATATCCATAGATCTAGATTGTTTGAGTGCCCTAATAAAGTTGCAACATCTGAGAAGCTAGAAGGGACTAAAGTCTTACTTTGGGAAGATCAGTTTTGTTTGAAAGTTTATTATTAGATTCACCAAGATAGTAAGGCCCCTTAATGATATGTTAAAAAAGGACACTAAGATTGAATGGACTAATGAGGCCAAGGTTTCTTTTGAGAACATAAAAGCTACAATCGTTGAGGAACTAGTGTTAGTCAATTCTAACTACACTAAGCCATTCTATATTTATTCTTTCACTTCAAGTCACACATGTGCTATCACATTGACATAGAGAGGTGATAAAAAGGAAGAGAGATTGATCACATTCGTGAGCACTACATTTAAGGAGGCTAAATTTAAATATGTGGGCATTGAAAATAAGGATTTAACATTGGTTAAGGTTGTGAGGAAATTCAAACATTACATCCTTAGAAACCTGGTTAAGGCAATTATTCCTGATGCATGTTGCTAATTAAAAGTGGGCTTGGGGAAAGGTGAGTCAAGTGGGTTAATATTCTCCAAGCATTGGTTAGATCTATTGTTGAGGTGGATCTTCACATCATTAGCCAATAGTATACACTAGATATAGAAATGCAAGATGAGTGGTATTTAGACATTTGGAATTATTTTGTTAGTAACAACTATCTAGATAATATGAAATGACATTAGAGAAGGGCCTTAAAAATCAAATCTCAAAGTTATATGATCAAAGGAGGGGCTCTTTTAAATAAAAATCATATAGGAATTTACTTAAGATGCTTAAATAGGAAGGGAGCCAATGAGGTTTTTTAAATAATTGCATGATAGATTTGGCATGAGCCATGGAGATCCTTTGGCCACTACTCATCTCATCCTAAGAGATGGACACTATTGGCCAACAATATTTAAAGACACATTTGAGCATGTGAGACATTACTACACATGTCAGGTCACTGCAACAAAAGAAGATTCAATGCACAACTATTACAACCCATGATGGGGATGCACCCCTTTATGCAATAGGGATTAGATTTCATAGGCACAATAAATGCACCATCATTTGTTGGTCATAGGTATGTATTGACAGCTATCAATTATTGTACTAGATGGACAAAAGCTTGCTATAATAAATAATGTACTACAAAAGTAGTAATTAAGTTTTTAGAAGAAAGCATCATTACCAGGTTTGGAGTAATGTATATGTTGGTATGTGATAATGGCCCTAATTTCTCTTCTTTAAAATTTTCCAATTGGGCATTTGGATATGTATAATGTTAAAGCTTTCATCTAACTATTACCAGCAAGTGAATAGATTAGAAAAATATTCAAATAACAACTTGTAGGATATAATTAGAAAGTTGATTGAGAAGAATCCTAGGGAATGGCACTCACTGTTGAAATTCGCTCTTTGGGTCGACATAACTAGGATGAAATCTACATTATGGAGTTCCCCTTATCATTTGGTTATAGGATAAATCCTATATTTACCATAAACCTGAAAATCCCTACTTGGCAATTTGATCAGGATTATGTTGGATTAGATGACCAAATAGAGGCTTGGTTGTTACAACTGATGCATTTAGATGAGAAGCATACTAGATCAATAGATCATTTTTCTAACCACCAATCCATGGTAAAATATTGGTTCGACAAGAGGGCTAGAGTAAATTTTATAATATCTAACCTAGCCATATCTTAGAACAAAACCCATGAATGGAAAGGTCAACATGGTAAGTTCAAAAAAATATGGACTGGTCCTTACCAGGTATTTGAGATCTTAGGTGATAGCACTTATAGGCTTAAAACCCTTACTAGGGAGGATGTTCCATTTCCAATCAATGGGTAATTCCTTAAGAATTATTGCCAATCCTAGGGTGGGTCTCTTATTTTTACTATAAATATATAAATAGTTTAATGATTTTTTTTTCTTTTGTTTTGGTTTGTTGGTTTCTTTCAAGGTTTTACTTGTTGGGATATGGCTTAATAGTTGGCAACCAACCGAAGTATTCAAAACTATAGAACATGAATTCTAGAAATGTTGATTGTATTTTGAAAGGAAGCAATTTTTCTAATTATGAGTGATCAAAGAATTGCTTGAAATTCATTCACTTTAGTTCCCATAAATCATCAGGATAATATTGGGGTACAAACACCCGCATTTAAAGAATCTTACTAAAATCCAGGGAATAATAGTTACATGCATTGAGTGAAAAATCAAAAGGTAACCTTTGCTACCACTCTAATTCCCAACCTAATAGCAAGCTTCATTACCCACAAGTTTAAGTGAAAGAGCTTACATTGAAATATCAAAAAATATATATCAAAATAAATATCAAAAGAGAATTTAACTCTTTAGGTTATCCAAATATCTCTACCGAGGCTATGGATGTCTAGCTGGCAATAGAGTTATGTTTGGGGGAATTACATAGATAACCTTTCCATTGCTATGGAAGCTCAACTGGCAGCAAGGCAATGTTCGTGTTGGCTTAGGATGACCAAGATATGTAGGTGAATGCAAGTAGTTGCTAAGGCTTCAAATTTTCTATAGTAAAATGAATCACGAGCACACACATGAGCCCAACAAGATCTAATTATGTTATACTAATTAAAGTGAAAGTAAAGGTGGAGTGAAATTTTGAATATTTATATTTAAGAGAATTATAGAATGCCAAAATGCAAGTATCATTTCTAGAAATTATTTTTTATTGTTTTGATTGGTTTTATTGCTTGCTAGTTGTTGTGTGGTCTCACAAAATGCCCCATTTTTCCCTTGGAAAAATGTGGACCCCTTCTTTTTTCCCCTCATTTTGGCTTGCTTGGTGTGTTTGGTGGAAATGATAAAATGAAGGTATTTTCCCTAAAATGCTTGGATCCCAATGAGATTGGTAGTTTTTCTAACTTGAATTTGTTGATTCTAGGTTCCTTGGAGCTTTGCTCTTTATTTGGATTTCTAGGTTTTCGTGTGTTGGGTGTTTCTAAGTAGAATGTAGGAGTTGTGAAAAACTCATAAGTGCATCTGATGGGCTTGTGCTCAGTGGGTGGTATTACCTGTTGAGTGATTCATCCATCTAATATTTTCTCGAGGGATGTTTTTCTCAGGTCTGCGTGTGTCAGCATGTTAGTGGTTAAGTTTGTTAGCGAGTTTTATTTTCCTCCAAAAGTAGAAACCAAAGGTGTTTTACATAAGATCTTGATTGAACCATACTAGTTCAACTTTATATTCGTGCCCAAGTATTCCTTGCATCCAATCCTCTTGAAACTGATAGGAAAAACCCTAGCTTTGTCTTTCTTCTAAAGCAGTTGTCAGATGTTTTGACCTGGATTGCTAATAAGTCTTCTGACACTTGAGCTAAGCGCTCACTCAACTATATGTGTCCAACATGGAAAAAAGGGACTCACAAGTACATCATGTCAGATTCTTGTGTCATCTTTCAAACTAAGCTAGGGAATGAAAATCAAGGATCTATGATGTGAACCCTAATCTACCATGATGTTACCCCATTTTTTAGAGTAATTAAAGTGAGAGAATTAAGGAATGAAAGTAAGGTGGCAAAAAAATGTACTTGGAACCACCTCAAGCATGCAGTTACTTTTACAATACATTATCACGTGTGGAGTAAGCCACCTATAATTTCATTAAATAATTAAAGCAGTATCTGAAGCGTGTGAGGAAGGTAAAATAACATAACACTAAAAGAGCATAATTTCTAGAGTTTAATTCTATGTTAGCATAGCTTTGCTATAATCGGAACTAGGTATTTCCCTTTCTAATTAAGCTTTGTAATTTTTTTCATAAATGCTTGGTTCTAATAGAATGATGTTTCATCTGGTTAATTCTTGATGAAATTGGTATTTAATTTCTTATAACTTAACTCAATTGCTATGATTAAAAGTAATGGATGAGGGGTTTTGATAAATTTAATTACCGAAGATGCATGGTTAGAGTGTTCCCTAATTCATATGCAGAATATCCATATGTTAGTCATGTAGGAAACCGATGAAGACATGAGTACTTTGAAGAAGAAGAAGCCAAGAGAATTTGAATTCCCTATTTCACAAGTGGTACCCACTTATGGAATGATAACAGACCCCCATCTAGGATGTTTTAATGACTATGAGTTCATTCTAAGGACTTAGCAACTAGATTTTAACCAATGCACTAAGAACATGGTTACCAATGGAATACACCTGGCAACAGGGTTTCCCATTGGCTATGGAAGCCCTGAAATTAGTTCTAGAGTGTATGAAGTGGTACGATGCAAAAATAAGGGTAGTTATAAAAGAAGGGAGAGTTTATGTGAACTTATCTACGGATAGTGTGGTATACACATTTAGGCTCTTGGTTTTTACAAGGATAAATGTGTTGTGCAGATGAGAGATTTGACATATGCATACATGAGCATAGAGGAACACAATAGAAAGGTTGTGATGCTGAACTAGTTCCAAGTAAATGTTGTAAGAATGTCAAAGAATATTTTAAGTTCGATTTTAATACAAACAATATAGGATATGATAACCCTATTAAGCAAAATGGTTGGTTGTAGAGATTCTAGAAAGTTCAAACCATGGATGTTCGAGATTATTAGAAGAATGAGGGAAGACCCTGTTCAAATTCATTGGGCGAGGTTCATTAGTGATAGATTACATGAATAGATTCAAACATTCCATACTTCCCAATGGTTTACTATGTCATTAAATGTTTTTTATTCGTGTGCCATACATCTTAGTATCTAGGGGTTCAATAGATTGGGATTTATGGGTAGAGAACCTGGGTATAGGTTAATCTATTAGCAATTGCCACAAATTACTGCTTGTCAGTATCGAGAACATTACCAAAGGGTAAATGATGTTTTCTCTATGAAGTTAGTAAGGAAAATGGAGGGAGATAAAGCAAAGAGGATATCCCTTGAAGAAAATGATGCTAAATGTGCCACTAGGTGATGGTTCATTCAATTCCCCACATTCACTCACACTAGAGTAGAAGGATTTATCAGTCACCCCTATATGTTGCCTAGGTATCCTACAAACAAGATAGTGTTGCTAGAATTTGTGAGGTAGGTGATATGCTCTCATGAGGCTTTCTTATAGATACACAACAGGGGACCTGTAAAGTTTCCTATTACCATAGGGAATTACAAATGCATCTTGGTTAAGAATGCTAAGTTGTGTGAAGATGAGTTGAAAGCTTATGGGATAGAACCGTTCTTACTTAAGAGGAAATTTTTCGATCCAACTCAATGGTTGACCAAGAAGATCAACAAGAAATATGCTCATGTCACCCATTTAGAGGATTTTTGGTCTAATTGTGTGGATGATCATGATGTTAGAAAGAGGTCCTATCGGAGGTTGTCACTAGCCTAAATAAAGACTTTTGGGACACATGATGTTCCTGAACAAATGGATTTTGATAATGGTGAGGTAGACAACCCAACTTATGATTTGG
The DNA here is from genome assembly GCA_007115665.2 of Sequoiadendron giganteum. Lineage (NCBI taxonomy): Eukaryota > Viridiplantae > Streptophyta > Pinopsida > Cupressales > Cupressaceae > Sequoiadendron > Sequoiadendron giganteum. The sequence goes on along the minus strand of CM021109.1, from coordinate 286,026,078 downwards.
ACAAGGTTTATGATGAAAATATCCCAGATTTGCATCGAGGAAGGCAAGAAATAATCACAATGGATGATGTTTCTAAACAAGTGCTCAGTTACACTCAATCATGGATAGATGAGTATATTGAATTGATAAAACTGGTTGGAATTGCACCCATATACCCACATGGAAGGAAGAGAAAACAAAATATGGTCAATGAATCGGGGTATGATGATTGTCTGGAGAAGAAAAGAAAGGTTATTAAGGCTAAAAATATTGAACAGGGTAAAAAAGGAGTCCCCGATATTTCAAGCCAAGGAGTTTCAATGGCTTCCAAGCCAGATGATCCAAATAGGGAAGCCTTGGTCATTCCAACTAATATGTTAAGAACACAAAATTTGGTGTCTTCTTCTACAACATTGCCAAAGGCACAACCCTTGAATCTAGAAGAAGCAATCATGAAGGCACAAGTATATGATAGGAAAAGGTCAACATCACAACAAGTAGCTACTATGTTCACTTCCCCACCATCCTTGAGTACAAAAATGATGAAACAAACCCTAGGGAAAGTACATCTGGTGTTAGAAGGAGAATCGATAATCACCATAGATCAAGTCATGAAAGAAGTAGAAAAATCATTCTATTAATACAATGATTGAAAGAGAAGCAACAGTCTAGGGAAACCCCAATGATGCGACTTGTCATAGAAAAAGTGCATGATACAGAAGTATGTCCAGATATTGATTAAGAGATAGAGTTCATAATAGGAAAACTTACTCAAGAAGTGGGAAATCTAGAAGGAGAATCTAATGTAGAAGGAACAGTGTTACTACAGAGAGAGCAGGTGGGCACTACTTCTCAAAGTCCCATTTCAATAATGGAAGAACATGAAGTGCACAAATACATACTTGATACCAATGTGACTGAGATCATCCTCAACAAATAGAAATTGAGATTGCTATTGAAGAACCCAGGGGTAAAGGAGTAGGTCCAGATGTAGGTAAAGAAATGGAGTTCTCTCAAAGCCCAAATGAATTTAGTTAAGAAACAGTGAAAATCCTGATGCTTCAGAGCAACAGGAGCAATTAGCTCTAGGAGGTGACACTATAAAGGAAAAGAAAGGGGATGAGGATGCAGGACTCAAAGAAGGAAAGTGAAAGAACAAGACCAAGGAAATCCAAAATCCTTACCAATGGGAGGAAATAAAGACTTAGAAGTCACAAAAAATGAAGTTGAGGTGCTGAGGGAAGAGGTTCCTGAGTGATCTATTCGGTAGAAATAGATATAGGAAGAGGCAAGGACAAAAGAGGAAATACCTAACTAGTTAATTAAGCAATTAGCCCCACTGTTGAAGGTGGAATTGGTGCATCTATATTTTAAGAGTATAATACAAGAGATGGACACCCCTAAGCCTAAAACCAAAGAAAGGGTTAGGAATGTTGTCAAGCGAAATTCAAATGGAGAAAGAATTCTTCAGATAGCCATTCCAATGGGAGAAAAGGGTAAGCATGAAGTGATAGATAGGGATTATCAAGTTATCACTATCAACTTAGGACATTCCTCATGTGATCAGGAGTTGGAGGAAATGAGAATGAACTTAGAAGCAACTATTTACTGTATGTGAAAGGAAAAACAAAATAAAAGGAAACTAAAAGGATAGATTGCTCGCTTGGAGATTTTCATCAGTGCAATGGCCCAATGAATTCAATCATTGACTAAATTTCCACCAAATCTAGTATTGATGTCTAAGAAGCAAGTCAGTGCAATTGAGCCCAACTAAATCATAAGATAAATGTGTTTGAAGAATGGATAGCGCATTTGATGCAATAAGGTGAAGGAATGATGAGAGATGCAATTGGTAAATACAGAGAAGCATATATATGGCTTGGTAAGTCTAAATGGATTTTAGCTAAGTACAAGGACTGCATGGACAAGAATTATGTAGAGGTAAGGTGGTTAGATGCAATTCTTTAAATGGATGTCTAGGTGTTGATCGAGGAGAAAGTGGTCACAAAACAAGATGTTCCAGTGTTAAAGAAATGGAAATTGCAGCTAAATGGGGAAAGCGATGCCTTGCTACAATGTATAACTGAGTTGGAAAAGATCACTATTAAAAGTAAAAAGATGGTGAATAAGGGTTTAGATTTCATAGAGGTGCTAGCGCAAACAAACTGTGATCCTAAAGGAATGGGAAAAGAGGATGTGGAAGTAAAAGCTTTCAGAGGCTGGATTGAGAAAATAAATAGGGATCCTATCTAGTCCTTGAGTCAGGTGGTCCTTGGTGACGTGATTAAATTTAGAAATCACATGAATAAGTATGAGGTAAAAAATTTGCAAAGGAATAAAATATAAAAAAGGTAACTGAAGAATATGCAAGGAATAAATATAGTTGGGGGATGACACAAAGTGTTCCAAGGGAAAATATGAATCAGGTGTTGATTGCATTTAGGGACTACAGGAAGAGAAAAGGAGAAGATGAGTCCACAGAGGAAGTACCCACCGAGGAAGTGCTTATGATTGGGTAAGGGAAACACATGGTTTTGTAGTACAGTTGTGGTGATAAGTTTCATGAAGTGCATTTTGTAAAGTCATTTATGGACCCAATGTGTGTTGACTGAACCCAGGGATTTTGAGGAAAAGTGTTGATAGTATTGCAAGATGTTTTAAGATGCCTATATCCCGAGGTCTGATTTTTCAAGGATTGTTTACTTCGTGGATAAAGTCAAAATGTCTTTGACTTGTTCTAGAATGTTCTTGTGCCAATTGTCACTTTCCACATTTTGCTTTATGATTTGTTCTTTTGGATTCTCTTTCATGTGTTCTTTTGGAACTCCTTGGTTGCCTTGTTCTTATAAAAGGTTGAGAGTTGTTCATTTTACAAAGGTTCAGAACTTGTGCAATTACAGAGACTTAAAATTAGATTTTTTCACTAGTTTTATTTATTTTTCCTATTTTATGTACTATTCCAGTATAAAAACTTGTATGCTTCATTGAAGTTTTCTAATATCAAAGCCAATTTTAAAGTTATTTCCTAATATGAAATCTTACATAGTTGATTGTTTGTTCCTATCAGAGAAGCCATTGTGTTGTGCCAAATTTTGGTGCACATTGAAACTGTTTGATGGTAAATGATCTCATGTTTCTTTAAATTCTCAAGTCATTCTATGCCTAGCTATTAAGCAATCTGGTGACCTATAGAGTGGTTTTCTTTGATTTGGTTTATTTTGTGGTGCATGTGGATAATATCTTGGAGAAATTTAATTCGTAGGATCTTTAATTCTTTTCTTTAGAGTAGATGCTAAATATGTCTTTAAAATGTTCCAAAAAAATGGTGAATTCATGGAGTATTATCATAAATCTTTCATATTCATGAAATTGTAGAGCAATATATGTTAAATTTTCCAAGTCTTTGCAAACAATTTGAGGTCATGAACTATTTTTTGTGAATCTTTTGTGTTCATGAGATTATGGAATGATGAATGTTTAATCCAATTAAGCTTTGCTATCTTCTACAAAAACCTAGTGTGTTAAGAAACTGTAGACCCCTCATGAGAAATAGTAAATTTTATGCAACGAACCCTAAGTAAACCTAGTGCATCAAGACCTAACATTCTCAAGCCTTGGGATTAACCAAGATTGTCTTATAATTTAGGATTTCTTGGTTGATCTTTCAAGAAAGGTAGGTTCTCATGTTCCTAGAGTGATAATTTATCCGCCTGTTGGTGTGTGTGTATCATCCACATCAACACATGAATTTAGAAAACTTTTCATAGATAAATTTTATTTGTATATGTTTATATTAAAATATATATATATACATAAAATATAGTTATATACTTAAAAGGTAAGTGATTTATACCTCATGATGATGTGTTGGATTATCAACATACTACAAATATCTAAATATTATACTACATAATGTCACTATTTGCCCCAAGTTCCTAATACATAAGATTTCAATGAAGATTCAACTCACACATTATCTAGTGCATGTTACATTACATAAACATTATAAAATATAAATTTCTCATAACATGTTACCTAATATTTTGTAGCACCAATAACCCTCCTAATCCTACTAAGCTCAAAATAATGCAAGTACATGGTGATACTACTAATCCATCCCAAATCTATAATTGATGCAGTATCACCATAAAGTAGTATGTCTAATTATCTTGGTGGAAATTTTGGTGTAACCTCAACCTGGTTAGGAACCTACTAAGAGGGAGTTGTTAAATCAAATAGAAGATCTTGATGTGCCTTAAGAACTTTGTGGCTACCTAATCATGGATTCTTTTTCTATCTAAATAACATTTGAAATGTGTCAACGCAACATTAAGTGAGACCTCATAATATACGTTAATAAAATTTTTGCATCTAGTAGATTGTAGGTGATACATGTACTCAACCTATGTAAATAATCATCTCCAGTCATATGTGCAATTGATCATGCAATGATATTATATCAACATGGATGAAAATATCATAGTTGGTCGATGTTGGCTCAATGGGAGAAATGCTAATATGTGAATGTAATATATCTATTGACATGGTTAGATGTCGAGTGATCAACCTCATCAACCTAATAGTGGCTATACTTTGAAAAATTCCACATATTGATGAGGTGTGTGTTGGCTCTATAACTGCTTCTAATTCCAAAAAAATAGAAGAACCAAATGTTTGCACCATCCAGTGCCCTCATATTCAAAGGAAATGGTAAATCTTCTCATCTATATTGATTTTTTGTAGAAAACCTCCATCTCCCCTATCTGTCATATCCAATGATAGATGTATAATCAATTAATAAATGTAAATATACTTCTACATATAATTTTTTAACAAAAATATAGTGTCATCTGATCATTATGAGGTCATCTATGATGAGTTTCCAAACATCTAGGATAAATAAGTGGACCCACAACTAGATCTATGCATCTAGTAATATCCAATAGGCTTGCACATTGTTTGGTCCTATATACCGTGGGAACATGATGTGAACTATAACCAATGAAATAGCCCTATTAATGGATGAGCATTTCTTGTTTTCAATTACACTTGTAGAGAATGATGCATAGAACTATACTGTGTGATTGAATGATATCATTCATACATGTAATATCATCTCTAATTATGACCAACCTATCTCTATTTGATAAGTTTGGTGTACTATGAATAGTCAACTATCTAAAAAATAAAATGCATTATCTTGTAACACCCTTCCGTTTTGCTCTTATGTTCTAACAGTGTGAGTCTCTGTTATTCTTATGCTTTTTGACAGTACCTTGACTTTGTTAGACCATGATACCTTGTTATTATTGGATCACTAACTTTAGAGCGATGTGGTTTTTATGTTATGATGTGAAGGTACATTACTCTAATGTTATTATTATGACATGCTTTTGATTAGAATAGTGTTTATTTGAATGAATTTTGTTATATGCTCATGAGTAGTTTATTGATGATAGATTCGTCAGTTTTTGGTGACATTGTATTGGTGAAGGGAATGGAATTTCATCACTCACTTGCGAGTGCCCTGTGATTTCATGATTCTCTCTTCACGGTGTGTTTTATTATGATATATATGCATGTTCGATATATCCTTTGTTTGTAGGTGTGTAGGTATAGGACATCGACTCCACCTAGTTTCACAAGTTTGAGTGCACTACAACAAATCCCTATGATTTGCTCCATTTTTTGCTTCGCTTTTTGCTTCCACCCAACGTTTTCATGTATATTTTGCCAAAAAAATTTAAAATGTCGGCACTATTTATCAGGATGGCGCTATTTTTGGCATTTACTTGTGTCGATCAAGACTAGTCGGTGCTAATTTAGGCACAAATTTACACCAGAATTATTAACACCTTTAGCGCCGATATTGACTTCGAGTGTGGCATCACCGTTACCACCACCTTTGGCTCCGAGTTTAGCTTCGAGTTTAGCGCTGGTTTAGACACCCCTATGTCGAAGAGACTTATTTATGTCTCATCGATGATGTAAAATAGTGAAATTTCAACAAGATACGGGAATATCGAGGAGAGAATCACTTATGTCACATCGACAAGGTATATCTACAAGTGCTCAGAAAAACACAAATCTTGGATATAAAAAAGTAATATCGATGAGACATTGAGATATCGGTAAGAAAAATAAGATTGTCTCATCGACACTCTTCAAGTAATGATCAAAAGAATACATCACTAGACCGCTGAGAGGGTGACAAACATATGCAGTAGAGCGGTATACACCACAACCCCAACACAAGAAGCCTTGATCAAGGTGGTAGTGTGGTAAATAGCTCAAGAGAAGGGAAAAACACCGCCATACCACAACGATAATCATGAGTCTCCTCGACATGGCAGAGTTACACCGATATATAAAGAAATACCGCCAAAGGAAAATATTGATGAGACAGTGGCATATCGGCAAGAGATATTAACTTGTCTCATCAACACTGACAACCAACATCAGAGGAACATAAGATCTAATATCGATGATACATTGAGATATCGATAAGACAAAGAAGATTGTCTCATCGACACTCTTTAGGTAATGATCAAAATCATACACTGCTATACCACCAGGAAGGTGAGCAACATATGTGGTAGAGCAGTATACACCGCAACCTCGCAGCAAGAAGCCTTGAGCAAGGTAGTAGTGTGGTAAATAGTAGAAGGGAAGGGAAAAACACTGCCATAACATAGAGGGTATAATAAGAGACGGTGGTAGTACGATAATCGTGGCATAAAATCATGTCAGTGACAATCCATTTGAATATAAAATTTAAGGAATCAAGAATATAGCTTGCCAAAATACTCTAAAACTCTAATAAACATACTCTAAAAATTTTGTCAAAATCTTATTTTCAAGCATAGCCTGCCAGAATGGAGTTTTCATTTTAATAAACATACAATCAAACCTTTGTTGAAACCTTATTTTTAGGTGTAGCCCGACAAAATGGAGAATTTTTTCGGGTAAAGAATGACAGAGAATGGTAAGGAGATGTGTGTGATAAGAGGCATAGGATTCATTGTTGTTTATCAATTCCAGCTCTGATCAACAAGAGTTACAATGTTCACACTACTATTTGTAATCCAGGTATTTAATTGACATATGTTTGCATAATCTCAAATTCCTTCAGATTCTTTTGAAGTATCAATGTATCCTATATAGGGTTTAGAATGACTTATTTTAATTTAAAAAAATAAATCAGATGCTTTTGAAGTATCAATGTTTCCTATATAGGGTTTATAATAATTTATTTTAATTTAAAAAAATAAATAAATGATGTATTTCCTGTGATTAGATAATGTGGAGATCTCCTAAATCTGCCCTAGCACACTGTCCTCTTTCACACTATGTTCATTACTCTAGCTGCTAGGGTTTTGCATTTGACATCTTTAATATCTTCATGATAGTGGCTTTTAAATAGATCTTGGTCTTTTCTTTAATCTTTATCATGGTAACCCTTGAGTTCCCTAATCCACCTTCAATCTCTTCTAAGAATGTTGTCTTAAGCTAGACTACATAGTATGCATATAAAGCAAGTCCTTCATACCTTCCATTGTTCCAAACCACCACTCACCGCCTTGCTTAAAATGTTACCTCCATAAGCACAATACCATGTTTTAAAATCATGGTTGCTAGTGATTGAACATTAAGGTCACTACTTTCATCAAGATACAATGAGATTTTTGTCTTCAAAATTAAGGCATTATGTAAGATAACACTGTGAATTGTTTGTTGTGTACAATTTGATTTTCTTGCACATTTACTACTTTGCTAACTGCCTTTAAGACTAGATATTGCACCATCGGCTGCAATCTCAAACCACTCACTCACTGTCACTTGAAGATTCCTTTCATGATCATTCTTGTATAAAATCAAACTATGCCCTATAGACTTCCTACTTACTAATATAGGGGACTCATTGTTTCATGGTATTTTGAGTTTTATTTAGAAGGGGTTAATATGTGGCATTTTTATGTGCAGGAAGAATAGATTGTGATGCAACATTCAAGTATGGATGGTTCGGGAAAATTTGGATTTCTCTCAGTTTCATAACCAGATTGGATTTCACCTTGAGCCAGTGTGAAACACTTCCAGGTGTTCTCTTCAAACTTGCTCTTTTCGCCCTAGTATGGTTTGGATCATCTTGTCCAAATCTTAATAACCCAATTGGATCTTGGGTATTAGTATGTGATTCATCAAAATCTTCTACCTATCAACAAACGCATGCATTATTTATTGTTTGGCAATAATTGGAAAAACCTATCTTTTTAAGTTTCTATGTTATGCTTAATTATGCTTTAGTTAAGAAACGACGTAACTTTTTGTGAACGGACCTGAAGCTTGTTACTTCCTATACAAATAGGGAAACCAAGGTCTTATTTTGATCATCATATCATCATCATTTTAATCCATTAGAATAGATACTAGAGTATCTCATCCACTTATTCATATCAACAAAACTCATGTTATGTATGTTTATATTTTGAGCAATATAATGGAGCAGATACATTATAGCTAGTAATCCATCTTTAGTGTTCAATTGCTTTGTCGATTTTCATGCTTATTTATTGATTTTTTGTCTAGTCTATCTAAGACCTGAAAGGCCTTGCATGTATATGTTTTAAATTGATGCTCCTTTTTAAGAAGGCTTTAGTAATATTTGGGGTTTCAATGAAAGCATTTATTTTTAATCTGCCATTAAGCTTATGAGGATTTGTTAAAGAAAGAAGAAAAATGTGAGACAAGGTAGTGAAAATGAAATAAGCTCCACGAGTCTCGATCTCTTGACCTCTAGACACAAATATGTGGTTGAATACTTTTGTTCTAGAAGCTTCAATTTTATGTGATTCTTTTTTTCTTTTTCTTCTTGGGTTTTAGAGGAGCCTGATCTTAATTTTGGTGTTTGAGTATTTTGTGTTTTTTATTTATATCCATTTTGACTGTTGAGAATTTGGGGTTTTGTCTATGAAGGATTCATTATTTTTTTGATTGTAAGGGAAGGAGGAGGAGGGGGTTGTAGAAACAAGAAACATGGGGGTGCTCAAGTGAAGCACCCTTCTACATCTAGAGGTGAATTGTAAGTTCTTTTCCTTATCCTTGTTAATTCAAAGCTAATTTTTTTATCATCGTATGTTTTTGAGAGAACTGTTAAAGGAATTTAATCCCTGGTTACTATGTAGGCTTGTATTTTAGTGGGGAGACTATATCTCTATTTTTACATGTTTTGTGTTTCTATAGTCCATGATTATGTAATCTAATATTTTAGATCAGGCTGCTCCCATAGCTCTCTTACATGTTTTGTGTTTTTGTAGTCCTGTCCCTCTCTTGTTGTTCTTCCTCAATTTCATCAGGATCATACATTGACCTTCTTGTCCCTCCTAAAGTTTGGACCACATCCATTACCTCCCCATAAAACTGGACATCCTTGGTCTTCTTGGTTCCCATGCCATGATATGGTTATGCAAATGAAAATGAAGCAAAGTAATCATCTCCTTCTCCATTGACTAGAAGAATGCATGCTTAATGTTTTGATATGTGATATCAGCTCTCTCTTCTGCTCTCATGGTTGAATACCGAAATCTTCTAGATGAGGCTTCTCCCATAGCTCTATTACTCGCTTGAAAAATCCTTAAGGATGAGGAGCGGCAGGAGGACGAGGATATGTTTATGCCTTAGTATTTCATGGATTTGATGGAATTGTGATTAATTTTCATTGCAACAGATTGGTGGAGGTTCAAATTTTTTTGAACAACAGATTTTTGTGCTTCAAAACAAGGTCGGTGGTGCTCATCTTGGTTCACAATTTACTTTTGTATTACATTGTAGTTCCCTATGTTTGTTTGTGGAAAGTGTTTAGTGCAGAGGCTAGTCTATTTAAGCCTTGGAAGGCCTTGCATGTATATGTTTTAAATTGAAGCTCCTTTTCAAGAAGGCTTTAGTAATAGTTTCGGTTTCAATGAAAGCATTTATTTTTAATCTGCCATTAAGCTTGCGAGGATCTGTTGAAGAAAGAAAAAAATACGAGACAATGTAGTGAAAATGAAATAAGCTTCGTGAGTCTCAATATCTTGACCTCTAGACACAAATATGTGGTCAAATACTTTTGTTCTAGAAGCTTCAATTTCATGTGATTCTTTTTTTCTTTTTATTCTTGGGTTTTAGAGGAGCCTGATCTTAATTTTAGTGTTTGAGTATTTTGTGTTTTTAATTTATATCCATTTTGACTGATGAGAATTTGGGGTTTTGTCTGTGAAGGATTCATTCTTTTTGTGATTGTAAGGGAAGGAGGAGGAGGGTGCTCAAGTGAAGCGCCCTTCTACATCTAGAGGCAAATCGTAAGTTCTTGTCCTTATCCTTGTTAATTCAAAGCTAATTGTTTTATCATCCTATGTTTTTGAGAGAACTATTAAAGGGAATTAATCCCCGGTTACTATGTATGCTTGTATTTTAGTGGGGAGACTATATCTCTATTTTTACATGTTTTGTGTTTCTACAGTTCATGATTATGTAATCTAATATTTTAGATGAGGCTGCTCCCATAGCTCTCTTACATGTTTTGTATTTCTGCAGTCATGTCCCTCTCTTGTTGTTCTTCCTCAATTTCATCAGGATCATACATTGACCTTCTTGCCCCTCCTAAAGTTAGGACCACATCCATTGCCTCCACATAAAACTAGACATCCTTGGTCTTCTTGGTTCCCATGCCATGATATGGTTATGCAAATGAAAATGAAGCAAAGTAATCATCTCCTTCTTCGTTGGCTGGAAGAATGCATGCTTAATGTTTTGATATGTGATATCAGCTCTCTCTTCTTCTCTCGTGGTTGAATAATTAAATCTTTTATATGAGGCTACTCCCATGGCTCTCTTAATCGCTTGACAAACCCTTAAGGAGGAGGAGCGGCAAGAGGACAAGGATATGTTTATGCCTTAGTATTTCATGGATTTGATGGAATTGTGATTAATTTTCATTGCAACGGATCGACGGAGGTTCAATTTTCTTTGAACAACGGATTTATGTGCTTCAAAACAAGGTCTGTGTTGCTCATCTTGGTTCAAATTTTACTTTTTTTTTGTTTTGTTTTGTATTATATTGCAATGCCCTTTGTATGTTTGTCGAAAGTGTTTAGTGCAAAGGCTAGTCTATTTAAGCCCTAAAATGCCTTGCATGTATATGTTTTAAATTGATGCTCCTTTTTAAGAAGGCTTTAGTAATAGTTAGGGTTCCAATGAAAGCATTTATTTTTAATCTGCCATTAAGCTTGCGAGGATCTGTTAAAGAAAGAAAAATGTGAGACAAGGTAGTGAAAATGAAACAAGCTCTGCTAGTCTCGATCTCTTGACCTCTAGACACAAATATGTGGTTGAATACTTTTGTTCCAGAAGATTCAATTTTATGTGATTCTTTTTTGCTTTTTCTTCTTGGGTTTTAGAGGACCCTAATCTTAATTTTGGTGTTTGAGTATTTTGTGTTTTTATTGGGTTTTTTTTTGGGGGTTTTGAATTTATATTCATTTTGACTGTTGAGAATTTGGGGTTTTTTCTGTGAAGGATTCATTCTTTTTGTGATTGTAAGGGAAGGAGGAGGAGGGGGTTGTAGAAAAAATAAATCTAGACTAATTGTATTTATTTTTTTGCAAGAGAAGCTTGAGGTGAGACTGGTGGTCATATAAATGAAGAGAGGAAGGGAGGAGAGCTACATGGGGGGTGCTCAAGTGAAGCGCCCTTCTACATCTAGAGGCAAATTGTAAGTCATTGTCCTTATCCTTGTTAATTTAAAGCTAATTGTTTTATCATCGTATGTTTTTGGGAGAATTGTTAAAGGAATTTAATCCCTAGTTACTATGTATGCTTGTATTTTAGTGGGGAAACTATATCTCTATTTTTTTTTTTGAATGCCTTAAAATGAGTGTGTGCATTATGGATAGCATGATCTCATTTGTGGGATATAATCAGTCTGTAGTTTTAGCATCTTTTCTTTTTTACATGTTTTGTGTTTCTGCAGTCCATGATTATGTAATCTAATCTTTTAGATGAGGTTTCTCCCATAGCTCTCTTAAATGTTTTGTGTTTTTGTAGTCATGTCCCTCTCTTTCTGTTTTTCTTCAATTTCATCAGGATCATACATTGACCTTCTTTCCCCTCCTAAAGTTTGGACCACATCCATTACCTCCACATAAAACTAGACATCCTTGGTCTTCTTGGTTCTCATGCCATGATATGGTTATGCAAATGAAAATGAAGCAAAGTAATCATCTCCTTCTCCGCTGGCTGGAAGAATACATGCTTAATGTTTTGATATGTGATATCAGCTCTCTCTTCTTCTCTCATGGTTGAATACCAAAATCCATTATGGTGGGCCTCCAGAGTTCCAATCATCTTTTGTCCTCTTCCACCAAATGTTGGCCTGATCCACACGTCTTCCAACCTAATTGGCTTTGTTTTTGACAGCTGAAGTTTCTCCTGAGTCACTAGTGTAGCTCTCTCTACCTTTTCACTCTTTCATTGCTATAGATCATCTTTGGGATTTAATCATTTTTACCACATGGTTGATGTGCTTTGAATCCTTTTCTGCAGTCTTGTCCCTCTCTTGTTTTTCTTCCTCAATTTCATCAAGATCATACATTGACCTTCTTGCCCCTCCTAAAGCTTGGACCACATCCATTACCTCCACATAAAATTGGACATCCTTGGTCTTCTTGTTTCCCATGGCATGATATGGTTATGCAAATGAAAATGAAGCAAAGTAATCATCTCCTTCTTTGTTGGCTGGAAGAATGCATGCTTAATGTTTTAATACATGATATCAGCTCTCTCTTCTACTCTCATGGTTGAATACTCAAATCCATTATGGTGGGCCTCCAGAGTTCCAATCATCTTTCTTCCTCTTCCACCAAATGCTAGTCTGATCTACAAGTCTGCTAGCCTAATTGGCTTTGTTTTTTAAATCTGAAGTTTCTCCTGACTCACCAGTATTAGCTGTAACTTTTTTTAAAATTTATTATGGTATGTGCACTTTGATATGATGTAATATGATTATGGTTTTGTCTCATATGTTGCAATATTATATATATAACAGAAAATAAATAATTGCATGAAATAAATAATAACTTTTCATTTTAAATGTTTTTTTTCTAGAACACATGTCTTCGAGAAGATCAAGACAATCCTCAACATGATGTAGATCCACAAAATATTGGTTTTGCTGGTACAGATCACATGGCAGAGGATGATGATGACGTAGATATGGAAGACACCTAGGTCGATGACAATGATGATGATGAGATAGTTGGTGATAGTAACTAGTGACATTCATGATCATATAGACTACATCATGGATCATTGCTAATATATCGTTATGATGATTCTTTTCATGGTTACTATCATATGTATCATTTTCATGGCCTACTATACTATATTGTTGATTTGTATCATATTGACATGTATCATTTTCACTATATCATCTGGACATGTATCATCTTGACTTGTATCAATTTGAGTTACATAATTTATCAATTTTATTTATATCATTTGTACATGTATCATCTTCACTTATGTTGACCGTTGGACATGTATCATTTTGACATGTTTTTGATGTACTGGCATATTTGAATTTCACTTAATTTAGTTATATATGATGATGATCTTATTGTATTGACTTGTCAATTTATATATATTAAAAGTGGTCGATGATTTTTGGATGGATATTTATTAAGTATGATGATTTTAATTTATTGCTTAGGATGGAAGTTGTCAAATTCAATTAAATTATAGATATTTGACTCACTTGTTTTAATTATAGATGATGATCATGTTACAATAATTATATTGCTATTTAATCATATGAGTTAAATAATTTTTTATTTTTTTTATGAATAGGTAGATATCTATATTAATTTAAAGATAAGAATACATATTCGCAAAAAAAGGGCGGGTGGTAAGAAGGCACACCCCGAGAGTCACATGGGCAACGTCCAAAAAAAACAAAATATCAAATCACATGGGTCGAGCCTAGAAGTCTAAAAGCATAAATAATTAAAACAAATGGACCATTAAGCGGTTAGAGCAATTTTAGCAGAGCCCGGGGGGTTTCTGTCATCCATGTTTTTTCCCCATAAATCAGTGAGGTCTAGAGTGACGTCAGGAGGAGCACCCCAACCATCATCATCTTTATCTTTATCCTTATCTTATTCCTCGCGCCAGGGTGAGATTGCAAGCACTAGCCACGAAAAACTTTTACCACTAGCAGGCCATCCAGAACCAAAAGCAGGTGGAGTATCAGAAGGCCACCCAGAACAGCCACCGCCGCTTCTAGTCACACCACTAGAAGGCTACCCCTGAGCAACCCATGGTGGAGGAGAGTGAGCATGCCTAGGTAGGCGAGAGTCTCGTCGGGCAGGGGGCTAGGATCGGGGGTGAGTGGAGCCACTCCACTGCTGGCCCCGAGAGGGCGACCGACTGCGAGAGGAAGAGGGCGAGTCGGGGACCCAAGGCATAGCACATGAGCCATTTCCCTAGTGGTCCAAGAGGACCTGCAGGTGAGCCACCTCCAGTGCAACTTTATTAGCTTGCACTTGAATCTATAAAAGAACATTAGAACATATAACAACTTTAGCATAGAGAGAAATATTAACATCTAATTGAGAATGAGCAAAGATGGAAGATTTTTTGTCTTTCCATATGTTGAAGAGGATTTCCACCCTGAAAGTGTGCCAAAGCTAGCTAAATTTAATAGGGATCCCTAGTGGATCTCCAAGAAAAACCATATGCTAAGAAAAGGGTTCTGGTTGGAATGGCCAAAAAAAATTATGTATCCAAGTCCAAAGCTGCTGAGCTCTAGGACAAAACCAAAAAAGATGCTTGAAACTTTCTGGCTGCCCACAAAAAGGGCAACGAGGTTCCTGGACCCCCAAGTGAATAAGTCTAGATCCCACATGAAAGTCTTGGAAAAGAATACACCAAGAAAAGTGGGCCAGCTTGGGATTAACACATGTAGACCAAATGACATCAAATCACCTCCGCCAGACATGGGCGGAGGAATTAAGCAGCCACCTTTGGTTTAAACTATTGATCATAGGAAAATGGGTTGAAAGCCACCTATAACCAAGTTGTGGCTTGTAGCTCCTAAGAGGAGTGTCTCGGAACCATTTCCAATCCTTCCACCAAGGTTTGTGCCCATGAATGTCGACTTTATGGAGCATCTCACCCATAATGGCGTTCACCAGCTCATCAAAAGTGGCAAAGTCCTAGTTTTGAGGTCTGTGTTGGGCTTTAAAATCATCCCACTACATGATACACATAGTGGGCTGGTGAAAGAGTTGTTGTAGGCTCTGAATGCCCTTTTTGTGAGATCTGAGGGCTTTGAGCCAAGGCTATTTAGCCAGAAGTTGGCCATTTTGAGCAAGAAGGGGAGACCACCAAAGGTTCTGTTGATTGAGCGAAAGCCCATCACGAAATCCAGCACTAGTCCATCGGAGCCAAGGCTTGACAACCTCCCAGGCCCACCAAATTCTCTTGGCAACAAAATTTCCAACAATTTGAACACGCTCTCTCATAACCAGGAGGGTTTGAAATTCTATTCCTTTCCCGGCGGGTCTGTGAGTAGGAAATCCAGACTGGATACAATGCCTGAGGAGAATCTTCCAGGCTTCATCTCCGGTGAGGGCTCAGATAATCCATTTGACACAAAGAGCAATCCCTTGTCATTGAGTGGAGAGCAGCCCAAGCCCTCCAGAGTCCCTAGGGAGGCAATAGAACTCCCAAGCAACACAATGGAAACCCTTGTGGGTTTCAGAGAAAGCCCATAAGAAATATCACAACAAATTTTTGAGCCTGTTGTAAGCGGCTTTGGAGGGAGCCCAATAGGAGGAATAGTAAACATGAGAATGCCTAGAAAGTGAAAACTCTCTCCTTGCCCGATCCACTTCCAATTATAGGTTTGAAACCACGCAAGGGTGGGTGACATAGATTTCCTATAGTATAAGGTCTTGTGCCATTGGATGGCCAAGCCGGAGGCAAGACAAAAGGTGTTAAGACAATCAAAGGCAGCAGTGATAGATTCCTCTTCCTCCAAGAGAGTGAGAAAGGAGTCATCTGCAAAGTGGCCATTAACAAGCTGCTCATACGAGTTCGGGAGAAGAATCCCTTTGACACACTACTAAGATACACCATGGGCTAAAAAATAACCAAATCCTTTAGCTCCAAGCACATACAAAGAAGGGGTGAGAGGACACCCTTGACGAATTGAACGGAAAAGACCAAAGGCGGGAGATTGGTAGCCATTAATGGTAATGCAAGTCGAAGCATCGGAAAAAAGCATTCAAATAGACTGAATGAAGATGGGTCCAAACCCCAAGGCTTGCAACATCACAAGAATGAAAGGCCATTCAATGCAATCATAGGCTTTAGTAAAATCAATTTTAATGAACACAAATTTCTGGTTGGAGCATCGGGCCCACTCCATGCCTTTCCAAACAACAATGATATTGTCCAGAATAAATATGGATTTGATGAAACCAGTCTGCTCAGGGTGTACAACTTGAGACAAAAGATGGTGGATTTTCAGAGCCAAAGCTTTGGCAATGATCTTGTAGGAGACATTGAGAAGCATGATGGGCCTCCAGTTGTAAATTTCCTCTAGATCCCCAGGCTTAGGTATGAAATTAGTATTGCCTTTGTTTATTAAGTTGCCTAGAGAATTGGTTTGAAAAGCTTCAAGATAGACATGATGTAAATCACTCTGAACACAATCCCAAAGAGCTTTGTAAAATTCACAAGGGAAGCCATCAATCCCAAGAGCCTTGTCATTGGTCATAGAAGAAACGACTTCCTTGAGATCCTCAATTGTTAACAATTGATCACAAAAATTGATTTGGGCTGAAGAAAGCCTATGTGGCACAAAAACAAGGCAGTCTTGAAGGGATTGTTGTCGCACAAGCGTGAGATCCTGTGTACTAAACACTTGTTCATAATGGTGCACAAAGGCCTGGAGAATGTCGGGAAGCTTTGAGAGCACTCGAGTGCCATCCTTAATTTTTTTGATGCCTGGGGATGAGTGCCTGGCATGAAGTGCCCAAAAATATTCTTTGGAGGCACGATCACCAATCTTAAGCCAATGAAGCCAAGCTTTGATTTGCGCTCCTCTGGCAGCATAATTATTAGCCACTTGTTTCTTGTGCTTTAATTCTACCACCCTGACTTGATGTGATCGGGAAAAGGGTCTAGCCACCAAAGCATAGCCATACACAAGTTAGCAGTGGTAGCCTCATAAGATCACTGGCAAAAGATAGCCTGTTGGTGCCCATAAATGCACAAGAAACTACAATACGAATGATGGCATCATTCCACCAAGTAATCCAACCTGTTTGGTTAGCTGGTCTGAACTCCAAATTCCACACTCGACGAATGTGGGCCAGAGTGGGCTTGTGACAAAGAAGAGATGTGTTTAGAAATAATTGAGTCTTACACATGTGGCGCTAGCAAGAAGTCCATTCAATTCAAAAATGAATTGGGAAGTGTTCAGAAAGAGTCACATCCACTAATGGCTTCATAGGAAAGGTAGAGCTAGCAAAAGAAAAGAAAGATTGAGCCAAGATCATGGCATGATCAAGACGTTTAAAGACTCTATCATAACCAATCTTGTAATTACACCAAGTGTGCTAGAGGGAATGAGAATGGCGGCAGCCAATATTGGGATCAAAAAGCCCCAATTTGTTACGCATGTAAAACCACACCTCTCTTTCACCAGCAACCCAATGGAAGGGGAAAATTCCATCCTTGTCATATGCCATCTCAACCATATTGAAATCCCCACATAGCAACTAGGTGGTGACTGGCAGAGAATCAGCAAGCCAACACCAAAGCAAAGAGTGCTCCACAGCATCATTGGAGGCATAAACATTAGCAACCCCAAAGGAATGGTTATCAATGTTGAGAAGAACCCAGACAACCCGCTGGGAAGGATCAGTCCCATGATCCACAATGCAAGAATGCAATGGGGGGACAAAAGAGTGGCATCTCCACCAAGGCCGGCTTCATGCAAAGTACAAAACATAGTACTGGCTGGCCAAATAGAACGACTAGCCAAGGCAGGTAAAAATCCTGAAATTTTAACTTCTTGGAGACAAAGCATTTCAATTCCTAAGTATTTTTGTAGAGTATCCCTAACATAATACTTTCTAGAGAGTTCAGTTAGACCTCGAACATTCCATGAAAGAAAATTCATGGATGAAACTCCTCCATGTTTTCAGAACCTAGTTCCTCCTCAATCAGGGAAGAGAAACTATTCTTCAAAAACTCCTATGGAACTAAGCCAATATGAATAGGGGGTGAAGGCCTCCACTTTTTTGGCACATATTCTCCTTCTTCTGGCGGTGGAGATGGACTGCGGGACTGCCATTGAGCCCCCATTGTGGGAGGAATAGTCGGTTGAGCACACAGAATAGTCGCAGGCTGAGGCATTATCTTTGACCTAGGTTGTACTAAAATATAACTAGCTCTGGAAGGAATGGATTCTCCCTTCTCATAAGGGTTTGAAACATTTTTAGATGGTTCAGGGGCCTTGGGCGCTGACCTAGAACTAGTTGGCTTGTTTTTTTGATTTGTAACTGTTGTCCACTTTGATTCAGCCTTAGCAGAAGGCTACATCTGGCGAGGATTTTTAGCTTCTCGTGATGGTGATGGTGTATGAGGAACTATCAAAGGGCAGTCCTTTATCTTATGGTCAGCTGACTAGCACTGATAGCACATGTTGGGAAAATTGAAATACGTGACTTTCTGGGTGTGCCTGATAACACCTATTTGAATGTCGATAGACTCTTTCAAGTCCTTGGACAGATCAACTTCTACACAAACGCGCTTATGTGGTCGAGCTTGGAAAAACTTGTCAGGTTCAATACAAACAACCCTCCCCAAGGAAGAAGCAATGTGGTGCAGGAAGGGCACACATGGCAAAGACAGATCGGGAAACTCAATCCAGACCGGGACCTGCATTTTGGTGTCATCTGAGATAGAAAAATCCCAGGTCCATGCCTAGAATACCAACAAGGAAGACCTAACATACCAGGGCCCATGCCCTAAAATAGCCTGGACATGATTAACTTTCGCGAAGCGGAACAAAAAAAAACCTTTGGTCAAGCTATGGACCATATCAAGGCGGACCCCATGAGGGACCCAAGCCTTCTTGACCCATTCTTTCAGCACACTTTCGGGGGGAGTCCTCCCAAAATTATAACCCACAAGGGTGTGTTGTTCGAGCCATTGGCAAGCAGAGTCAAAATCAGGTAAAGGAAAAATGACATTAGCAAAGGCATTTGAATGCTTAGCTCGTGAAAGACTTTCAAAACAAATTTTTGAGGATGCTTGTTTGGAAGAGGAGCCATTGAACTGCGTCACGAACCATTAGCACTAGCATGAATTTTTGGGTTAATGTCAGTTGAAGGCATATTAAACCCCTAAAACCACAGTAAATGTGGTCGTACTCAATGAGGGAGGATATTTCCTGCGTAGAAGGCACGGTGTGATGCAAGAGGGGCCAAGGATGACCGCAGAAGACACAAAACCCTAGCAGAGCTCATTCACCCAAAAACTTGACCCTGAGTTAAATAATTAAATTACTTAGTCTATAATCATATGAGTTATTTAAGAGGCACGATATAAATTTAAGTAATCAATTTGAAATTAAACATATTAAATTAATAAATGGAAGCAAAACAAGAAGCATTTTTAGAAGCAAAATAGGAAGCAATAATGGAAGCCAAACTAGAAGCAATCTTGAAAACAAAATTGGAAACATAATTGAAAGCAAACCTAGAAGAAAAATTGGAAGCAAAACCGGAAGCAAAACCGAAAGCAAACCTGGAAGCAAACTTGGGAGCAAAATCGGAAGAAAACATGGAAGAAAAATTAGAAGCAAAACTAGAAGAAAACATGGAAGCAAAACTGGAAGAAAAATCGGAAGCAAAATTGGAAGCAAACCTAGAGGAAAAACTAGAAGCAAACTTGGAGGCAAAACTGAATGTCAAATTGGAAGCAAAACTAGAAGCAAAAATGGGAGCAGACATGAAAGTAAAACCGGAAGCCAAATTGGGCGCCCATTTCGGCGCAATTTCTAGCGTTCCTACCCAACCCAATTTTAGGCACCAACAGAGGTGCTATGATGTCCCGATGCTAAATCTGACGCTACATATGGCGTTAAATCCAGTGCAAAATTCAACACAAAATTCGGCGTCAAACTCACCTTGCCTGTTTGCGCCGAGTTGGGCGCCAGCCAAATTGTTCAATTCTCGCACTCAAAATACACTAAATTTCGACGCCAAAGTTGGCGCTAATTGCCTGTTGTGTTGTTGTGGTGTGTCCATCGCCCCAACGGTAATATTGATTAGGAGATAGTAGCTAGGTTTCCCATGTCAAGCCACCTCCCAATTCATAGTGTGTTGTCAGTTATGTTGGTTATGTTTTTCTTTAATGTTGTTAAATTTTGCCTTGATATTATTTATGTTACAAAATGTATTTAAGGTAAATAAATGATTTAAATATTTTAGTTGATTATTTAATTAATCTGGTTTATTATGTTAGAAGATTTTAATTTAATTAATTAATTAATTTAAAATCTAATTGGTAAAATAATTTAATCTTAGGATTAAATTTATTTTATTAATTAATTTAATCTAATTGGTAAAATAATTTAATCTTAGGATTAAATTTATTTTATTAATTAACTGAATTAAGTTTAAATTAGAAATACTATGTATTTTTGAAATTATTAAAATGTTTTAATATCTAGAAATATCTTGAGGATTTGGTGCAATTTGATTTTAAAAGATATTTTGTTTTCAACATATGTTTGGAAATATTAATGATGGTTGTTGGGAAAAATGTTTTCACAGAGAGATTAATGGTTGTAACCATAAGAGGTGAGAGGCTTCTTCACAGAAGGGAGGAGAGGATATTTTGTGGGGAAAGGTTGTTTAAAAAATAAGTTTGGTTATTGCATTTGGGTTGTTGAAATTTTGTGAAAAAGGCAATCTCGAGAAAGTTCTTTGTGCTCTGGAATTTGTCTTGTTTTTGGAGGAAGCTCTGGTTGATCTGGAAGAATCTTGGTTTTGTGGAAGAGGCTCTACGTCAATTCGCATCCTCTCAAGCGTTGGTATTAAGGTTCCTCTAATATTCTAGTTAATTTCATATTGGAAAAAGTTTCTTAGATTAAATTATTGTCTAGAAAAAGATTGCCTGTGCAAATTATGAAGCTTTAGAGTTTTGTTAAATTAAAAATGTCGTGTGTGAAATCTTCTGTAAAAATGAAATCCTCTATAGAAATGAAATATTTTTGTTGAAACTATTGCAAGTTTTAAATTGGGATTGTTGTAAAAAATGAACCCAGAATAAAATATTAGGGATCTAGAAAAAACATTTATTGAGAAGAAATTAAACTCTATGTAGAAATTCTTCTCTAGAAATAAATCTCTCAGGAAATTTGGGTAAAAAAATTTTGTAAATAAATATTGCTCCAATTTACTATTGGATTTGTTTTCTGTAGAAAATGATTGCTTCCTATTAAATATGTTTTCCTGAAGAAAATTTAGAAATACCCCTGTGTTGAAAATTGCTTCTCTCTGTAAAATTTGTGTATCTTCCTGTAGAATACATTTTGAAAAATTATTTCCCCAATTAGAATAAAGATCTGTTTTTAAATTTTTAAATATATATATATATATATATATATATATATATATATATATTTATAAACATATATATATTCTAATTTTATTTGGAGGCTCTGTAAAATTCTTTTGAAAACCTTGTATTGTTTTTTTTCCCCGTACGACGATTTCTCAAGGATTTATTTGGTTTGAAAGTTTTAATTTTTAATGATTGTTTATATGGGGGAGGGTGTGGGGAGGTGCTACCCCCACCACCAGGGGCGTAACGGAGCAGCGTTGTGGAGGTAGTCCCTCCACAACCCCCCCATAAACCTACGACTGCGAACACTGCTGGGAGGCTCGGCTATATGTATACAACCAACCTTCCCCAACATACGCGAACTAGTATTTTCAGTTTGTCCATCCTTTTTTTGATTCTATGACTTCAATTTTTTATTTTTTGTTGGTATTTATTTTATAATATATATATATATATATATATATATATATATATATATATATATATATATATATATTTAGATATATATGTGTATATATATATTAAATGTATATCTATTTTAATAATGTTTTTGGATTTATTAAATTAATTATAATATTTGATGAAGTATATATATAATTATATAATTATATAATTATGTATATATTCGATATATATATATATATACATTTAAATAAATATCTTTTGTAGGTGCATGCAAAAGCACAAGTTGGTTATTTTAAAATGAGATGTTTTAAAGAGGAAATTTATTTTAAAAGTAATTGAGCAATTGAAGTTATAGATAAATTAGATTTTCCTTCTCTGTCTGTCAAGGGATTTAATTTTATTTATTTATTTGGGCAATAACTTTACTATAAAACACTGAAGAGGAAATTGGATTTAGGATATCCGAAGAGTAGTTTTATTTCCTAATTTTATTGCCCTTTGTATTCTTTTGTTCTCATTTTGGGGAAATTTGTTTAGAAGCGTTGGTAAGACTTCCAGTTGTGGTATTTTGGATTTGGGGTTTGTTGTATTTTATTTTCAAGCCTTTTGATATCCCTTGGGAAGTGCATATAGGCGTATTCAGTTATTCACCTGATTACCACAAACGGGGAAGTGTTGTCTCCTTTGTTTGGAGTAGAATTTGATGTTCGTATGTGTACTATAGTCACCCTTGAGTTGTGGATTTTTTTCCACGAGTTGTCAATAGGAGAGTTACTCGTGATGGGGGTCGGGGCCTAGGAAGGTCTTCCAGGGTAACCCATGCGGCTTTGATTGGACGCTTCACCTATGACAATGGTTTGTGTGTATGGTTCATTTGACATACTTAATTATTTAACTCTAGAAGCATTGTACCTAATGTGTTAGTGTTGTAATTGTATTTGTTTAGTTCAATCTTGTGATAGCCTGTGTCTAGAGGTAGTTGGTCTTGTCTAGGAATCCTGGTTACTGTCTCCTAGTACGGGGGGTGGGCCTTCGGGTACCACTTGGTTGGGAGGAATGTGCACCTTACTCTGCTGGGTCCCCTTCTTTTGTTCATGATGGCGAGATCTTCCAGTTGGAGAGCTCGTGGATACCAATGGATATGTTCCTTTCATTTGATGTATTGTTTCAGTTGGACTTTGTATTTATTTTACTCCTCAGTTGTGTTCGAGGAGGACTCATGTAATTTGTAACACTTATGTATGTTCTTCCTCATTCTGGGAATGAGGTTTGTAAAAACTATTTGAAAATTAATGTAATCTTTGGATCTTGATGTATTTATATTCTATGTGATGCAATTTTAATGCTTTGAATGTATGTACTTTAAATTCATAAGTAATTAATTATATGCTATGAATGAGTTAATATTTATGTTATGGGATTCTGATGTAACCTTAGTCATGTGCCTTAGAGGATGTTTGTGATAGTGTAGTGCACCTTTCATGTTGTTATTTCACTTTAAAGGAAAAAAAATTATACGCTTTTCTATTTGCTATAACTTCCTCTAGGGTTATGTGGTGGGGCATTACACATGGTATCAGAGCCCCAGGTTCATACACTGGGAAATTTGGATACACACGATCCCATTAGGTTGTCCTTGTGAATCTATTAGTGGAGTTGTTAAGTGATCATGGTGGTCATGGCATTGACATTTGGCATGATGTACTCTGTGGAAAAGAGTAGAGTGAAAGAAAACTGATAAAAGGTTATGGATGAAAAGTAATGATATGCATCCCATGGGTTATGGAATTATATGTTCTTATAGAATTTTTTATGTAATTGTACCCCCTATAAATGTAAGGAACCAAGAAATGTGCATTGGTTGAGTTTTGTGAATACCCCATACTTGTCTTATGTGTCCATGGGATGGTGATATTGGGTACCCATCCATGGGAAAAAAGTTGTATTTTGGTGTGGGAATTAACCATACCATTGTGTGTGTTTTCATGTTTGTTACCTGATTGAGGGCCAACCCATGTGTGGTTGAAACTTATATATAAGAGTAACAAAATTTAGTTTCATAGATTCTTTTCTTTTGGTTCTCTAGCCCCTCAATCTATGAAGGGATAGTAGTAGCCACAAAGTTCCTTGGGTGGAGTGTGCAGCATACGCATATTATGGCGTAGAGCGGTCTCAGCTCAACCAATCCCAAGGAAACATACCCACTACTTTCCCTTATGATGGATCAGGATACTTGATCCATATGTATTATCCCAAACCCCACAGATTTGAGTACAACAACATTGGTTTGTTAGCTTATGCCTAGTCGTCCGTAGAGATGTTGATCAGGCATTATTGAGTAAACCTTGTCCATATGAGAGGTGAAGCTCGGGTAGCCCCATATTGATATTATCATTTTTGCATTATATATATATTGTATCTGCATGTGTTCTAACATGATGCAATAGATACGATGCCACACCTCACTGATGTTCTGACTTAGTGTTGGTGATGATATTGTGATATAATGTATCTGCACATGTTATCGAGAATGGTGTGGGGATCATTTGCATACTCCTCCTCTTCCTCCTCAGACATCTCTTCCTCCTTGTCATACCTACTGTCTGACTTCTCCTCCTCTGAATAAATGACCACCTGTCTTTTTTTATTATTTTTGGCCAATCTCGCAGACCTCTAAATTATGGTCCTGCCTCCTATGAAAACTCTCACCTCTACCACCGTGTCACCCTTTGATTCCTTCCCCACAACATTTTTTCCTCTACTCTCATCTTTATTCTTCTTCTTCGGTGTTGGTTTGTAAGCAGTCCTGACCAAGGTTGCCCTTAGCTTGCACAGACTGGTCATAGCACTTGTTTGGGCAAACCCCGCGTTACCCTTGAGTTTTTTGGAAGCAGGCTTGGGCTTAGGATTATTAGTAGCATCTAGGTGGGGTTTCTAAATGGGTCCTTTGGACTCAGTAGGGGATATGTTCGCAATAGCGGGGGGTTTGATTTCCTCCACACGGACAACAGAAATGGGCTTCGGTGGGCATAGAGCCAGGTGGAAATGATAGAGGCACATGATGAGTCCTTGGTGGAGGCTCATCTTGGTTAAGGCTAGAAATTTTCAGACATTTTTCCATAGAGCTTTCTAAATCCATTAGTAGGAAAAAATGGAAACTTAACAGAACTTTATGCCTAAGATGATTCAACAATGGGAAATGGTAGAAAAAGTAGGTTTTATATCTACCTTCAAGCATCACGTATTTCATGAGGGCCAAACAAACTTGGTCCCAGGGCTGCAGAAGGGCCTCCCGCTTGAACCTCGACTGGTTTGGGACCAACACCTCATTCCCCACAAAAAACACTTTCATGTTGTGATTGTCCTGGGTCTTGGTATGTTTCGAATGCTTTTTCCTAGTGCTCTACAACCCGGTAGCCTACGCAATCACATCTTCACTCACCTCAAAAGAAATCCCACCGAGAGCCACTCTCCTATCCTTCTAGGAATTGGAAAACTATGCAGACAAGTTGGGGTCATGGCCCACAAGACTCTCCATTAGGGGAGCTAAACCACCTTCGACACAGATGTGCCACACTAGTGGGTTCTTGCGGAATTCACCACAGTTGTCAAGCTCCATCCACACACAATCACAACCCATATATTTTTGCATAGGAAAAAACCAGAGAACTTGTAAAAGAAAAATGTTAAAGATACAGGTTAAACAAAGGGTTTTCTGCATATAATTGATATTCGTCTGAATAAAGTAGCGTTGGTTAATCAAGGTAGTGTGCAGGACACACGCGTGAATAGGAAAATCACTTAAGATAATATTGGTTGTATCATAAATGGAGATCTTTAAGCGATTGTGGCTAGGTAAGCAGGATATGATGGAGAAGTGAGGTATAATAGCCATATTTTCCATGCACAAAAATCTAAGCAAGATGGCCGCATGGCCAAATTTAGTAAAACCAAGGATATCGGGTTTGGGACACATAGATAAATTAGCAAAAATGGAAGAGCCAAAAGGTTGCTTTCCCTCATAATGAGCCGTCACATCGAAGTTTAAATCCACAAGCTTAAGGAGGAAATAATAGATTAACACAATCCCCATGAGGAGATGGTGTAAGGTAAAAGCCTATAAAGTATTAATTAAGAAGTATGCTCCATACTTCCTAATGATGCCATCCTTATTAAAAATGGGAATTGCTAGAAAATTCAAATTTTGCCACTTGTAGGCCACCTCAGCTTTTGTGCCCATCCACCTATCCCATAACACAAACATGTGGACCCCCCATAAGACCCCCAGAATCATAAAACTGTTAAACATCATAACAAAGGAGGGTGTTGTTCTTTCAAGATAAGGTTTTGAATTCTTGGCAGAAAGTTTCCCAACTTATGCCAATATTTAGAGTGAACCCAAAAGGTTCCCAAGTTAGTGAAGGCATCAGCCACTTGGTTACACTCCTGATAAATATGGGTAATTTTCCATAATCTCAGCTTAGACAAGATGAGCCTTATATCCAATAAAATATCCTTCGTACTCCATCTAAGAAATCTGCCAAAGTTAACAGCATCGATGATGGATTTAGAGTCACCTTCAATGTGAAGGTTCTCTATCCCTATAGAAACAACAATTTGTAGGCCCTTGAGTAGCGCACGGGCTTCCACAATCAAAGAAGATTGGAGAC